>SKCR01040985.1:0-415252 GCA_019454045.1 Zanthoxylum bungeanum | reverse complement strand
TTAAAAAGGTCCAAAGTCTATTCCTTATATATTGTACTTCCACGCCACCCACACTATATTAAACGTATCCCTTACGATTTGAATCTGTTACCTCTTGTTTAATTGGGGATTTGTATAAAAGTGTAATCAATGGAGTCTTATGATGACTTAATTCCTAGTGAGTAATTCAGAAAAGATATTTCATTAGGCAGTGAGATAATATTGTAACTTTGTGAAAGTTTATAGGTTTTGGTATGACAAAATTGGATGACCAGAAGGAGAAGAATGATGTATATAAATTTTAAAAATACCACATTGATATAGACAAAGTGAAATATATATATATATATTATATATATATATATATGGGTCTCGGCCTTTTGAGGCAACTTGAAATTCAGCCACAAGTATGAATGACCCCATTAATAATGAGTTACAGATATCTGGAAATCAAATTCCAAAAATAGATAGCATTTTTAGTTACTTTTTTTTTCCTAAACTATAAATATTTCATATCTCAATTCATTTTTTCACATTCTAAATTTCCAACAATTTATTCTATTCATCTTTTCATATTCTCCTACAAACTAATTCTCAATTTCAACTTCTTTATTATTTTTTCAATTTCAAATTTATTTGTTATAAAAAAATATCAAGTGGAGGATCTTTAAGACCAATAAGAAATATTACTGATAAGGGTAAGAGCCATATATTACCAACACAACAAGATTTTGAAAATATCGATGATTTTGACATGTCAACATCACCACCCAATTTTGACTGTTCCCAAAAAAGTCAATATCAAAGTGTGCCAGAGGATACCGATGGACAAACAAAATATGATATTTTCAAGAAACACTACAAGAAGATACAATATCCCAATAACATTTGCAAGATACTCGTTGTATGCAATTATTATAATAAACATTATTCATTTAGCGGCGGGTATGGATCTCTATGAAAGCATATTACAATAAGCACGCATCTGAAGTAGGTATTGATCGGACACAAACCCAAATAGCCGGGTATACTAGCTCTACTCCTCTATTTCATTATTTTGACACGGATAATAGAGAAGAATTAGCAAAATTTATTTATGTTGAACATCTGTCATTTAACTTTAGTGAAAAGGTAGATTTTGTTGATTATTGTCAAAATACTTTAAATCTTGCTGTAAAATGTGTTACAAAAATTATTTTAATACGAACAGTTCACAAACTTTATAAAAAATGGAAAAAATAACTACAAACATATTTTGCTAATTTTAATAGATGTGTTGCTATATGTAGTGATATTTAGAGTGATCATTGGAATATGCACTCATACATGGGCATTACATGCCATTGGATTGATGATGAATGTAAAGTATAAAAAAAGAATAATAGCATTTAGAGTTTTTGATGAAAGACACACTGCTCATAATATATATAGAATGATTAAAACTATTTTTGAAGCATATTATTTTATTAATAAAATATTTGTAATTTCTTTTGACAACGATGCTGCAAACACTGCATGTATAACTAATTTAAAAATTATTTGTCAGCCTGTTTTCGGTGGTAGATTTTTTTACATAAGATGTGCATGTCATGTTTTAAATTTATGTATATAAGACGAGTTAAGAACAGTACATGAGCATCTTAATCCAATAAAAACTATCATATCATATTTATGGTCACATCCACCAGAGATGTTCCAATCCTTTGTAATTTAACATATGAATTGTTGAATGAGTCATTTGCATATAGTAAATTATTGTGTTATTTTATTATTTCACATGGTAGCGATGTTAGTTATATCTTCAAAAGTGGAGTATTTGCAAACAAATTTTATATATATTAAAGGTATTTAATGATGCTATTAATACTTTGTCTGGTGTTTATTATCATACTACCCATATATTTATTAATTAATGTATTAATATTTCTGTTGTTATGTAAGAACATAAGAATGATGAATACTTGTACGAGTCAGTTGCAATCATGAAAACTAAATTGTGTCAATATTTTGAAAATATTCATTTGATTAATTTGGTTGGCTCTGTTTTTTATTATCTCCGTACTAGATTAAATGGTTTGAAAGTTTATTTAGATATTTATTATGAATGTTTAAATAAACAAGTAGATATTAATAAAATTATTATCGATTTTCGAGCTGATATATTTTAACTACATCATGGATATTATTCACAATTTGGTGAGAATTCCCCCACACCTTCCCAACATAATGAAATTGAGCAATCTAGTACAACAATGTGTAGATGGCAACTCCTACTCATGTCGAAAAAAAAAAAAAAAAAAAAACAACAACAACCAATTGTAACAAGTGCCGCAATCGAATTTGATGTTTAGCTAATAACTTCTTTTGAGATTGGTGATAGTACGAGTACAATCAAACTTAAACATTTTGGAATGATGGAAGCAACACGCCATACAATTTCCAATCTTAGCATTAATTGCTAAGCATATTCTAGCATCCCCAGTGTCAACAGTTGTAGTTGAGCAAGTGTTTAGTGTTGAATGTCGGATGGAGTATATTGGATGAGACTCAGTCAAACATGAGCCCAGGAATCATTGGATGTCTAAGCATGTCTTGATGATTGGTCCAAAGCTAAGCGTAAGATCCAAGAAAATATCAGAGAGAGTAATGATTATTTATTCGACTTAATCGAGGGAACTCAAGTAATGACATCTGAAATGGCCGATAGTGAGTAGCCGATTAGGAATTAAGTTCAATTTCATTTGTCATTGTTATATAATGAGTTGTAATTCTTTATTATGTATGTAATAAAATAAATTTTGTCAAATCTAAAATTTTGTCAAATTCTTAGACTTATAAGTTAGAACCGGTTCCGATAATTGATTTCGGAACATATTCTTGAACCAATTCCTACTCCTGAATCGATTTTGAACCGTTGAAGAAGGAATTAGCGTGTACGATTCGGTTCTAATTCCTCCTTTAGCAAGAATCGAAACCGCCGGTTTGATTTCGGAATCGAATCGCGATCCGGGCTAACTTGAGCCCATGGTAGTGTAGAAAGTGTGATGTGTTGTAACTAATAATTGATTTTGAGAAATTTTCTTAGGTTGCCAAAATCAATTTCTCTGTGTTATCGCCTCCCTCATTTTTATTTTCTATTTGTGTAGATATATTTTTTCAATTATTAATAGAGCAAATATATATTTTCAATTGTAAAGTAGAGATCTCGCCATTATTAGGGATATATTTTCGAACAATGGTTGATAAACTTCTAAGTAAATAAATTTAGACTTTCAAAAGCTTCCACCAATAATACTCTTGAAATATATTTAACTTTTTATTAAAAGGAAAACGATAAACAAACTAAAACATGATTAAATATAGATAAAATTACTATATAAATGATTAAAACATGATTAAATATAGATAAAATTATCATTAAAACGATGATAAATAAAATAAAATGAAATGACAAAAGATCAAAATAATATCATTTTGATAATAATTTTATCATCATTTAATCCTCTAACATTACTCCGATTAAAATCACAAAATTTCACACAAGAGTTATAATATCCAATCAAATTATGACACATACTGCATGAATTCCAAATCATTCTCAAGCCCTGCCATAGTTTTAGTGGCCAACACAACCTCAAGATCAACGCTCCCATTTCCTTCTCTCCCAGGAAAGGCTGAGATCTTCCCATCAAACTTATTGGCCCTACCACTTCTCACAGCCAACGGTCGGCCCCACCCAAAATCATTATCGTACATTGGGAATCTCGTTGAGCTACCCATCGTGATTGATGCACCGTCAGGGTTCCCTAGCGGAAACAGCCTCGGGTTACTTTCCCAATCCGCTACACCGCGTCGCACCGTATCATTATCGTGTGCCACCACGTTCTCGTGAAGCCGCTTTGCTCCCCAGCTCAGATCGTGCGATAACAATTCCCCCACTGAAGCAACGGTCGGGATGCTCTGTATCGCGTTGCCAAAATAGTACGAACTAAGCCGCGGCTCGACCCTGTGACGACAGTTGACTGCCATTCGAAACGTCGTCGTTTTAGTTGAAGTGAATTTCCTCGCACGTGTCACGCACCTCCATAACTGAGCGCACAGTGATTTAAAAGAAGAAATCTCGGCCGTCCGATTTTTGTTTGTTTTTAACAGACTTTCCAGAGCGGACGTTATCTCTCCGTTAACCGTTTTCCGACTGCTGTTATTTTGCTTACCAATAATCCCGTTATTTACCGGCATATTTTCATTTTTTAAAATTCCGTTATTAGCCCTGAATTTCATCTTCAAAATAGCCTCCCTGGTGAAATGAAAGATTCTCTCCCGCAACGGCTCGTCGCCGGAGAAAGTAACGGTGGGACCTCCGGCTGGGAACTTGAGAACGGCCAGCGAGTCAAAAACGTTGTCGCGGGAAAAATCAGGGGCTTTCGAGATTTTCTTCGCGCCTAATTTAGTGATATCAGCGAATGTATTAAAGAAGTGCCAAAACGAGGTGCCGTCAGTGACGGCGTGATTGACCGTACAGCCAACGAAGACGCCGTCAGAGAGCTCCGTCACTTGAACGGCTGCTAAAGGCTTGAAATGGCCGGCGTAGCTGAGGGTTCCGTCGAAAGCGAAAAATTCTTTGAAAGAATCGGGGACGTCGAGCGGGGAGAGGAGATTGTGGACGGAAAGGGAAGTAGCTTTGGCGTGAATGAAGTCGACGCCGGAGTCGTTACAGAGGATGCTGACGTGGGCGTCGGAGGAGGTGGAGAGGCGGCCGGCGAGGGCGGGGAAGAGAGAGAGAGAGGAGGAGAGAGAGTGTTTGAGTAAAGAAATGAAATGGGTGAAAGAAAATGAAGGAGGGGTTGTGAGGAGAACGCCCTTTTGAATGTAATGGCAAGAGAGCATTGGGAGGTCTGAAACTGAGAGGGGGAGAGATTTGATTCTTGATTTTTGATCTGGTTGTATTGTGCATTTGGAGATGATTATTGTAGTTGAAGAAGAAGAAGGCATAATGTTGAGTTTGAGTTTGAGTTTGAGTTTGAGAAGAAGGGAGCAAGGGATTAGGGTTTATATAGAGAGGAGAATCAATCATGGGAGGTTTGGATTCATGAACTTGAGAGGGTGCTAGTTGTTGTAGTTCTAGGTATAGTAGTCACTTTCACCATATCTATTCCTTTAATTTATTTTATTATCATTATTATTAGGGATACATAATTCCGAACTATTCTTTTTGAGATTCGGAAAAAATTATACCTATTGAAATATTGTTATCGACTTTCGAGATGGCACCAACATTGGAAATCCTGACATTTCCCAATTGATTACCAACTCTAGTTGATATATATTTTCGTAGTCGAATCCTTGCCCGGACAAAGGAAGAAGGTTATGTTGGGTCTCCGCAAGCAATTTAAATTTTGTCACATTTTTATGATATATTTCTTAAATAAAATTGCAATAATATGAGAATATAATAATATGTAATCGATCATACCTAGTAAAGATGACCAATCGCACGAGATTATCCACACTATGTGTTCTTGGGATAATTCCAATATTTATACATTCTTACTCTTGTATTTTTTACAAAAAAAAAAAAAAAAAAAAAAATCGCAACTCGAACACATGATCTAAAAATTATAATGGAGTAACCTTATCATTACACCAAATCATATCTAGTAGAAAAATAATTTTATCTTGTGATTTGATATTATATTTCATTATTTAAGAGTTGTGTGGTGTCCCAAAACATAGTCAAGCTAGTTTTGAAAACTTAACAAAAAGATTGATTCTTTCAGCAAGCAATTAGAACAAATCGAAAAAAAAAATATAAAATTTTACAAAAAGGTAACATATTGTGTTAATTGATAATTGAACAGTTGTGAACTAGTGATATATTAAGGAAGCATGTTGGTTTATTTATGGAACTTTTGTACAGAAATCATGGAAAGTTTCTATGGAAGACCTGGGAATTTAGCAAAACATGTTGATCTTTATGCCCCTGAAAGTACAACACGTGACCCATTATTTTTGAGTTTCAGAGTTTTATTTTTATTTTTATTTTTGGATACTGCTCTCTAGATCTTTATTTAATTTTTTTTTTTTATAATTATCCATTAGTTTTTTTTTTTTTTTTTGATAATTATCTATTAGGGATATGATAGATAATTATGAAAAAAAATACTTAATGAGATTATAAAAAAAAAAAAAATAGGGACGTAGAAGATATTTTTTTCATTATTTAAATTTTTTAGACCTAACGGCAATCCAATCTCATCTCAACCCATATGTAGACCTGGCCGCCGGTTCGGTTCCGGTTCCCGGTTCCACAAGTATTAATCGGTTTGGTTCCGGTTCCACACTAAAGTGGAACCGGAACCGTAAACCGAACTGGAACCGACCCGGTCGGTTCCGGTTCGGTTTACGGTTCCCCTTCCGGTTTTTTTTTTTTTTTTTCAATAATAAATTTTAAAAAATAGAAAAAAATCTATAATCGTAATGTTTTTTCATACTATCACATCATTTTTATAAAATCTTTTTTTATAAAATTCTTTTAATATATAATCCTTTTTTATAGCCAACTCTTGACTAGTGCTTTCTTTATATAAGCGATGTGGGATATTTGTTACTTTGCTATTGTGTCCCACATCGCTTATATAAAGAAGTCAATAACCAAGAGTTGGTTATAAAAAGGAGGTGGACATTAATGTTTTAGTAATGCAATTTTAAACCTCATTAAGTAATTATTATTAATAAAAAAAAATTGAGATTTACTTGTGAAACCTTACGGTTCCAAGAAAATAAATTTTTTTTTTTTAACTTCCGGTTCCAACCGGAGTACGGTTCCGGTTGGAACCGCTGGAAACCGAACCGGTCAGGTTCCGGTTCGGTTCCGGAACCTTGGCCGGGTCTACCCATATGAGCGAGATTTGAAATCAATTCTCTCATTTTCTAATAAAATATTTTACCAACTAGTTTACACCCACGCATGCAAAATCATTGACTGATTCAAGTGCTACCCAAAAAAAAGTTCAAAGACAAAATGATTAAGATGCCGCATATGCTATAATTAGCTTATGCTACTTCCGGTGTAGGTGATTAGTGCATATTTGGGATTATTTAAAATCATATAATTAATTTTTTTTTGAAATTTTTTTATTATAGAGGTTGGAAATTGTTATTTAAGTAACCCTAAGCCTCAATAAGCACTTCCCACATTAAGTTTCCTTTGACCAAAGTTAGATAAATTAATATCATGTTAAACGTGATACCAATCATTAAATTAACTTCATTTTTTTCTTCATTCTTGTCTATATATTGATGTTTTTTCTTCATTTTTTATATTTATTTATTTTTATGTGCCTTATAATTCATGGATGGGATAAAATCAGAGGCGGCTCAATCATTATTGAGACCTTAGACTATTTGTTTTAAGTAGGCATTATTAAAAAATTTAGCTAATAAATATGTATTAATTTTTTATAAAAATTATTTATATAAACTCAATTTTTCTAACTTTTTGAAATGAAAAACTATTAATCAAATTTTTATATTCTAATTTTGCTAATATATCTTTCTGAATATGTAAAGATAATGCATCAAAAATTTTATAAGAAAAAAAATCTGTGTGGCATTTATAGAGTTAAATGAGAAAAATAAGAGTTATTGTTAGTTGTCGAGGCTTTTAAGACTTTATTAGTTTATTTAGAAAAAGATAACTACTAATTAAAGAATTTATAACATTAGTTCAATGCATTTAATAGAGAATTCTAATTATTTTTTAGAAGAGAATTGTACTTAGTTTAATGGTAATAATATGGGATTTTATTTTTTTTTGGATTTTAGTAGTTGGTTTAGGAAAAGATAATTATAAATTAAAAAATTAAAAATAATTAACTATAATTTAAGAATTTGTAATTCTTAATATAAAATATTTTTTTATAAAAAAAAAATACGAGACCTTCTAAGTGTTGATAGTGATTTTATATAACACGCAAGCGCACATATTATACAAGTAATATAAAAAGATATTGATCACATGAGGAAATATTATTATTGTTAAATACTAAATTGTCTAAACCCTAGTTTTATTTAGACTAGCGATTATAAAGAAATAGTTATTAACTAACAAATTAAAATAAAAGCAAAGTAAATAATAAACTTAAACACATAAGGTAATAATATAATAATAACATAGGATTATAACTTCCCCACAATATTCTCTCAAATCTTTCTCCTCTATTTATAACTGATCAACTATGATGAATTATTAACCTTGAACATGAATTTATCTATAAGTCTATTCCGATGGTCGAGTATAGATGCCCAACTTAGTTCAATTATCTATATTCCTATGATAATTAATCTAAGTCAAACTCATTACGATCGAGTCATAATTATGGCTACACATGCCCTGCAGATGTATTCATATCCTGCATAGAAATCTATTTTATGAATACGATAATGTGTTATCAATTCTCAAGGCTAAACCAAAACTCATTTTTCCAAGTTCATTAGGATTTACCACAACTATCATATTGGTGGTCAAGCAATAAAACGTATTAAATACTTAGAATAATAAACAATCTACATAAAAGATCACAAATCAATCATAAAAGAGATTTAGTTAATAAAAGTTCATATTGCGTTATATTGCAATCCTAGAGCAAGAAGAAGATGAACAACAACATCATGTTCAATATAATAAATGACAAAGAATTAATGAAGAAGGTATAAAGAAAATATTTGGTGAATCAAATACCGTGGTCTAAAAAAAAGGAACCATTCCGAGTAGTTGATAATATTAATTGAAAATTTTGTGAAAGATTCTTGTGAAGGGGTGTCATGTATCATCCGAGATTTTTCTGATATGAAAGTTGTCAATCTTTAATCTTATTTTCTTGATTTTTGTTTTGATTTTCTTGTTCTTAATTATTATTGAATGATTGATGTGTTTATAGAGTGTTTTGGTCTCAAAAAAGTCTTATTTATCTTCCAAAAAATGTATGTGATGTAACCCTAAACATTCCCCTTATATAGATATTATAAAAATCAAGTAATTTTGAATTCATCGCATTAATAGAGTACCACAAAGGTCTTAGTGATTAGTCACATACCTTTTCCAACTCTTTGTAACGATTTTGAATTGCTTAGTGGTGCATTATAAATTTGTTTGTCGTGACATTGATGATAGTGCAGAATTATCAATTTTAAGCTCGAGTTTGGAAAAGAAGGATTCCGATTCAGTCTTTGATGTAAACTATAAAATTGTCGATAATTGAGTTTTTTTTTTTTTTTTTTTTTTTTTTTTGCAATGCAACTTAAATCACCTCATTTGGATATTATATGAGAATATTATGGTTAAAATACTAATGATTGCACAAATTAATAAATCACTTGTGTAAATCGGGAATTTCGAGTTTTTGCTCATTTTTTGCTCAATTTTCCATATAATGTATCCAAAATAATAAAATAATGAATATTAATACATATAACACTTTTAAAAATATGATTTAAGGATAAATCAACTTAAAAAGTATATATTGTAGATACTCATAAAGTGCGGCCCAAGCAACTGCCTAAGAGACGAACCGCTACTGGATAAAACCAAATACAGTTACGGGTTAGGCACCAAACCAAATATGCCAAATATAATTATGGGTTGGGCTCCAAATGTAATTGGTCTGGCGGTATTAATTTTGTGTTTATTTGAATACTAATTTCTTGGAAATTATGTTTCAGATAAATTTTTTATATCAAATTTGATTTTGGTGTTATGATAGTAACAAAAAAAGAAAAATACAACGTCGATGACCTTTTTCACATACGAATTGATTACATGAGGCTTCTACGAATTAAAATTAATTAACTAATTGATCCAGTCATGATATTCTGGAAACCTAATGTATTTTTCTTAATATTTAGAGACTCTTCAATATGACGGGTGATTTTCGTTCCAGGGACAATTTCGAGATAATCCTCCCGAGACAATCTTCATTCAACATTGAATTTGTTTGGTTATGAGAGACCAAAAACAAATATAGCAAAAATGGAAGAAAAACACAAAGATCGACAAAAAGTATTTAACGTGGTTCGGCGGAGCTAATCCAACCTACGTCCACAGGCACAAAGTAGATGATAGCTTTTATTACGAAAACTAGCTCGACCGACCTATTTTGAAGGAAGGTCTAATGTTGAGGAAAATATCTTACATCGGCTGAGATAAATAATTAAACTCAAAATATAAACATTGGACAACCATCAACTCTCAAGCTGGCTTTTGGGTTGAGTCAGGCCCACGAATTTCAATATGGTATCAGAGCCACACTCATGCACGGGTGGGCCCACACTACCTGTTCACGTGACATGAACCAGACAAAAGACCGATTTGCATGTGAGGGGGAATGTTGAAGAAAATATCTCACATCGGCTGAGATAAACAATTAAACTCAAAATATAAACATTGTGCAACCCTCATTTGGTTGAGTTAGGCCCACGAATTTCAACATCTAAGCAGAACCGAGCTGTTTGCTTTTCAATTTTTACAAGTAATGCTTCCTCTTTTGTTACAAATTTCGCTATCCCCTACAAACTAATCTAACTTCTCTTTATATACTCCACAGTTACAACACTGTTACCATGCCTCAAAAATATCACCCACGTGATCTTCCGGTCGATTGACGGGCTCTTTGCCCCAGGACTGTCGTCGCCGAAAGCATATCTGCCACCTGAAGGCTTGTCACATCACCCTGCTTTCTCCACTGTCACACGCAATAATGATGCCAACCTGTAAAGAGCTTTCAAACATTGGTATGTGTCAGAGGGAAAATTCTAAACTACTCTGTTCACACGTCGGTCTTCAAGAGGTCTGGCAAATGATCTGCCGAATTGCCAAAATTGTTTCCGTCCAGACCCAAAATATCCGAGCTTATCCACTTGTTCCAGGAGATAAAATAAAATCAAACAGAGCTGCCGGTCCACTGTGGTTGGCCTAGGCTCTGGTGTTGTCGGTCTCTGAAATCTGCACCATGTTGTATCCTATGGTCGGCCAAATCTGAGAAGGAAGCGATCAAACTCTCTTAATATCTGAGAACTGACCAATACCTCTCAACATCTGATCCTAAAAAAATGGGAAATTTCCTCTTTGTCCTTTCCGAACTTTCCGAACTGTTCATTTACCTTAGTTGCAGAAATCTTCATCAACATAATATTATATTGAAAAAAAATTATAAAACCCTTGACCATTACTTATTTAGAGACTATAATAAAGAAAATTTAGGGACAATAAACAGACGCGCTCCTCGTCCGCATGGTCACATTTGCCCTTACATAATGTGTTTTTTTACGACTGTTTTAACACAAAAAAATAAACCAAAGTATCATGAAAGATGAGCAGACATATACCAATCACCGGCCAAGTGAAAGACAAGAGTTAATTAAAGTGTATGGATGTTAATTTGCGCATGATTTTTCTGTGCTCAAAAGTGAAAAGTCAAATGACAAGTCTACGTTCATGATTGGACGATTTGTCGTTTAACCTAAATGTCGATTTCTCAGACTGTTGTTCCTGATCCTGTACGTTAATTGACGAGTGACTCGTCGTTTTGCTTCTGTAATTGTGTTGCTGTCGATAGTTGTTGTGACCTAAGATTAGGGACGGCTTCAGTTGTCCCCAATTTTAGATGATATTAGACGATTTTTTAAAATATGATAAGATATTATCGATAAATAATAAAAATATAAGAATCAAATTATATATTTAAATTTTAACTCTAATTTTAGTATCTCAATTAATCGGCTAATCGCATGTGCCAATTATCTCAAATAATATGTGTTTTTTTTTTTATGTGAACGCCCACACATATGTCTATACATTATAAAATACAAATCTTTTTATTTAAACTCTTATATGTCTTTAATTTAACATGATGTAAAAGTTTGGACAATGAAGAGAGGTTAGATGGTTATTGAACAGATTTGGATCTAGTGTTGATGTGAGTTTTAAAATAATTATTATTTTTTATAAAAATTATGATTAATAATTATTAGATAATAATTTAAATGAAACTAAATCTTAATAGTGTATTTTTAACTCGGATCCAAATTCTTAGTCAACAAGTGGAAGGAATTTTGAACTTACCACCGGCCTACTTTCAATTAGATTGCTATATAATTTTTTTTTCCCCTTTGAAATGGACAAGTGAAGAATGACACGAGTCAAATATAAAGTCTACATTCATGGATGTAAAGGGGCTAAATTCTTTTAACCATATTGCATAGCTTTAGCAATTTATCATTATTTTAACAACAAACAAACATTAGTTATATTATTAATAAAAAAGTTCATCACCCAACTTCAAGTTTTGAAGGAGATGAAAAGTTAGAAATAAATTTCTAACTTACTATCCTATTTACCTTTTGAAAAAAGAAAATTTTTCCATATGATTGCTATTAGAAGACTCTTTCTTATTTAAAATTTAAGATTAAACTAGCACATGGTCCACACTTTGTACGGGTTGAATATATATTTTAGGAATTGATAATAAGACAATTGATTTACTTACACGTAATATTTATGTCACATTCGTTCGTCTCTCAATTCTCAAATAATATTTATAATTCACTGTGCAAGAGCAATGAGAGTCTGTATCCTGAAGAATAATAAAGAATAAAAAACTCATGAAATAAATAAACTTATAGAAATAATTCAAAATAAAATAACAAATAACAAAAGACCCGAAATCCAAAAAAATTGGCTAAATTTTATCAGCGGCTACTATTTAGGTTTCTTAGTTTAATAGGAGATTATATTTTTTATATTGTAAACGGTTTTTTATTTTAATAATTTATTATTTTAATTTTATAATTTAATAATAAAAATATTAATGGCAAAGATTATGTGTCACATATTTTTTTAAATTTGAATAGAAGATTATAATATATCTTCTTATTATGATAAGTAATGAAAAAATTAATTGTAAAGATTAAATATCATGTGACTCGATGAGAAAACTTAAAAATATTTAACTTATATATATATATATATATATTATTTGTCGGATTATCTGTGATATTATTCAAAAAATAATCGGATAGTATAATATGTTTTATTGTTATAATAGGGTTTTTATTTATTAAATTTATTAATTTAATTTTATAATATAATATTATTTTTTTAATTATAATAAGATAGTATAATATGTTTTCTTATTATAATACAGTTTTATAAAATTAAAATATGTATTTTTATTGTAATAAGTATATTTTTAATAAAAAAATATTTGTAAAAGTATTTTAAATTTATAATTTAATAAAAAAATTAATTATATAGGTCAATTGTAGATATTATGTGTCAGGTATGTTTTTTTATTTTAATGAGAGATTATAATATATTTTCTTATTATAATATGTTTATTTATTTAATTTTATAATTTAATAATAATAAATTAAAATATTAATTAATTAAATAAATTAATAGGTTTCTTACTTTAATAGTAGATTATGTTTTTATATTGTAATATGTTTCTTATGTCAATAATTTATTATTTCAATTTTATAATTTAATAATAAAAAATAATTGTAAATATATTTTAATTTTATAATTTAATAAAAAAATTAATTGTAGAGTATGTTAATTGTAGATGATTTAATAGTGATTTTTTTATATTAATATGATATTATAATATATTTTTTTGTTATAATAGAATTCTTATAAGATTATAATATGTAATTTTATTGTAATATGATTTTTTAAGAGATTTATTAATTTAATTGTATAACTTTAATATGAAACCGCCACGTGGCGCGATAAAGAATCTAAAAATGTTTAACTTATATATATATATATATATATATATAATATATATATATTATATATATAAATATTGATAATAAAAAATTAATTGTAGAGGTAATTGTAGATATTAAGTGTCACATATGTTTTTTATTTTAATGAGATATTATAATATGTTTTCTTATTATAATAGATTTCTTTATTTAATTTTATAATAATAAATTTAAAAATTAATTAATTAATATGTTCTTACTTTAATAGTATATTATGTTTTTATATTGTAGTAGGTTTCTTATGTTAATAATTTATTATTTTAATTTTAAAATTTAATAATAAAAAATTAATTGTAGAGATTAGGTTAAGTGTAGAGATTAGGTTAATTGTAGATAATTTAATAGTGTTTTTTATTTTATTTTATTTTATTTTAATATGATACTATAATATATTTTATTGTTATAATGGAATTCTTATAAAATTATAATATGTATTTTTTTATTATAATATGTATTTTTATTTAATATATTAATTAATTAATTTTATAATTTTAATGTGAAGGCGGCCACGTGACACGATGATGAGGCTTAAAAATATTTAATTTTTATGTATATATAGATTATTCGCTCCAAATTTAGATAATGAGGTTTATTTATTTATTTATTTTTGTTGTGTTTTCAAATATATATTTTTAATTAAAATTTAATAAGATAAAAGTTGATCAAGTCCAAATATATTTATTAACACCTTACCTTCTCCAACACTAATTCTAAAAAAAACTTTATTAAGATACTTCAAAACTCTTTAACTAAAAAAAAAGAAGATGTTAAACTCCATTAGGCTATAGATATATCTTAGTTCTACCAAATTTAAAATTTGCTTTATGTTATTAGTATTCTCAATAGATGTACTCCCTGAATATAAAATGAGTATATAATTATAATTTTAAATCAATATGGAGCAGTTGTGTGTATAACAAATTATTTAATTAAATGAAAATTTAATTTAAAATCAAAATTAATGAGTATCCATTTAATATATCTATCATTATTGATTTTCAATACTCTATTATAATTTCAAAAGTCGGTAATTTTTTTGTACAAAACTTCTCGCCTTATTTTTCCTGTAAAATATCGTATTAATGTCCAAGACTCTCATTAGAAGTAGTGTTTGGAAAATATTACGGTGTAAGTAGTGTTTGAAGAAGATTATGACTTACACAGTTTTATCTTATTTTTACACAGAGAAAATATTTTTACGATTCGAACACGTGGCCAAACGGATAGCACAATAATACTTTACCATCGCTTTAGGTACGACCTTCCATAAAATAATTATTCTTATTTTTCTTATAAGATTATTAATCTAAATCTCGTATTTTTCATCTCGTTAAAGACCTAAACGTGTTTCACTAGTAAATTAAAAAATAGATAGTAATAATTAATTAAGCAATGATTAATGAACAATATTATCCTAATATGGACAGTTTAATCGAAAATCAGAAACAAATCGCTCCAAGAGCAATTTGTGATTAATAGGAAAAATTTGGGAATTAATTATAAATTAATCTAATAGTCATTTACCTCATAAATAACATTTCAAATCTAACATATCAAAATACCACATAAATAACATATAAGTTCAATAAAACATATCAAAGTACTACATATATGTCATATAAATTTTTTTTTGGTTCCCCACCCGGTATCCAGTGCCACATTGGGCCTGACTAATCCAGATTTGGACCGAGAGCTATACGGTATGGTCATCCCAACGATGGTGACTCTAGGGGAACTCGAACTAGGGAGCATACCCAATCGAGTCTCCTAGGATTGAGCCAACTACCACTCAACCAACCACTCGTTGGTCATGTCATATAAATTTCAATGTGCAACAAAACATATCAAAATGTTAAAAAAATATATACTAAAATCAGAAATCAGGTGATTTTTGACAAAAAAAACATATCAATTTTCTGTTATCACAAGTTCTTATAAAAAATACACCACCTGGACTCGAACTCAAGATCTGACACCAAAATTCTAAGCCATTTGTTACCAAATCATACCCATAGATGGTATATGAGGTAATACATACCTAAGTCAACAATAAAATTAATTGATTTAACAACAAAAAATAATTAATATGTTTGTTTCTATGAATTTGAATATAATTGAGATGTGTTGAATTTTTATATTCTTTTATCATGTTGGTATTTATAATAATAAATGATTAAAATTCAATTACGTTTATCTCTTTATCTAATAATTACCAATAATAATATATTGACAGATATCTTTCGAATAATAAAAAAAAAATATTTCCATTTCATATCAACATACAACACTGCAAATATTTTACCTTTTTTTCCCCACACACACTGATCTTGGTCGTGGTGGATTATATCATTTTGGTAATAGACATTTTGAATAATTAATTATTTTTATATTAGACTGCTAATGATTTTTTGTTTGTCAATGGTACAAGTATTCAAAATCTGCTAGCTGGACTGTGGCATTTATGCTGATACTATTATCATTTTGAAAGCTTGTATTACGCATAAATGATGATCAATTTAATGATAATGAACTTTGTTGGGCTTGTATAATTTCAAAATAATAGTCTTCTGAAAATAGTAACCCAATCGTTGCTTATGTTTATCGATTCAAATTTTAACTTGAGTTTTTTTTTTTAAGACGTAAATCTAAATATCAATATCTAATCATTGATTTAAAACAATTCAAAAAATAAATCAACAAACAAAAATGATTTTGAATAATAAAAAATATATGGGTTTGTGAGATTTTGATACTAATTATGTAATGGAATTAATAGTGTACTTTGTTCAGGAAGAGTTTAGTTAAAGAATGTTCTTTAGATTAATCTGATTTTCCTCTTTAATAACTAGGAAAATTTAGTCTCAGCATGGTTTAGTGGTGTAAGATTCATGATCTTATCTTGAGGTACTGAATTCGAATCCAGTTAGTGCATTTCTTATAAAAGTCTGGGACAACCGAAGGTTTGACCTGCTCCGCTTAAGCCCGAAATGAATGGTTTGACGGCGGAATTTCCAACGATTCCAAAAACAAAACATTAAAAAAAAAAAAAAACAAGGAAAATTTACCTAAAGATTGGGGGAGTTGAATAATTTTTTCTATATAATATATATGGTCAGAGTCGGTCATGATCAAAGGTGGATGTCTTTTTTTATTATTATAGTTCATAAATAACTAATTGTTAATGACCTCAAATTTTTTAATTATAATACTATTCATGATTTGATATTTTAAAATGTCAAAATGATTTTAGGCTTCGAAGATATCAAGTTCGGCCTTATAATGCCATGAGCATAATAATTACAAAAATACTACACATACATAAATTCTTACTAATAATTTCTACACCCCTCTCACTGTAGCTACAGTGATACTACCGAAATTGTTAGTAAGAATTTATGTATGTCTATCATTGCTCTAATAATTATGACAAAAGATTGTTCTCCTCTGAAACAGTCCTCCCACTTTCAATAGCAAAGATATAGTGAAACAGCCGGCGGTTTTACCTGCGCCGCGGCCCAGAATGGGTGGTTTGGTGGCGGGGTTTCCATCGTTTCCAAAAAAAAAAAAAAAAAAAAAAAGTGTTAGTGATTTTTTCCCCAAGTCCATTGAGTATAGACACAAATATGCAACAACAATTAATCATTCATTCATATATGCTCATCAGGTTTAATGGCTCTAAAATAAAATATGAAAAGTTGACAAAACAATTCATCCATCATTTTCCATTTTTCATTTTTGTGACTGAGATCGATCATTTTATGCAACAAATTAATGCTTTGATGCGGCCGTGGAATAGTGGAAGCAGAATAATTAGTAACTGAACAACTTTTTTTTTTTTTTTTTTTTAAATCGTTGGAAACCCCGCCACCAACCACTCATTCTGGGCCGCGACGCAGGTAAAACCCCCGACTGTTCCAGGCTCTTACAAGAAGTTGCACCCCCTAGATTCGAACCCAGAACCTCAAGATGAGATTTTGGACCCTTCACCATCAAGCCACAACCCTTGGGGGCGTGAACAACTTGTCAAATGCTAAAACACATTTAGTTGGTTGAAACATAGTTTCTATCTGTTCAGTTTAATCGGTGACTTATCGATTTAATTGGCCGTAAAAAATAGTTCGCGGTTAATTTTCATTAAATACATACATACATACATATATATATATATATATATATATATCATATATATATATATTATATATGTATTAATGGCACTTCTTTAACTTCCTTTGATGAGTAATAAATACAATAAATAAATGAATGACTTTACACAGATTCCTAAAAATAAAAAAAAAAATATACTCATTTGACAAGCCATATAATATCATATACAGGGAAAAAATTAAAAACACACGAAAACATTTATTAATTGTTGTTAAAGAAACATTTAGAAAAGCAAAAATTCACAATCATTACACTATTGAAAAAAGTAATAAATAAAGGTCATGCTAACGAGTGTCATAAAGATATTTATTAAAAATATATTTTTAGAAAGTTTCCACATCACTTTTATAGGAAATATAAAAAATTATCAAAACATTAATTAATTTTTCTTTTTTTCCATAAAAACTTTCCAGAAATGGATCCTTAATGAGTGTCATTAGGACACTCGTTAGCATTTCTCATTAAAAAAAAATATAAAAACACAACTTCCAATACAAATACATCAACATCAACCCTAAAAGACAATACAAGAAAAATTTATCCCTTAAATAAAAGAAAATAAAAACCAATGCAAATCCATGTTCCACAACTACTTGTTATCAGAAATAATTAAAATCATATCTTTAACTCTCCAATGCTAAAACTGTTGATGGTGTTTTCAGGACCTATGTTATTTAAGGAGTACGGCATGGGTAAAAATGGTAATTCCCTTCTTGATCGAGACCACTAATGCCGACCCGACCATTCCATGTTGCATACGCCAACGGTAAGGGGCCGATCACTTAATGATAGGTGACCGAGCATTATCAAATCGACAGCAGCATTCTCAGTTCAACGGACTATCATGACCGACCTCATGAAGACCGACCAGATAGCGAGGCGTGCTCATGAAGACAATGCATCCTATTTTTTATGGGGTAAAGGGATAAGTTATCCTATTCTTATGAGGTAAGGAGATAAGTTATCCTATTCTAATAGGGTATGAGAAGTAAATGTAGTTTTGATTATGAATCCTTATGGGAAAATGAAATTGTTTCAACTAGGAAATTCTTGTAGGAGAAGGAATATGATTTCTACACTATTATAAATAAGGGGGGAAAGCATAGGAAAATGGGGGTAACAAGTTGAAAGCTAAAAAGTTGAGATCAAGATCATTACGATCAGACTTGTAAACACAAGAGATATCAGAGAAGCATATCTCGGTAATAAAAGTATCATCCTTTTTGTGCCCGTGGACGTAGGTCGGACCAAGATTCGCCGAACCACGTTAAATCTCCTTGTTGATTGGTGTATTTATCTGTCTTTTGCTAAGTTTGATTTTGGTCCCCCATAACCAAACAAATTCACTATTGAGGGAGGATTGTCTCGGGAGTAAAAAATCAATTGGGATAAATATTTTGGTCCCCCATAACCAAACAAACTATTCATGCATAACAATTGAACTAATGGGGTGTATTCAATTGGGATTTTAAAAGATTATTTTGAGTTAAATAAGTCTTATGGTATTTAATTAAGATTTTTAAATAATCTAAAAAATCTTGTGGTATTCCATTAAGACTATTATGATTTTTTAAAGAGGATATCCAAATCTAGTGGTATTCAATCAGAACTTTAAACAAATAATAAAAAGTATTATGGTCCTTTAGAATCTTATAAATTCTTATTATATAAATATTTTAAAATCCGATAAGTAAAAAATTCTGATTAACAAATTTTTAATGAAATCTTATAAGTATTCATTCTTAAATTTCTTTTAAAATTCACTGAACTTATTTATCTAATAATATTCCTTTAAAATCTCAATTAAATACACCCCCACTAGAAAAACAGCAACCACAATTGGAAATACCAATAACAAAGAAGAAATCAAATACAAAACATATTGAAAGAAAAGATTGTACACACCAGTTCGGGGAAAATTAAAAAAAAATAAATAATTAATGACACAATAAACTACACATGTAGTTGCTGACATATTCTCTTTCATGTGTTGTATACTTTTTATTTTAGAATTTAGCTAATGGTGCCTGCATAATAAAAATGTTAGTTGATACCTGATAACAGTGAATAAATACTACCAGAAAACAGTTAAATAGCGACAGAAATATTTTAATCTCTATATTTAATATATTAGGGATATAACTATTATGTCTCTAATTAGAAACGGATTGATAAATCCATCGCTAATTAGCGATCAAATTTTTCCTTCTCTAATGTATGAAATTTAGTGACGAAATTATCCGTTGTATGAATTTAGCGACGAAATTATCCGTTGTTAATTTAGCCACGGATTAGCGACGAAAATTATTCCGTTTCTAAATTAAAATATTTTTTCAAATTATAAATTAAAATTAAATTTCAAATTAGCGATAGAAAATAAATTAAGTTTCTATTTAACGACAAAATATTTATTCTGTTTCTATTTAGAGACGTATTAGCGACGGAAATATTTTCATTTTTAATTAATAATACTTTTTAAATTTAAAATTTAAAATTTAAAATTAGCGATGTAAAATAATTTATGTCGCTAATTAGTGACGGACTAGAAAGCTAATTAGCGACGACATACCTAATTTTTATAGCTACTTTCGTCGCTAAATTTGCGCCATTTTACTAGTGCCATTTTTAGGGATGAAATTTTTTTTGTCGCCAATTTCGTTATTTGTTTTAATTTCGTCTCTATTCCATCGTTAAATTTGAAACGGAATATTCTGCCGCTCAAACAATAATTTCTTGTAGTAAAACTCCTTTAAACTTGTGTAATTTTCAATAATCTATTTAGGAAATCATCAATAAAAAAAAAATCAAACATGCAATACATGGTGGAAAATTCTATTCATCACAACAACAAACGAACATAAACTTGAAAAATAAAATAAATAGACAAATAATCCAAAATAAATTAGAGATACGACGATGCATCCCACACTTAATTTCCACCAAACAAATAGGATAAAATAATTCCCAAAATGAAATAAAAACAAAACAACACTCAAGGAAAAAAAAGTCATCCAACATAATTTCCAAAAAAAAAAAAAAAAAAAACACTTTCAATGATTATACATATTATTAACACACAAAAAAGAAGCAGCAACAACAGCAAACAACTTTGAAGAAGGGGAAAAACGAAACACTCAACAGGGTAAGGACAAAAGAGATACCCTATAAAATCCATTATAACTAACCCAACCCTAATAAAAAAAAAAAAAAAGAATAAAAAGAAATAAAAGATAGCCACATCATTATATTTTCCAAAAAATTAATTAAAACTAAACAAAAAAAAAAGTACAACCAAAATAATAAAGGTCCAACAAATATAGAAAGACCGAAATCAAACGGAACAACAAACGGCTACCCATATTTTAATCATATCATACGGCTCCCACAAATAAAATTTAGTAAAAAAACCACCATAACAAAATAATAGGGGAGAAATAATTTATAAAATTAATATATATATATATTTAAAAAAAGAGAGAAACGTGCGCAATGTGCGAGATCCCAACTAATTACATAAAAAAATAAAATTTTAGCCATCTCTAAAATAAAATCTTGTCTCCGTCATTGGTAATAAACTTGTAATATAATAATTAAATAAAAAAGAAAAGAGAAAACAGATTTAATTAGGTGAAATCCGAGCTTTTGTTTCCCTAAGAGATTTAAATAAAGAAAACAAAAGTTTCAAACATAACTTTTGCTTTTCTCTTGCTTGGTATTTGGGCCAATATCCCAAGAGACTGGCAAATTCTGTAAAATTTATATTATTCATTAGCCCATTTGAGGTCAAGGTGTTAGGTGCAGGTAAATACGAAATAAAATCACTAGTGGTCAAAGCTAATATCAGCCATTTGATGCTGAAAATGCAAGAATAGTAATCAAAGAAACAATAAAGATTTTCACAGAGTTCATTTTGTTCATGTTCATATGTTATTATGAATTATAATTAAGAAACAGAATTCATCACAAATACAGTTGATATGGAAAAGGGTTTTGGTAGGTGAAATAGATTAATCAATATGTGGACTCAAATCCAAGTACAAGCATGTGCTTTACCATCAATTAGTATTTGCATATGTTTAATGATCGGATACTTTTCAAGATTAATAACTTTATGAGCCGACTCTAAATGGGAAATTGAAGAGGTAAGACTTTGTAGCGTCACAGTTGATGTCACATCCCTTAGATTATGCATGTGAGTTTATATTTGCTCAAATCTTTTTTTTTTTTTTTTTTGATAACCGGGGTGTCCGAACCAGTTTACGCGCACCTCGATTAATCCCCGAGACCTGTGCCCCGTGCCCTCAGAAGTTTCCCAACACAGATCAGGGTAAGTCGCTGATTTTTCACACTAGGGGACATGGCCCCAAGGAAATGCATTTAGTGGGATTCGAACCTTGAACCTGAGAGGGAGCAAACCACTCAAGCCCAACCCTTGGGTTTTGCTCAAATCATTAAGGACAAATCAATATAGGCTTGAAGAATTTAATGCATTGTTCTGTGGTAGTAGTTGCTCAGTCTATTCCCACTTCATGAATAATTAATTGATTAACTTTAAAGGATTGGACTTGTTCAATCAATTATCATGGATGCTTGAACTTGAAATTCAACTACTACTGATGTTTATACAAAGTTGTTTATCGCATTAATGTTGTTGCACTGAAAATTATTTGCTTAATTTATGTCTATTAATCTGCGAGCACTGAATCTGGAATAAACTTATAATCATGAAATGAAATCAACTCAATCATTAATTATCGAGATGTTATTCGAACCAATCGTGGATTTTATTGAGATAGATAAACCGATGCAAATGTATAAAACTTTTTTTTATAGTAATTATTAGAGTATTTGCTTTTTTCTTTAACCTCTCAAGCCCCATTGCTTGTGCACTAAGGGGTAATTGCTAGCTGATGCTTTTAGGGCATAATGCATCACATGTAATTATGTACAATAAGCAACAAAACCAGCAATTAGTTTTATCTGTTGATTGCTAGTGATGATTTATTTAAATCTTCCACTTTCTGAGAAATTCTTTTCTGTTGCATGAATATTGAAAGCACCCTCAAGGGATGGTTCTAAGATACTCAAGGGCCTACAATTAAAGCTTCACATGATTTTTTATTTCTTTTTTGCTTTTTATTTAAATTTATTTTTGACTTTGCCTAATGTGATGTTCGAAGTGTTAACATATTTATTTGCTTACTCATAAGTTCGAACTTTGAAAACGACTTCTCTGAAAAAATATAAGGATAAGATTATGTACATAGTTGTGTACGTAGTTGTGTATATCAACATATTTCCTAAAATTCTAAATTGTAATTATAGCGAGAACATTGTGCACAAAACACAACTTATTTTCAACAGAATTTGAGGCAACATTAAGGTATGGTTTGACACCACCAGAGGGAGAATAAGATTTTCTAAACAAACAGCGAAGAAAACAAGTAAAGAAATAAAAGTGAAGGGAGTTGAGGTATGTGGTTTCAAATCAATGCAAGGGGTTTGATGGAAATTAGAATAGAGAGAGTATAGACAAAGTGCTTTCCTATACAACTTGCATAAAAAAGTAATACTTTTTAAAAGAGAAAGTGGGTATTTTTGTCAATTACCTGAGGGAAAAAAAAGTTAGGAGGATCTTTTATATATTGTTCCATGTTGCCTTGAATAGTTTTGCCTAGTGAGTGGGACCAAAATTATGTGCAACCAATGTGGTGGGCACTAGGTTTTTCCCCATGGTTGCAGCAACAACAATTTTTTTTAGTGCCACCAATTATCTACAATTACAAAAGAGCAAGCCAGATGTGAATTAGGAGAGTAAGCAATTCAATTGCATCAAATGGTTCTGTTCCAAGAAGATGAGGAGAAAGAAGGATGATTAAGTGTTAATTTACTATCTGTTTTAGTTATAGACTTGAACCCTGAAATTATCATTTTTTTTTTGTAAAAAAATAATGAAAAAATATTTTCGATATTTGGAGCATATATGGATTTTCATGGAGTGCAATCCTTTTGATTATGTGACCAAATTTAGAATGTTAGATGATTCTTGGCCACTAGCAAAGTTTAAGATGTTCACATCATTCATTGCACTATTACCTTGACTTTTAGGAGAAAATCTGCAATGAAAATGCTTTGACATGAATGTAAAGCTAGCCATGAAATTATAACCAAATGCAAGAATCTGAAGCTCATCCTGAAGTGCTTTTAAAAATTTCAATGTGAAATAAAGAAAAGAAATAAAGGTTGTATGTTATATGATCTGCTAAATGTAAAGGAGAATTGAGTTATATGTTCTTGGCATCGATGTTGAGCTGCGCTTTATACTTTTTTTTTTTTTATATATATTATGATTGTTAGTTATTGGATAATAATTTAAATGTAACTAAATATCTGAATCTTAACGATATATTCTATTAAAGCACGAATAATAAAAGGGTATGGAAAACTAAGCAAAACTGAACTCACACTGTTCCATATTCATATGTAAAATTACCAAACCCTCGCCAGAAAAAGCTATGATTCCTGGATTCAACAAACATGGTAAGAAAGAAAGCATAAAATTGTTTAATGAGAATAGTAAACTAAAAAAGAATCATAAACCAAGATTCCTTTGATGATTAGTAAAAAGATTATGCAGAATCTCAAGTCTTTACCACCATAATCAATCGGCTTAGTGGGAAAGAAAATATTTTAGACATGTGAACAAGCGAAATGGGGTCCCAAAATCCTACTTATAGGCTTAGTGGGAAAGAAAATATCTTACACATGTAATTATTGGTAAGGTAAGTGTGGACGACAGAACTTGGGCGACGCTGTTCTAGGCTCGCGGCCTAGTTGGGAAGTACGAAATAACATGGAGTCGCCACCCGGTGTGAACCGAGACAAAGATTTAAGGCCGCACTCACCCCTCGCAAGGGAAGACCTCAAACCATTGGGTTCAGAATGGTCCCTTACTTATGCAACTTGTAATGTAAAGATTTATGCAATAATCCAACCAAGCCTATGACATATATTTCCAAGTGCAACACAATCTCTAACATACATGAAACCAAATCTTATTGCCAAATTCACATGCTCAAAAATAGGCCTTTGCAACAACAAGCACATAACGTCATAAGAATTCAATCATTCATGTAAATATAAACACAAACAGTCATGGTAACATTTGCATGTAATGTAAAGGAAATCAAAATGACGACAAATAATATTGTAGGCGCATAACAGAAATAGACAGCTAGAGAGGTAATACAAATGCGTAGCGTACAAAGGGGTAACCATATGCTAAGATGGACATGTCGTAATGTGATGCAAGAGGATCTGTTTACCGTGTGCGTTCGTGTAGCGTTCGTAGACGCGTTCGAACGGTAAACATAAGGTTCTCATTCGAGTAGCGTTCGTAAACGTGTTCGAACAGAAATGAGACAGAATGCTCACGTTCGTGTGGCGTTTGTTAACGCGTTCGAACGGAAATGAAACAGAATACTCACGTTCGTGTGGCGTTTGTTAACGCGTTCGAACGGAAATGAAACAGAATGCTCACGTTCGTATGGCGTTTGTGAACGCGTTCGAACGGAAATAAGACCTGATGCATGATAGGGCAAAATACATGCGCGTTCGAGTTGCGTTCGTAAACGCGTTCGAACGGGAACAGACCTGATGCATGAAATGGGACGCAATACATAAATGACGAATAGTACAATACGAGGCGCGGCGAAGCATCGTGGTAAGGGCTTTAAACCCCTCCCCATAGGGGATCTTTCATTCCACTTACTAAGCCCATGCGCTTGATTGAACCATGCATAAAAACATAAAGACAATCATATTAAACTAAGTATGCCCGATTGAGCATATCTTGCATTCAACTGGACACACATCAACCGGCGCGGCAAAGCATCGTGGTAAAGGCTTTAAACCCATCCCCATAGGGGATTTTTCATTCCACTTACTAAGCCCATGCGCTTGATTGAACTATGCATAAAAAAATAAAGACAATCATATCAAACTAAGTATGCCCGATTGAACATATCTTGCATTCAACCAGACACACATCAACCGGCGCGGCTAAGCATCGTGGTAAGGGCTTTAACCCCTCCCCATATGGGATCTTTCATTCCACTTACTAAGCCCATGCGCTCGATTGAATCATGCATACCAAAAGTTAAAAGCAATAATATTAAACGTAATGTGTCCGATTGAACGTATCTCGCATTCAACCGAACACACATCAATCGGTGCGGCAAAGCATCGTGGTGAAGGATTTTAACCCTTCCGATTAGGGGACCTTTCATCGCACTTACTGAGCCCATGCACTCGATTATATCATACACAAATAAGCGACATACAGAATTTAAGTAACAAGAAATAGATAAACCAAAGCAACACAAAACAAGAGGAGGTGTCGTTTACTCAAGTGGTACGTGGAGTTGTATCCCAAGTACAGACCGCACTACCGTCCATTCGGATTCGGCTACGGAATTTACGTCTGGGTTTCCATCCTATATACCACAAGAGACGACACTCTTCCATTTCATTCAAGCCACAACATGCATCCATAAACGACTCTCATGCGAATAGAATTCAATAATAAAAGAAACGAATATAAACTAATGAAAAGGTGCCCTCAGGTCTAACCTTTTAAATCACCTCTCGGATGTACGGTACACGATCGTCGGAAGGGTGGATGCTCCGCAACTCTTCCGGTTCACTGGTTCACTGTTCTCGTTCGTTGTCTTACTGTTTTGGGTTGTCGTTCTCCATCTTTTGCTGCTGCTTTTTGACTCCGATTCGCTGCCGTTGCTACTGTTTTGCAGCTGTATTTTAGTTACTGTTTTTGGGATGTTTTGGTTACTATTTTTTGGTAATTTAGGGGACTGTTTTGGTGTGTGTTTAGGGCTGCTGTTTGGGACTGATTTCAGGGGCAGTTTTGGGGCTGCTGTGTGTTGTTCTCGTTAATTTGGTGAGAGAAGGGTTGTTGTGTGTGTTGTGTGTTTGTTCCGTGGTATGGCTGCTGTATTGGGCGTTATTGGGCTGCTGTAATTTGGTAATGAGGGAGTGGAGAGCTAGATGAGGCTTTTCTTGTATGAATGAGCTAGCTATGGCCTATGGGCGTGAATTCCAATTGTGTGAAGGGAGTCCATGTCTTGGTTAGAGGTGGTTTATATAGAGAAGGGCTAGGGCTACACCTTGTCTCACAAGGAATGGATTTGGCATTAAATGGAGGATTTGATTTGGTCTTGGATAAGGAAAGCAAGGGATTTGATTTTGTTTAGATTAGGAAGGTTGAATATTTAGTTTGTGTTAATTAGGTATTCAATATTTTAAGTTAGGAATAATACATATTTGATTGGGAATATAATTGGTTGATTGATTTTAATTAGGCATATCTTATTTTAATTTTAGTATATGAATTATTTAAATTAGGCATGATTTTAGTTTAAGTTTGTAAATGTTTTATTTAATTATTTAATTAATTTAATTATTATCTTATTAGTTAATGTTTTAATTAATATTTATTTATTTAATTTGGGATGTGTTTTATGGGCTTTGGGGGGGCTAATTGGGATGGGGTGCGAGGCTAGCAGCAAAACCAGAATTACCGACACCGTTCGAACGCTTCCTCGAACGCGGCACGAACGTCCGCAATCTGCCTGACGTTCGAACGAAGTAACGAACGCAGCACCAACGAAGACAGTGAACTTGTTTATTCTGAATTCCCCCTTCCGATGTCCGTTTTCCGTGACCTCCGTAACTTAAAAGGTAGTGTCTCCAAAATGAGACTCATCATAGGGACTTATGTGTAAAAATGCAGTGCCTACAATAAGAAATATTATTAATGAATTATTTGATGATTTTACGCGTGTGTATGAAATCCAACCTGTCGGTGAAATCAATCAGTCGGATCACTCTGTCGAATCCTCAAAGTTCCTTGCTGGAAGTAGATGGTTAATGCAAAGAAATAAAAAATCAAAATCTACCACCAACGGTCATTTGAAAATTACTAAATATCTAATCACACCTTTCGAGTTTCCTTCTGAAAGTTTTGCAGGTTCACAATTTCTAATCTTCGACTGGTGGCGTCGGCATGAAGGATTATTTACAGTCTTTTTTGTTATAGCCAATGAGCTTTTTGCAGCACCGGTGTCAACCGTAGTAGACTAGTAGTGGAGCAAGCATTCAGCTCATGAGGCAATATCCTAGACATCAGAAGATCTATTTTGCATCCTTCATCTTTAGAAGCCCAAGCTTGTCTTGATAATTGGTCAAGAGTCAAATTACGACAACAAGAGCAGGTACTAGATTCTTTTAAAGATTTGTGTAACCATACTGATACTGGAACTGAAGGCTCAGCGACGACGGGCCCACCTTCCTAAGAAGAAGAAGAATAATAATAATAAAATGTAACTTGTAAATTTTTAAATTTTGATCATGTAAAATAAATGGGGTCACTAATTAGAAAAATTATATCAGAATTACGTGAGTTTTGATTAGGGGTAGCAATTTGGGTCAGGATTCGTTTATTCGTTCGATTCGATTCGCTTTAAAGCGAATACGGGTTTGAAAAAATGGATTCGTTTAATAAATGAGTCAATTCGATTCGATTCGTTTATTAAACGAATCGAATACGAATTTAAGCTCATTGATTCGTTTATTCGTTTATGATTCGTTTATTATTTTTATTTACTAGTTCTTGTTAATTTTCAATTAATATTCGAGAAATTATAGCTAATTATCATAGAAAAAGTAATATTTTCGATATTTGGTGAGATATTTTTAGTAAATATATTAATTACATATTTCATATGTATATATTTATGAAGAATTACTGTAAATCAAGTGTGGTAAATTATTTTATTAAATAATATCATTAACTAAATGAATAAACGAATATTCGTATTCGATTCGTTTATTAAACGAATCGAATACGAATCTTGATATTAGGATTCGATTAATAAACGAATCGAATACGAATCCATCACATTTTGATTCGATTCGTTTAGGATTCGATACAAATTCGATTCGTTGATTCGTTTTACCACCCCTAGTTTTGATTCCTCCCTATATCCAGGAGGATACGTAGGTAGCTTAATCATGTAAAAACTAAGTGCAAGCTCTTTGTAATAAAATATTTTAATATTTATTTACAATCAATTTTTATTTTATAATTATTTTTTAAATCAAAAAAATCAGACACGGTTTAGTTGGGTTACGATTTCTAACCGTAACCGAATCGTGACCTCCTTTATTTATAGCGGAAGCCTTCTACACTGAATACGATCTTTACATGAAGAAGCCAAATGGGAAAAACAAACCACAAACATTCTATTTGATCATTTGTTATAGCATTTGATATGATTTCCTAACTACCATCTAATCCAATGCAAGGGAACAAAGGGAAAACACAAACACAATGTCATCTTCAAGAAACATGAGATGCTTAAATCAGTGGCCCTCTCGAGTCTTTGGCTTGGCCTAGATTCTGTTGTCCAAATTCAGTCAGCTAATTTCCATCAAATGTATAAACTAAGCTTTACCAAAAAGGGCATCAGAATAAATCATTCAATAGAATAATGTCATCAGAAAGAATGCAACTGCGACTCAGCAAATTTGGACAAAGCATCAGATGATCTGGCCTATTGTCCAAACCAACTGATTCAACTTTGGCTATACAAATGCATGTACAGTACACAGAAACTACACAAATTCCGGGTTAGAGCCATATCGCGGTTTTAGATCTCACCGCATAATTAAAATTTACGGCAGGGAAAAAGCATCAGAAACACCATCAATCATTAAGTTGGACATAACTTCCAAGTTTGAAATTTTATTGCATAAAGGTAGAAATTTTACAACAATACGAGTTCATCACCTGGTAGAAGAACACTGTTGTTTTGAGGATCCTGCTTCAAATGCTTCGCAAAATTTCATCATCAATATAAACAATATGGAGGAAAGCCTGCTTGTAAACTTGAAACCTGCATAATCTTCTAGAATCAACTCTGAATGATTGGAGTCTATCATCTAAACTTAACCATCTAATATTCTATACATACAATCAGTTGCAAAAGAATAAAAGCTCAAGCTTCATGTAAATAAACTTCTCTAATGGATCGCTAATCCAGAATTCCAATAGCGAGTCATAAAATGATCTAACTGCTCTCTTTTTAGAGTCTGATAGCTATGAACTCACTTGACTCCTAATCAACATATTCACATAGAAGTATAGAACCAAGATGTCACATTGACAAAGCTACCTGACATCACTGAATAAGAAGTGCCGTATAACTACCTTCACTGGTGTTGCATAGATTGCATCTGCAGATAGGCACCATAAGCTCCAAATTGAGATCCATTAGAATTTCCTCCGAGCAGATTCTGTTCCTGCAGCTTAGGTCCATATGAAGAAATCCCACAGAAAGGAGCCATGTATGCATTGCCATTTGTTGAGTTGAAAGCCATGACTCCTCCTTCAGTTTTTGGTTTCCAATCAAAGCTCATGCCAACCATTTTTGGTCGCTGATGCTGCTGAATGACTGCAGCAGAAGGATTGGTAGATGGAGGTTTATTACTTTCTACCGAAGGAGTTGCAGTTCCATCCAAATTGACAGTCGTAATATCATGAATGCTAGATCTCCTCTTATCCTTTCCACCAGTAAGCTGCCTGTTGAAGTACTTCTGAGCATGACTTGCCACCTGAGTTGGGGTTCTCGTGGTCACGAAATTGCGGGAGATATTTCTCCAGTCCCCTTTACCAAACCTTTTAAGACCCATTAGAAATTGTCTGCAATGAAATCAACAAACAACACATGATGAATTGCCTGCGTGTACTAAACCACCAAGCAAGAACTAGACATTCACACAAACCCAATTAAACCATGAACCATATCAATCAAAATCAAAATTCATACCATAAACAAAGAATCACACAAAATAGACTCACTACAGCTTCATTTCAACAAGAGTACATTTAAATATATTGATATAATTGAGTTTGTAAAATTCCCATTAACTAGCTAGCATAACAAGAAGAGAAATTGATACATGTGCTCTTCTTCAGTCCAAGGAACTCCTTTCTTTCTTTCTTGATCAGACGGGCGAGTCGATGAGCCTCTTTTCTCACCAGGACTATAAAAATGCTTCAAGCCATCATACCCTTGATTGCTATTAACCAAATCCAATGTGAAAGAATCATTACCATAACCAGGAATTGGAATTAGCCCTGCTTCAATATCACTAACATCCTCTTCCAATTCCTTGTATTGTTTGATCACATCGCCAACTGTCTTCCCTGGAATCATTGATGCCACATTAAGCCATCGATCAGGGGTATCTTTATCATACAAAGCTAAAGCATTCTCAAACTGCTTGTTCTCTTGAAGGGTCCATTTAGTACCCTTGCTTTCTTGAAACAACCAGTTGGTATTTTGAAGGTATGAGGCTGGTGAGAGGATTTCAGTTCCTCGATTCATTGTTTTTAGGCTGTAACTAGTGAAGTAAATTTAAATTCTAGCTAGCATGCCAAATAAGGCTTATAAATTCAGACAGATAAAAGACTCTTTGAAAAAATGTTCAAAGAGAGAGAACCCAGATAGAAAATACAGAGACGTGGAGGTTTAATCAAGAAGGCATTTGATTGGAATCTGAGCAGAACTTTTTCACACAAACACAAAGTGAGGAATCTAAAAAAGTTTTCAACTTTCCAAAAAACAAGGAAAATTCCAAAACAAAATAGAGAAAAAGCAGATCTTAGTTTAATCAAAACATAAACCATACACAATCAAAAATCAACACTTAAGTTATATAAGCACACAAAACTAAAACTAAAACAAAAAAAATAAACATAACCCAGATCAAATATCACCACACTAAACACAACCCTTCAATGAATTTTAGAACTTTAGAGATTCAATACTTGCATAACAACCCATGAAATGAAATAGGAAAAACAGAGGAAACAGGGAAAACAGAGTTATTTTTTTGATATTTTAAATGGTAACAGTTGATAAAAAAAAAAAAAAAACAGCTTTTGTTTGCTTTTCTCTTCAGCTGGGCAAACTGAAGATTAAAATAAGTGAGAATTGAAATAGGCCAGCAAGTAAATTGGTAATTTGAAGTTACTTTACAAGAGAGAGGGATCTATGCAACAGAGAATGAGCAGAAAAAGAGAAGTGAATGGTGCCGAGTTGTGATTGGTTACATGGGTGTTTGTGGGCGCTCTGAGGCAAATTGGAAAAACAAGGACTAATTATTGCGACAGTTTGAGGGATCCCCAATCAGATTTGAGTTTCAAAGAGGACAATCCGTAACTGGGTAGCTGGTGAATGTGTTCTTGGTGAGTGAACAAGTGCAATTACAAATTTAGCCCTTTTTTGGCCTTGCAAAAATAACATACAAGTCCTCATGTTCTAGAGTTCGCAATTGGTTAGAATGAGTCTATATTGGTAGATTCAGGATGAAAAATCATCTTAAATTTCATATTAATTTTTGAATTGGATGATTTTTCTTCATGAATTTCGGATTGAATGGTTCGAGATCTTCAATCCCAATTTAAAATTTGAATTTTTCAAGTAAAAAATAAGAATTTGAAACAAAAAATCTTCTCGAATGCCGATCGGATCTCATAACCAACCATACAGAATCTCGAATCCCGATCATAATTTTTAATCGAAATGAAAATTATCTCAAATCCTATATTAAATAATATGAGATCCTGAATTCCGATATGATTTCGAGATTTTCTATCATCCATATTGTGTTCATCCATAACTACCATCTATAATTTCACAAACAAAAATAATTGAGTATGAAAAAGAATCAAAATGAGACTCTTGTAATTTGATACGTAACAAAATAATTTACGGGACTCTGGTAATTGTTCATATAAGTTTATTATAGTGATTTGCTCATTTTATTTGTGAACTATATCCGTGTCATTTTGCTTTTTATCAATCATATATTCAATATTTAATATATTATCAAAAATATATAAATTTTGAAATTTTATTCACCGATCCACTTAAAAATTATAAAATATTGAAAACATTCATTTATTTTGTATCAGATATATATTTGATGTTTAACACATGTTTGATGTTTCAATGCCCAAATTTAGTATAAATTTGATAAATTTGATAATCTTTTGGTGGATAAATAAATAAAATTTCAAAATTTATATATTTTTGATAACATGTCAATATTTGGATGTACGATTGATAATTTCATTTTTTTTTTAAAAGATAAGGAAATTGACAAATCCCAAATTAAATTTTTATCAGTTTATTTTTCCAAGATTCAAATTTAGATGACACCCATTTTTGGAAGCATGTGTCATTTTGCTATTGTTATAAAATAGTCTTTCAAAACTTTCTATACTTTGTTTCAGGAGTTTATTAGAAGTATGATTGTGTGTTAGTGCCCCTCAACACAACTCCATTGACCATGAATATGACAGATCAGCTATGAATATATGGACCTATTTCTTACTTTTGCAAACTATATGGGTAAAATTGGTAGTTAATCAAAAGAAGGATTGGCCAAGGAGATTATTGTCATTTTACAGAGAAAATCCAAACTTAAATGATGAACAATGGAGTTTAATGAATTATACTGAAAATTAAAACTTGGTTAGCAAAACTGTATTTGCTTGCTTAATGAGAGACTTTTAAATCGGAGGCGGTTATCGAATAACTTACATTGACGGTTGGTTGATATTTTAAAATTTGGTATAAAATTAAAATCCCCAATATGATATCACACAATATTATATTTTAAGTGTATTTTTTATTATTGCATGTTTGGATTGTGCATGATTTTCAAATTAGTGAATATTTAAAAATTTATTCTATATTTATGTTTGAATTATCAAATTATTTTTACCATATATAATTGATTTGTCTGATTCTTTAAAACATATTACCCTAACAATCATCAAAAAAATGACTATCAAACATAGTTTGATAATAACTTTTCATATAAGTGATTATTTGAAAATCTATCATAACCTTAAACATACATTAAAATTTCGTCTAGACTAGAGCCCCAAAAGTTCCGAAAATTATATTATGTGCCGGGTGTATATGTCATCTCTCTCACAGCAGGCGGGCCACATAACTGTGTGGGGCCCGCCTGCTGTGTGAGAGATATCATATACACCCGGCACATGATATATCATCTCTAAAAGTTCAGGTGGCAAAATTTAATATAATGATTTTTTTTTAAGTAATGTAATGATGTTAGTGGCAAAGAAAACTTCATTAAGTATACACATTATAAATAATACACCTTCACAACACAAATCATTAGTTTTGACCCCAAGTACATGTAATGTGTTAGTTGCTTTCATTTAAATGTCAACTCATATTTAATACATTAATAATTAATTCAACAATCTCATTAGTGAAAGAGCTGTTTAGGTTATTGATTAGAGCATTAGAAAATAGGCAGAATTGTATTGTTCTACTAACATTTGATTTTGATGGCCCATGTGTACTAACGTGGTTTGTTGGGGTTTGGGGGTTTATTAGAGCTCCCTCGTATATCCAACGGTTCACGTGTTAAGTAAAAAAAATATAGAAAGATAAAATTATTTTCTCATCTTAAATTTGGATCGTTGGATCAAAATTCAATGGTCCAGATATAATGAGAGCGGACTACAATACATTATGTACTAGAGTCCTTTGAACCTGATTGGTTGATGGGAGATCTCGGGAGGTTTAGTAGCCGAATGGTGTGAGTTTGATCCATTATTGAATTGTAAATCCCGACTTATTCAATATTATGTATGATAGGGCATGTGCACATACTCATCTTATAGTTTTTTATGTTTAACGAATAATAGTAAAGCGAACAATTTGAGTCAAGATTCGATATTTATTTGATTTGATTCGTATTAAAAATGATATGAATTTGGAAATTTTAAATTCCTTAATAAATGGATAGAAACATTGTTCAACTTTTTGAATATGAGTCAAGAAAACCTTCTGAAAATTGAACACTTTCGCCTAGAAGATGTAATCTAAATAGAAAAGCATTTCCTTTACTGAAAATAAAAATAAAATAAATTTTTTAAATCAATTGAATTTATTGTAATTTTTCTACTCTTTAGAAAAGAAAATAAAAAAATGATACCAATCTATATATTCAGCCTGAAATTAAATTATTAAATTGGATAAAAGTATCCAATGAGGATTCACATTGACTTTGAAGTGACTACTCCCTAGAGACACACGTCATGATATTTTATAATTGAATCAATTTAAAAAATTATTTATTAAACGAATCAAGTGTAAATTCAAGCTCATTAATTTATTTATTCATTTATTGCTTCCATTTTATTAGTTTTCGTGATTTTTCAATTAATATTTGAGAAATTATTATCAATTTCCACATAAAAATAATATTGTTTAGATTTAGTGGGTCATTTTTGTCATAACTAAAAAATATTCCTCTAGGATTCGTTTATTAAATGAATAGAATACAAATTCTGATTTTATGATTCATTCATTAAATGAATCGAATATGACTATTATATGATTCATTTAGGATTCGACATAAATTCAATTCGTCAATTTATTTTTATTTTTTGAAAAGTTAATATATATTCAAAAAAATAAAGATTACAAGATTACGATGGGGCATTCCCGCAAAGATTTAGAGCAATTACAAGGATACTTGCCCTTCAAGAGTTCTTTTATTATTCGGCACTAAATCCTTCTAATAAAAGAACTATTGAAGAGCATCCTAATAAAATAATATTAGGGTCGGATTGAAGCCCCGTATAGTGGAAACGGGTCTAATCCGTATATATAGAGCATGGGTGTATTTTTAAAATTAAATGAGATATTATATTTTATTTTGAGTACCTAGGAAAAAAATCAGGACAAATCAGAGTACATGTGTAGCAGTGCGCTCACGCATTGTTCCTTCGTGGACAAAGAGTTAATGCTCTTTTAATTTTCTTTGTTGTGGTATCAGCTTTCTGGAAATTCCAGAGAGCTGATACTGATATTTTCTTTTACCCGATATACATACAATCTTCTCCAAACACTCAAAATCTAATTTTTAACATCAAAATCAACATCAACATATGTTAAAGAATAAAACCACAAAATCAACATCAACATATGTTAAAGAATAAAATCATATTTTTCAAAAATATCAAATAATTTTACAACACACACACACACACAACACACATACATATATCTATTTTTGAATACAAAATACAAACCAAACAAGAATCTCATAAAAAGTAATATTTGTACGGGCCAAATTTGGTTCAGGGGTAATTTCGTCATTTTGCTTCAGGCCTAATACTAAACGCACCCAGACTCCCCAAAATAAGACTCATGCTCAAGCTTCTACCTCAAAAGGATGTCCCAAGGTCCGAAGTGTATAGAGGCCCAGAGATTCACAAGCCCAGGCCCGGTGAAATACCACGTGCCAAAACCATAATCAGGGCTCACCCCACGCCAGTCGGCATAACGCCCAAGCTCATAAACACCATTTATAACTCATCTGTTTCAGCCTACAACGGGCAAAACACAGTGATTGCACCTCACGAAGTCGACCGTTATCATGATCCAATGGACGAGCAATCAAAGGACAATAAAGGCACATGTTACTAAAGCATGTATATATAGGAAACGAGGCTCCAGGAGGAGAGGACATTCAACTTCTAGCTCTCCTACTCACAGCTTTGGGACATCCTCAAGCTCACCACTCCTGCTACCTACCGCCCTCACGGCATCCTACGGAGTTCAAGGTAACATATAACCTTGACCTCCCATCTACTACTTCCTTTGTTCATTTACTGACTTGGGCGTCGGAGTGCCTACGGCATCCACCACACCGGTGGGTAGACCTTCTCCGTTCACTCTACTTTCTTTGTTTTGCAGGATCGCCAGTGCCCTCTCTCACGAAATCTCGATTGTAGGCCTCGGGTGAAAACCAGCGCCTACAATATTTGAACAATTGTAGGTCGCTTAAATGTAGCCCTGACCACAGTTCGGTTCCGAACCACGAATTGGATCGGAACCAAACCGGGTCAGAATTTGAACCGAATCGGAATTACCAAAGAACCGATTCGGTTTCGGTTCTTCAAAATTTCCAAACCAACCCGGAACCGAGGGTTGAACCGTAGGAACCAAACCGAAAAACCGAACCATGGAGCCGAATCGAAGAACCAAACCGGGGAATTGAACTGTAGAACCGAATCGGAGAACCCAAAATTTTAACTAATTTTATAATAATTTTTGAAATTATTTTTTGTTTTACTTTTATAATTTTAAAAAAAAAGGAATTTGTTTGATTTTACTTCAATTTTTAATTTCTCGTTTCCTATAATAAAGGCAATATGGCAGTATTAATTAATGTCCTATATTAATCTAATAGATTTTATCAATTAAACTAGTTTCCACTTCAAAAAAAATTCATTGATTTTATTGAGTTTATTACTAGCTCGGTTGGCTATATTGGTTCTATAAAAATTATATAAGGTTGAATATAATATGCCATTGAATCATCTTACTTGAATGTGCCAAACTTGTGAGAATTATTTAGAATAGTGGAAAATAAACATGAATAATGTGTTTGAAATTTTGGAGCATGTATTATATATCTAATAGTTAACAGAAAATACAAACTTTAGTTTCTGTCATTAAATATTTTTTGCTAATTAAGTAACCTTTAATATGATTTTGAAATAAGCTTTTATTATTATTGAATAGGTTTTGAGATATTCAAATCATTTAACACTAATTAGATCAAAGCATTGGAAGACCAATTGAGACAACTAGTCAATAACCAGAGTTACAAATCTCAAGGGACACTGCCAGTGAATATCTATGGAATCGAGAGACTCACAAGGATGCCATAATGGGGACAGAGGTAGAACCGTATATAGAGAATGAGGTGTCATATCAAGATCTTGGAGCATGAATTGTGCAGATGTCTGATAAAGAGCTAGACGAAGAAATTCGAAGGTACATTTATGAGGGCGTGGTGGAAAAATGAGTTAGGCATGAGCCGTTGTTGGAGTCTATTGAAAATCTCGTGACACAAGAGGACACATCGCGACATGAGGAAGCAAGTATTATTGATATCGCAAGCTTGACAGAATGACACAACCATTCAAAGTCAAGCATCCTATCATGATGATCTATTCTTCCATTCAAGATCTCCAAAGGATAGAATGTGGCATGGGCATTGAGTAGAGAGGATCTTTATTGGGCATCACATTTTTGGAAGAGACGCTTGAACAATAATTCACATGACATTGTCCTATATAAGACATCTAAAGTCACATTGATGCCTCGTTGAAAGAAGATCTTCACATAATATCTGGCTAAAGACGTTAAACTAAGCGCCAGCGGAGAAGCAACCCACGCATTTATTTATGTTTTTTTTTTTACTTTAGTTTTATTTTATTTTTGTGTATTTTTTGCGTGTTTAATAGTGTGCCTGTTTATATATGCAGGTACTAGCGCAACCCGCACAATCCGCGTAGCCAAATTCTGACCAACATGATCCTGATCAACTCCATACATGGTAGTATTGTTCCTCGCTCTTTGTTTCTTTATGCTTATCTTACATTGAAAACAATGCAAGTTTTAAGTTTGGGGGTGTGTGTATGTTAGTGTGAGTCATGTTATTTTACATATTCTTATTAAAAAAAAATTAAAAAAATCGAGAAAAAAAGTCTTAGATAGTAAAGCATAAGTCTAATGATAAGGTTGTTTGCTTTAAAATGAAATCTTAGAAACGATAAGTGTCCAATTGACTTTTATCTGATGTCCTGAGTAGGTGATCTACGTTAGACTATTAAGCACTTAAAAGTAGGTTTCTAGTAGTAAGAGCCCAGGTAGTTGATAAAGTGACTATTTAAGGAAATTATGGAAAGATGAGTGATAGTTTGCTTAGATATCTATATATGTTTGTAATTATTTATGATATATGGTATAGTTAGAAAAAAGAATAAATTAAAATAAAAGAAGAAAAAATTTATTGAATGAAAAAAGAAAAAAAAAAGTTAAACCACCTATAACTGATAAGCATGAAGCTACCAATGGGTAAGTGTTAAGACCACAATGAGGAGAAATACTACCTTAAAGGTTAGGTGTGTTGAAAAAAATGAAATGAAATGAAAAAAGAACAAAATTGTATCATATCAAACTTAATAAGCAAATACATGGACACTTTTGATATATTTAGGTTGGTTTGACCAATCAGATTTCAATTTTTGAGACAAAATCACCAAGTTGGCTTATTTAGGAATCGAGCTGTGACCAAACCCTTACAGACACACTGTGAGTCTGACTTAGATGATTTATTCAATAACTTGTATTTGAGTTTCATTGAGTACTTTGAAGGTTCTTTGATTTCACTTGTAAGCATGTTCTGAGGACACTATTGTGTGTAACTCCTAAGACTGTTTTTATTTTTGTATGAATGCATGTGTGTGTTGAATGACGTTTGTTGGTGTCACTATTGTAAGCTCTTACAAGACTATAACTCATCAACTATGGCCGTCTAGAGATTTAAAGGCTTGTTGCAAACGTTAAATGTCAAATACATGGACATTTTTGATATATTTAATAAGCAAATACATGGACACTTTTGATATATTTAGGTTGGTTTGACCCATCGGATCTCAATTTTTGAGACAAAATCACCGAGTTGGCTTATTTAGGAATCGAGCTGTGACTGAACTCTTACACACACTGTGAGTCTGACTTAAATGATTTATTCAATAACTTGTATTTGAGTTTCATTGAGTACTTTGAAGGTTCTTTGATTTCACTTGTAAGCATATTATGAGGATACTATTGTGTGTAACTCCTATGATTGTTTTATTTTTACATGAATGCACGTGTGTGTTGAATGACGTTTATGGGCGTCACCGTTGTAAGCCCTCACAAGACTATAACTCATCAACTAGAACCGCCTAGAGATTTAAAGGTTTGTTGCATAGGTTAAATATCAAAATTTTGTCAGAATTCAAATGTTTTGATCAATCACTTTGCCTTAAATCAATTTAGAGCATCGCGACGTTGCCGTTAGCACATCGCAACGCGAACAAATGTGTGAAAAAGAAGTCGCGGTGTGCCACGTGCGTCGCGACACGGAAAATTCGTCATCAGTTTTTTCTATATCCGATTTTTAAGTATGAAATATCACTGGACCTCCTATATAATCATAAGTTCGTCCCAAAATCTATTATCAAGCCTCATAATATATTTTAGAGTCTCTAGAGCATATAAGAATGCCTATAGTAAGGCAAGAACAAGTGCATCAACCGGATTTGGAGTTTGAAGTCGAAGACTGCAAACAAGAGTTTTTTTCTTCCATTTTCTCTCTAACTTTATCTTTTATGAGTTCTTGGCTTGTTATAATGATTAACTTATTTTTATTAAATATTATGAATAACTAATTCACTAAATATAGGGTTGTAATAGATCTTGAGCATGTTTAATTAATTTAATTGCATATTTTTATTCTTTTGTGTTTGTTATTTATTATTTATTATTCTTGCTTTGATGTTTATTTTATTTGTTTGGCAAACAATAGAATAATCTTAGTAAATCCTTAGTAACTAGACGAAGGGAATTTGAATTAGTCGTGTGATTTATTCGTTGAATAGATTTCTCTTCAGGATAGACAAATACCTAAGGTGCATACGTAGCCAAGATTAAAACATGACCTTAATGAATTCAGTTTAATTTACTTACATATACATATAGTTAATTGATTTATTATGAATATATTTACATGACCATCGAAATAAGCTTATGAATAATTTAGTGTTCTAGGTTAATAATTAATAACGACAACCCACAAAATTCTTCTTCCACGTCCAATTTTGTGGCTACTTTGAGCAATTATTTGATACAATGAACCCAAGACAAGAGAAGATCAATGCAGTGCTTTCACGCATGCCTCAACTGGTCACAAGTGAGATGAATGAAAAACTGCTGCAACCGTTTACAGAAGAATACATTAGAGAGGCTCTTACACAGATGTGTCCCACAAAGGCTGCGGGGCCAGATGGGTTTGCTGCAGGCTTTTTTCAGAAACACTGGGAGATGGTAAAGGACATCGTTAATGCTACATGCCTAGACATTTTGAACAAGAAAGGTAACATGGCTTCTCTTAATCATACTCACATTTTCCTGATACCCAAAGTGAAAAAACCGGTAAAAGTGTGAGACTTTAGACCCATTAGCCTTTGTAATGTGATCTACATGATAGTTTCGAAAGCCATAGCAAATAGGCTTAAACTAATCCTCCATAAGATTATTTCCCCAACACAAAGTGCATTCGTCCCGGGTAGATTCATCACTGATAATATAATTGTGGGGTATGAAGCATTGCACAAAATCAGAATGAGTAGGGAATAGACATGGACTGGTGGCTTTAAAGTTAGATATAAGCAAAGCATATGATAGAGTGGAGTGGGCCTTCTTAAGACAAACTATGAATCAGATGGGTTTCTCTCAAAACTGGGTAGAACTAGTCATGAACTGCATTACTACTACTTCATTTTCTATTATTATCAACGGAGAAGCAAAGGGCCATATTGTTCCAAAGAGAGGATTGAGACAAGGATGCATGTTATCACCATATTTGTTCATTATTTGCGCAGAAGCTTTTTCCAACTTGTTTCTTCAAGCAGAACAACAGAAAATGATACACGGTCTAAGCTTTGGGAAGAACATCAAAATCTATCACCTGCTTTTTGCGGATGACAGCCTTATTTTTACAAGAGCATCAATTGAGGAATGCAGAATTCTGAAGTCTATATTGGATAACTATGCAGAAGCTTCGGGACAGGTTTTTAATTACGAAAAATCATCAATGTTCTTTAGCAGTTGCACACAAGGCAGCCTTAAGGAAATAATCAAGAACATGTTTCAACTAAAGGTAGTGTCAAAACATGAGAAATATCTTGGATTACCATCCATGATTGGGAGAAAGAGAAAGAGTTTCTTTAATGATGTGAAGCTGAGAGTTTTGGACAAAATCTCTAATTGGCAGCATAAGTTTTTCTCAAGTGGTGGCAATGAGATTCTTATCAAGGCTATAGCACAAGCAGTACCAACATTTGCAATCCGTGTCTTTAAAATACCTGTAGGGATCTGTGAAGATATTCAGAAGGCTGTTGCGAAGTTTTGGTGGGGATCAAATAAGGAAAAAAGAGGTATCCATTGGACAAGGTGGGAGAATTTGTGTCAAGCTAAGAGTATGAGTGGACTTGGTTTTAGGGAACCATCTATTTTCAATTAGGCTCTAGTTGCTAAGCAAGGTTGGAGAGTGATGCAAAGCCTAGAATCTTTAGTTGCTAGAATCCTGAAGGTAAGATATTTCAAGCACACTAATTTTATGAATGCAAAAATCGGCTCAAATCCCTCATTTGTCTGGAGGAGCATTGTGTGGGGCAGACAAATTCTGGAAAATGGAGGCAGATGGAGGATTGGAAATGGTAGTCGAGTGGAGGTAATGAAAGATAACTGGATTCCGAGACCTTCAACATTCAAACCAATTTTAAAACCAGATTTGCCAGAGAAAACTACAGTAGCAGAGCTTATAGAAGTAGGGAACAAATGGAATGCAACGCTTATAACATAAAAGTTCAGAAACATAGATGCAGAAGCAATTTTGGAGATCCCTCTCCTTGAGCAACCGAAACTAGACTAGCTCATTTGGCACTATGACAGGAAGGGTTTATACTCGGTGAAGAGTGGGTACCAGCTAGCTAGCATGATGGCACATCCTGACAGCTTCATTGAATCAGCAGAAATAAGCAATCATTGGAAGATTATTTGGACTCTGGATATCCCAGAGAAAATAAAAATATTCTTATGGAGGGCTGCCAAAAACTTATTACCCACCGCAGCAAACCTGTGTAGAAGGAAGATTATGCACGACCCTGTGTGTAGAACTTGCAAAGTTGGTATTGAAAGCATTTCTCATGTGCTCACTTCCTGTAAAACAGCCAAAAAAATCTGGAAAAACAGTCCTTTTTCTTCAAAACATTCAGGAAGCTATTTGTGATGACTTTCTTTCTATGCTAGAGAGGTTATCCATGCAATTGAGCATTGCACTTCTGGAAGTAGTGGTGGCAATTTTCTGGGTAATTTGGCAATGAAGGAATAAAAGAATTTTTGAAGGAAGAATGAAAGATTCAGTGGGGGCAGTAGCGAGGGCCGAGGCTTTGATTGACTCTTTTAGAAGAACCAGGAGTTTGGATACAAGCTGTAAAAGGAGAGATGAACCAGAAAGGGAAAAGATATGGGAATCTCCGCCAATGGGATGGTATAAGATAAACGTGGATGCGGCAACTAATAGAGAGGAAAATTTAGCTGGGTTGGGTGTAATTAGAAGAGATTGGAATGACAATCTGTTAATAGGGGCCATCAAAACTGTAAGTTTTCATGGGGATGTGGTTTTTGCCGAAGTGGAAGCAGCATTATGGGTCTTGCAAGTAGCAGTCAAAGAGAGATTCAATCCAATTATTGTGGAATCAGATGCAAAGGAAGTTGTCAATCTGATAAACAACATGAATAGTAACATTACAGAGGTGGAATGAGTTATTTCAGAGATTAAAGAAGTTAGCAATTTATTCCTATATTTTAGATGCATCTACATATCTAGGAATTGTAATGATTTGGCACATGCTTTGGCTAAGCTAGCTTTGGAAAAAATCGATATTGTTGTATGGCGGGATATATTCCCTGCAGACATTATGTACCTCTTGCAAATGAGTGTTTAATGATAAATATTACTTTCTTCAAAAAAAATAAAATAAAAAAATAACGACAACCCAACTGAATGGAAAATGTCTGGACTTATTGCGTGCATGCTTAGGTGAAGTTGCAACCTAGGTTCTTCTATCTATAAGGTTTTCAAAGTCTATTATTTGCGTTTTATTTAATTAAACTTCGATAATATAATTTCCCTTCTCAATAGTTTAGTTTAAGTTAAGTGAGTTAACTTTGATATTAATAATATAAATATTAAGTCACTGTGGGTACGATATCCTATATTTTATCATTGTATTATTTGAGCGATACATGCACTTACGTACTAGATTTATACAATCGCGATAAGGTCCCAAATAAATTGATGTAACCATAATTGGATTAAATTCAATAATCGGTATGAGAGGTCACTACCTTCTGAATGTTGTGCAAAATGTTAACTCCTAGGCCCAATAAGAATTGGGGCTTAGGCATTGGAGGAAAGTGTGTATGGCCCTTTTTGTGTGAATCCTTCAAAAGAATTATCCATTAATGTTGTTTAATTAATTTAAATGCTATTTTTCTTTGCATAAATATTCCAATATTTACAATGTCTTAATTCAAATTCTAGGCGTAACTTGGTGGATGTAGGAATTTGGACCCAAACCACAGAGAAATCTTAACGTGTGCTTTATATTTTAGCTGATTATATATTCTTATTACAACTGTTTAATTAGTATCTAATTATACTTTAAGTAGCTTTTTAAAACCTAATCTATCAACAATAATTATCCCATTTTAGAAATAAGCTATGTCTATTGAAAGATTCTATAAAATTCAAATCCTGAAAGAAAGAAATAATAATAATAACAACAATAATTAAGTTCATCACACTCATCTAATAACTCAAGTCCTTGGATTTTTTTTCATATAATGGAAATTCTTTTACAAATATTTCCATTCACTCAAGAAATAATTGGATTCTTTGATTCTGTCTCTCACTTTTTTTCCCTCACTAACAACAACTCTCTTTTCAACAACAATATTTATACAACACTTTGTACAATATTTTATACAATCAAGTGCATTTAGAAAAACACAAAAGATAAAAAGGGAAATAAAATTTATTTCCAAATATACTTGAATGTACAAAATATTATTTTGTTGCTCTCTTTTATGTTGCATCTTTTTCCTCCCCCAACTCTTTCTTGAAGTGGATCTCACTAATTAGCAATTTTAACACTTAGGAAGATCACTTGGAGGTGGCAAAAGTGACTCATTAGGGCCTTTACCATTATTAACCAAAAATGCCATCTTCAATCCCCATGTTGTATGTACTTCCAAATGACAATGCATAAACCAAACTCCTACAAATTAAAAATTAATTAAAGACCTAAAAATTAATTGAATATATAAGGGTCCGATATTAGTATCAAATATATTTACCTGGATTATCTGCACGGAATCTGATAGCGACCCATCCACCAGATGGGACTCCAATTGTGTTCCTTTCAACCGGATCAACAAGATTGAACTTCTTAGGATCTTTCTTAGGGTTGAAGTTTCCAAGCCCTTTACCGACGGCGAAGAAATTGAATCCATGTAAGTGAATTGGATGATTCTCAGGTGCAATGATTCCTGTATCTTGTAATACAAGCTGAACTGTAGAGTTGTAAGCTAGCTTGTAAAGTTTTGTCCCTTTAGAAGTTTGCAAATTTGTTGGGGGAGCTCCTGTGTAATTAAAAGTATGCGGTGGGTTTCTGGGAAAATCAGTTGTAAAAACTCCATTGATTTTGAAAAAATGTGCCTGAAGCAATGCTGTTGTTGGCATAACAAATGTGACATTGTTGATTGAAGCCACAACACGGCTACCATTACCGGCTTTACAAGAAGGGCAAGGGTTAATTCCAAGCCCAACTACAAAGAAAAGATTGTGATCAATTGTTTGTGGAACTGTTGCTGGGTATTTCTTGGAGTTCAAGCTACGTAGAGAGTCAATAAAGTTGTTGGCAATTGCGGTGCCGTTTTGTGGAGGGGGGATAGTGAGAGTTGTGGGGGAACTGGCAAGTGTGCCGGAATAGTGTAACGTGGCGGTGGCTGTCACGTTATCGACTGCAATCGGAGAGTCCATGAACGGTGAGGCGGCAACGAGGTATTTACCGGAAGTTTTGTCAGCAGTGACAAGGACATTGGTGGTTTGCCCTGGAGCTATTACAATAGTGTCTGTTTTGAAAGGCTTAACATAAGTGGCATCAACTTCAACAACTGTTAGCTTATGTCCTGCTATTTTGAAGAACAACTCTTCATTGAGTGCAGCATTGATTAAACGTAACATGTAAGTTTTGCCGCTGTCCACGGGCAATGTATAGCCTCCTAAATGCACAAAAGAAATATTAGAATGTGTTTATTATCGGAAAAATAGTAAAACCTCGTTATGTTTTAACAAAAATGATACACTCACACACACTTTTACTTAAAGTTTTATAAACTCTCTCACTGTAGCTACAATGAGAGAGTTAGTAAAACTTTAAGTAAAAGTGTGTGTGAGTGTATTATTACTCGATGTGGATGATAATCGACCTATCATAAATCGGTCTTGTCTCGTCCCATTCCGATTATGATGTGGGGCGAAAAGTCATCATGAATTCCGATCGATTTTTTTTAATCAAGACGAAAAATCTTCCTGAATGCCAAATTAAATGATTAGGGATCCTAAATCCCGATCAAGATTTGAAATTTTTATATTAAAATTTGAGATTTTTAAACATAATAGAGGTTTCGTTTAGTTTTAAAACACGAAATGAGTTTCACTTATTTTCACCAAACATCATGGGAGTTTCACTCATTTACCTTGTGACGTGCAACTGGACAAGGGTCCAGGTTGTCCGTTAATGGTATGTGAATCAGAGATATTAGGGGCCAATCCAGACTTCATGGCTTGATTGACTACAGCTTCAGTATCGGATTTCCACCACTCAGCAAGTATGACAACGACTTCCTTGTTGGGTTTCGGGAAGGGATAAGGAACCCCGCGCTTTGGCAAGATGACGATGCCACCGTGGACTGTGGCACGAAGCCAAAGAATGTGTGCGTGCCAAAGAAGTGTGCCTCTTTGGCCGGTGATTGTGAAGTTGTACACATAATTTTGCCCTGGCTGAATTGGACATTGTGTTATATATGCCGGTCCATCAGCCCAACCATTTCTCAGTTGTCGGATACCATGCCTATTCAAATTAAAGAAAAGAAAAGAAAAAACAATAACAATAACAATAAAATAATTATTTGTAATGTGAAATAATTGATTTTTTTTGTTGGGTATTTGATAAATTAATTTTTACCAGTGGATGGAGACATTATACTTGACATGGTTAACTACTTTGACCAAGACTGTATCATCTTCCCTGGCATAAAGAGTGGGTCCTGGGAACCTGCCATTTACTGTGACAATTGGCTTGGTTGCACATAATTTAGTGCTATTTTTCATCACCACCTGTAAAAATTACCCAAGAAATTAGAAATACCAAATGTTAAAATTTATAAATAAATTAAATGCTTTGTTTCTTATTAGTTGTAACCATGTATTTTATGTGATATAAAACTTCAACTTTTAAGTTGATGAGACCAAATTATGAAACTTGTGTGGATAGATTTCGACTCTATCATTAATCAATTATTTATTTTTACTAGAAGTAGAATTATAACAAAAAGCATGATTACAATTAAGAATAAATTGTAGTATTGCTATCCGCTTGGTCAAGTGGCCCGAGTTTTAAGGAGATGTAAACAAGTTTTTAAAATGTGGCTTATATCGATAAAAAAAATTAAAAAAATATAAAATGTGAAATCTACTAAATTTAGAGTTTAATGTAGGTCCCCCAAAAAAAAATATTAGGTTTTTTTTTATTAAGATATCAGATTTGGATCAATTTAAGGACAATTTTAAATCGAAAACAAATAATATAATACAAATAGTCTTAGATTGACGATCCTACCTCATGGGCCAAAGTTTAAAGCCAGAAATAACCGCATATTTAAGCTATCCCCGAACCAACACTTCCTGAACCAGACCTTATTTATAGTGGATGTCTTATACATTAGGTACCATCTTTTTAGTAATTATAGTATTGCTATTAGAATCAAGAAAAGGTTGGAAGTACACTTATAACTTCTAACAACTACATTACTAAATACTAACTTAATTAATTATCACAATACATACATACATACACATATATATACGTATACGTATACGTACAAATACGTATATGAAACGAATAATGCACTTACATTGAACTTGTAATGGCGAATCCGGCACTCGACGAGAGCCGGAAAAATGCAAGCTACAAGAAGAAGAAGCCGAACCAAAGAGTCCATCACTTTCTTTTTCAAATCTTCACTTTGATCACTACTATTGTTATTGTCTCACTTGTATTTTATCAAAAGCTTAAAAATTGTTTCAAATTTATGATGGGCCAAAGCAAGCTTATATATTAAGAGAAAAGAGAATTGCTGCCATGTCGTTTTTGCTTAGTTAGGTGAATGAACACATTCTTGAAAATCAAGATTAATTCTTAAGGAATACAAAATTTCTCCATGAATGATATCTTGCATGTTACATAAAGTTGTTTTTTAGTGAACCAATTTAGGTTGGCATATAAGATATGTATTAAGTTTCTTATTAATTCTATTTTCCATTTAATAGAGAATAGACCTACATAATATAAATTCTTTTAGTTGGATTATAATAAAAAAAAAAAAATCCATACGTATTCCGTGTAAAAGATTCTCGTTATAAGTACCGTATAAGGAATGTCCTGATATATATATATATAGCCTTACTGCCTATTTAATATTTCATCATCGCGTTAAACATGACGTTTTTAGTTGGATTATAATATTTATGGTTAAAAAAGATTAAATGTTTTTAATTTACATTTTATTATTAAACTTATGGTGGTAAAAATAACAATAGGGTATTGTGAATTTTGAAATATTATATTTTATTATTAAATTTATAACAAAATAATATTTTTGTTACTTTTCTCTCAAAATCTTATTTGACCGGTACATTTTAACATAAGATCATCTAACGGTCAACTAATGGTAAAATAATAAAATATTATATTTTATACAACTTTAGTAGTAAAATATTATTTTATCATAAATTCAAAAGTAATTTTGCCTAAATAACCCAAAATTTAATTATTTTCCCCCACTTTGGTCCTATTATGAAGTTCAACTACTAATTCAAACATCATACAATAAGATATATCAAGTACACAATAACAAATTGAACAAAATTATGGTATTATCTAAAACTATGTTACGAGGAAAATTAATTTATGAGTCCTAAACTAAGATGGAAATTTTATTAGTGTAACCTTTGGAAGGCCAAATTCAGGCTAAATTTATTTTATTAGTTATAAGATTCAGTCAGCTAAAGTCTTCTACAAAAGACAAAAGCACAAACCTAAGCAATATCCTTAGAAAGGTATATATATATATATAGAGAAATCTTAGAAACATTCATTAGCATATTCATTAGCATAATATATTACATGTTTCTTACATTAAGCTTTGTAAGTAATAAACTCTCGTATCAAGGAGTTGTGGATTCAAATTCAGAGAGTATGTTTCTTGTAAAAGCATATATAGGACAGTCGGGGATCTTATCTGCTTCGCTTAATCTCAGAAAGAATGATTCGGTGGTGAAATTTCCAACGATACAAAAAAAATATAATAAACTTCAATCTTAAATAATAGTTCTCTAGTGCTGACATTGTCATGTAGGAATTAATTTGAGATAATCTTATTAAATTCGTGTTTTAAAATGTGTAAATGTATGTATAGATATTCCGATCTTAAAATGACAATAATAATAATAAGACAGAATTTTACTAGGTTTATGAGAAAAATAAAAGTTGTGCCGTGGTTGTATCAATGTAGAAAATAAAGAATAGTATAGGAAAAAAAAATTTTCACTCCTATTCGTTTCAAATGGCTAAAAGCTCAAGTGTTTACAAGTGAACAACTAACATTAAAAAATTTATATCGACTATGATCAAAACTTTTTTTTCCCATATTTATAGAATCACTGACTAAGTGGAAAACGTAGAGAAGAATAATAATTTTAAATATTATGTTTATTGAATGAAAGATAAAAGATAAATTAGGGTTTTGATACCTTTTTATATTAAATCCTAGTTAATATAAAATTACTAAAAGGATACTCCTATTTATGATGACCTAATAAAAATATGCTAATTATAATAAAACAAGAAAAGTAAACGAAGATAAAATCCAAAGTCAAAAGAATCTCGAAATATTAATCTTACATGCACACCATGATTATACGTCTTAATTATATAATACTAATGTGTGGCTCACTCTTTACATATATTAAATAAAATTTAAATGTTATTTTTTTATAATAATGAAATATTTGAGGATGAATATAATCATCAATAGAAATTGTATATATAAAAAAAGTGACGCTTTAAGAAAAAAATATTAATCTTTTATATATATAAAAATAGATATGTCATAACTGCCATCATCGAGAAAAATACCATAAATGCCTATTTGATATCACATATTTAATTAAAAATACTATAAATTAAGGAATTTTACAAAATTTACCTGTTTGATTTGATAAATACAAAATCAACTTCAATTTCACAAAAAAAAATTAAAAAATATATATATATATAACTTGACCAAATTACCCTTAATTTAAAAATCAAAAAAAAAAATTTTAAAGAAATTGGCGGTCAGACGGGCGCCCATTTCCTTTTTTATTATTATTATATGTAATTTTTTTAATATAATAATGTTATTTAATTTCAATTTCACTTAATAATTTATATTAAAAAAAATCATCCTAAATTTTTTATTATTTATTCCAAACATCACATATGTATAAATAATTTAATATCTTTAAAATATAATTTTTTTTCCAAAGATTCATTTAATCAAATATAATGTCTTTCCTTTCCTCAGAATACACGACTCATGTGTGCTCGTTTAGTCATTTAATTCTCATTTATTTTGAGTGAACGCCTGAACATGCACCCACTATTGAAAATGGGCGCTCGTTCGGGTGCCTTTTGTTTTTATATTATTAAATATAATTTTTTTAATCAAGTGAAAGTTAGGATGATTTTTTAATACTACTAACTGAAATTGAAATAATATGATACTTGATTAAAAAAATTACATTTAATAATATAAAAGAAAAACCAAAGGGAATCTGAACATGTGTTTGTTTTTCATCAGTGGGTGCCTATTTAGGCGTCCACTCAAAATAAATGATAATTGAGCGGACACCCTGAGTTGTGTGTTGTGAGAAAAGGAAAGACGTTATATTTGATTAAATTAATATTTAGAAAATATATATATATATTTTAAAATATTTAATTATTTATACATTTGTGATGTGTGGTATAAATAATAAAAAACTTAGGTTGAATTTTTATAAAATTATTAAGTGAGATCGAAATTAAATAACAATACATAAAAAAAGTACAAAAAAAAAAAGGAAATGTGCATCCGTCCCTTTCCTTTTAATATTTTTTTTTAAAAAAATTAAGTGTAATTTAATCAAGTTATATATTTTTTTATTGTTAAAAATATTTTATGAAATTGAGGTTAATTTTATATTTATCCAATTCAAACAGGTCAATTTTGTAATTCCCCTAAATCCTATGTATCAATAAATGGATTACATACATTATAAACCTAAAAAGCAAGTCGCAATGAGCGACTTTTGACTGACTTTTTTTTTTTTTTTTTTTTTTGGGGAAACGATGGAAACTCCGCCACCAAACCACTCATTCTGGGCCGCGGCGCAGGTAAAATCACCGGCTGTCCCAGGCTCTTACAAGAAGTGCACCCCCTGGATTCGAAAAAAAAAATATTGGCAAACTATCGGGAAAATCCACACAAGCGATCGATAGATTCGTGAAATTTAGATTAAAATTAATGGTCCTTAAATCTATAAAATGAAAAGAATTAATATTCATTATAATAAAAAAAATCAAAAAATCTCTTATTATCAATAAAATTCACGTATTTTAAAAATTCATATAAGACAGTCTCCGTAAATAATAAGAAAAGTGATATAAAAAAAACAAATAAAAATTGCTTTCAAGTAGATTTTAGATCAATTTGGAAAGCATACAAAAGAAAATGCGTTTGGATGTAATGTATATTCAAATTAATATTCAATGCTTATTTATGAAGATTATTAATGGTTGGGAAATGGCTTTCATATCATACATCACATCATGATTTTATTTGAAAGTTAAGATTAAATTTAAACCAACGGTGGGTAAGTAACAACTCATGATCATATTCTATTCATATATCAACCTCATTTTATCCATTTTAAATATGTTCCTTTGTTATTCTCCAATGAATTAATTGGGTTCATTTTTGTTAAATTGGGTAATTATAATTAATCTCTAGGCTAGGGTTAATCTGGTTTTATTTAAAATATAGATAGATAAATGTGTCGAAATCTGTGAAGCCCAGTCTAAAAATTATTAATTATCTTAATTTGTGTTGAGTTATTTATTGTAAATTTGCATGATCTGATTTATTATTATAATAATCTACTATAAGTAAACATAACCTAAATACTTTGAACACCCGTAGTCTGGCTTGCACGATCAAAGCTGGACTGTCTATTATCCCCAAATTTTATTTTATTTATTTTTGGTTATAGCTTACATATTTTTTTTTTTGAATAATTGGAAACCTCACCGTCAAATCATCCATTTCGGACTTAAGTGAAGCAGGTAAAACCTCCGACTGTCCCAGACTCTTACAAAAATCGCACTCTCTGGATTCGAATTCACGATCTTAATGTAAGATCTTATAGCCCACGTATACTTATGGTTCAGATGTCTATTTTTTTATTATAAAATTCTATTATGGCCAAGAGCCTCAAAATGTAAAAATGACATGGGACTCTGAGGACACTAGCGCGGATCCAGAGCATGATCATTCAATTCAACATACAATTCCTCTATAATTTAAACCTTATTTATCTCTCCAACATCTTAATAATAATAAGTTGCTCGCAAGGGTATGACTAAATAGTTTTCAAATAACTTAATTTGACTTGCTACTTGGATTTGAATCTTGGAGAAGGTAAGGGGATAAAAAAATTAAATTTTGTTTTGTTTTTTATTTTATTTATTTAAATTATATAAGCTTTTAATTGCCTCACACTAAAAAAAAAAAAAAAAAAAAAAAAAAAAAAAAACATCAAAACATGTTTGAAACTCTGAAACTCGAACTTCTATCTTAAAATGTAAGGAAATGAGAAACAATCACACCTTAATAAAAACATTTTGACTAAGTACTAAGTTAATATATGAATCATGTCAAAAATTTTACATTAAATTTCTTTTTAATTTTATTTGGTTAAAGTCAATTTCATATGAAGGCAGATTGGAAGAAAATGAAACTTTGTTGGTAAGAGGTAAGGTGTTGTACCTCATGTACCTTAGATGGTACTCTAGTACTCAAACTTATCCACTAACCATGTTTTCTTTTTGTCATTTTCAATATGCTTATTAGCTCCTTGACTTAAATACTAAAATAACAATTGTGATAGTAAACCTAAACTTGTGTAACAGTTAGATGGTCTATTGTTTGTGTTGGACGAAAATGAAATTAGAAAAAAAAAATTTGAATACTAATTGAAACAAATAACAAAGTAGATACAAACAGAGCAAGTAAAGGAAATTGTGTTCATTCCGAGCTGAAGAAACAATAACATCCCTCTAACCAGCCAGCCACTGCTAGGAGATCTAATTATAAAACAAGAAAAACTCAAAGACGACTACCCGATAGAGAATTACCTCCACGAAATAACCCAAGATGATAATCTCCAAAAAAATTCTCTATCGTTCGTAACTAACTAATATATACAAACTCTCACTCACACTTCACACATGCCCTCATCTAAACATGCACACGGTTGTGGTTCGGAACCGCAACAGAACCGTTGACCAATTGTAAATCGAACTGTTGACTATGTAACCGAACCGCGAACCGATCGAGTCTGGTTCGATTAAGGTTGAGACAATTACTCCTAACTAAATCTAATTACCCTGCCATGTCAGCAACCACCAGAATCTCCCAAACAGCTGGCTCTCTCCTCTATTTCATTATTCTCTCGTATATCTGGTGCATAGGAAGCCTAATCCTTGAAACAACATGTGATGGGCCGATGTTAATACCCATCTCAGGAGTTTCTGTTGGGCTAGAATTGGTGCCACTGGAAGATCCAGCAAGACGTTGGTCCAGGTCCCTAACAAATTGATTGGGACGAGATAAGATTTATCAATTCTAATCTCATCTTGAATATCAATTCGAGATGAAAAATTATCTCAAATTCCGTATTAGTTTTCAAACGATAAAAAAATTATCCTGAATTTTGAACCAAATGATATAAAATTCGAGTATTTTTAAAATAAAAGTCGAGATTCAAGATGAAAAATCCTTCTCTCTCTTCATCTTGATTAAAATTCAAGAATTTCTATCATCTCACCTAAGACTCGCATCATTCTCTCTTTCTTCTCTATTTTTTCACATATAAATTTTTTTAATAGGAAATTATCTCCCAACTATAAAAATTTGAGGGATGTGTTCAAAGTTTATGTTTTTTACACACCAACCAATCAATGTTCATAGGCCCGACGAATTCGTTTACTGTTGTCACGTTCAACAAGTTCAGAAGAGAAACTTAAAAACAAGCAATCCTTTATTGAGTCATATAACTAAAATAAAAAAGAGATTCAATCCAATTGGGCCCAAATTTCAATCTGAAGTTCCAGATTGGATGGGCCTGTTAAAAAAAAAGTCTTTATGATGTCGACAGTTTTAAATCCCATAGAAGAAGCAAAGAGCAACATGAGAAGAATTGGGAGAGGGCAAATGAGTAATTCTTTGGTGTAACGGAGACATGAGTGACATGATATCACCAAAAAATTAATAAATGACATGTATAATTTAATATCCATTTTTTTTAATTATTTTCTAATATTTTAGCACGCATGGTAATTGATTATTGGATTGTTGCACGGATGACGTACTACCTCCGTTGTATTATAGATTTTCTCTCATCCAAACAGTTAACTAGACCTAAAATTTGATCAAAAGTTAGGATATAAAATGTTTTAAATAAATATTATTTTATATATCGATAGGATCTCATTTTGGAAATTCGTCAAAGGCTTCCAAAAACTCAGAGGACATCTCAGTTTGTTCTTGTGACTCTCCAGAATCTGCAGACTGAACTTAGTCCTGCTTTCTTGAGTTGGAAGTTTGATGAGATGGGAGTAGTAGTTTCATAAAACTAACCAATTTATTACTTATTACATAGCCACAATCTAACATCAGTGACTTCTAAATTTGTAAAATTCTACTGCAATGAAACAACCAAGTGCCCAAAAAATCCTAGGATTGCAAAACTTGAGTGCACAATTGTTGACAAAATGAGCTCTCAATTACCCATCCACTTCACATTAAGGCTTTATTAGACATGCCATTGGGTTGTGAGCTTGCTTTATCTCTTTCATGAAGGAACAAGTTGGGACCTTTTCTTAATCTCTTTTTTGACTTTGGTGGCAAATGTGTTGATCATGGAGAAAGCATAAATCTCAAACTCATTTGACTGAAAATTCTACTTTGTTTTAAACCTTTAGCAAGCTAGTCAAAAAGATAAATTCTTATTTTTAAGAAACCATCATTGCTTAAACTTGATTCTGCTTGTGTTATGGGATTTGAGCACTAGTGTTTAATAATGCATGTTCTTGAATTCCTTTCTTTATGGGCCAATGGCAATATAAAATCACTAGATTAAGTTTAGGATGAAATGATCTCACCTCGAGGTCTTGGGTTCGAATTCAGTGAGTGTTTTTTTGTAAGAGTAAGGGCAATCAGAGGTTTTACATGTTTCGCTTAAGCCCGGAAGGGGTGCTTTGACGGTGAGATTTCCAACGATTTCAAAAAAAAAAAAAACAAAACAAAACTATTTGAACTTGCTTGACAGTGGCTCCTGGACATAACTCAGGTTTTGAACCCACTGCTGCAATTGATGAAGCTCCAAGTCCAAGTGAAAACCTAGAGCATGTGGAAATGGGGACTTGTATGCGAAGTGCCCTGTACTGATAAATTTAGTAAAGTCATCAAAGCAAAGGGGTCATGAGCTCCATCTCATAACCTCCTTTGCTAATAAGGCAAAAATGCACTGGAAGAACATTGCCAGATGCACCATCACATCTGCTAATTTTGAAAAGGTCACTGACAAAGAGAACCAAATTTAATCTTGGGGCAAGCAGATTTACGCGTAGCTGAAAATCTAATCTGTATGTCCTAACGAGAGAAAACTCAAGATTCTAACAAGAGTATATGATCATCAGAGACAAAGCAACACTTACAATTTATGTTATTTGAATAATTGAAGAAGCATGTCAATCAAAGAAAAGGCAACAAATTTAGGATTTTTTTTCAAAAAAATCCAACCAACCATCAAGAATACATAGGCAATGTGTGGTTTACACAACAAATGCAGGAAAATTAACATTAACATCAAAGAAACACCTTATGGAGCTCCAAATTTAGTACAGTCGCAGTACGCTCCTCGCAATTGAATGTGCATTAGACCTAGCTTTGCCGGATCCACCTCTCTTACTGCCCCTCATCGGCGTCAAGTAGAACCTTAACAGTCCATTTTCAATGTTGTTAGGTGAATACCTTGCACTCCTATTCCTCTCCAACACAAACTCATCTCTCTTCTTTCTGCCATGCCCATTTGCCTCAACACCATTCTTCTTCAATCCACCAAAATTACTTGAATTTCTCCAACTAACACTGCTGTTGCTCCTCAACACCTTAGGATTAAACCCCATTTTAACTTCTCCATTCCTTTCTCCTCTCAGCTCTTGCCAAGACTCTGAAAACGACCTCTCAATCCCATTAGCTCTACTATACCTATCTTCATCTTCATCTTTGTTAACATTTCTCCTATGTATAAAACCCCATATACTCCACGCTTTACTCCATCTTCGAGACTTCTTATTCACTTTCCTTTCACCATTGCCCACCACAGACGCACTGTCTCTAAAATTCACCTCAAAGGTCTCACTACAATCATCCCTCAATGAATTGGAATTCGAATCCTTCAACTCCTTATCACCATGAACCAACTTAGGCCCATTACTATAATCAACAGTAGCAGGAGACACTTTAGCATTAGAAACCGCCTTCATTTCATCAACCTCAGCAACCACAGCTGCAGCTGTCATCCTAATCGAACTCGACCTATCAAGACTCTTCCTTCTCCTCGAAGATGAATCCGAATAATAGTCCCTAGTCTGAACAGACCCACCAGGAACAATCTCATCTTCATTAATAGCATTCATAACCGGTTCTTCTACCGGAATTTGATTATCAGACCTCGAAACATGAACAGCAGGAGCATCCTCCACAACAGAAACCATGGTGGGCATTCTTGGAAAAGTCCTTCCAATCAAGTATCCATCCCAAGAAGCCCTTGGCTCATCAAACGAATAACGCGGATCATCAAACGAAATCCTCCCTGCATCAAGTGAAAATCGAGGATCAGTATCACAAGACCTTCTCCCAAATCCATAATCAGCAATCTCCGATTGGGTTTCACGGTACTGTCTTGAAATTGGTTTCTCTACAGGCAATGTCGCTGACCCAGTATCGTTTCTCCGCTTCTTCATCTTCTGCTTTTGTCTCCATTTCTGTAACTTCTTACTAAACACTGAAGCAGCTGACCAAAAACTACCTGCAAAATCTTTAAAGTCTCTCCCAGAAGAAGCTTTCTTTGTTTGCGAATCAAGATCTATATAGTCTTTCATTGGCTTCAATTCCTCTTCAAAAACTCTTTCTTCTTCCTCCTTCGCCGGAATAATCTCTTCAACGTTATCACTCGACGATCCAATTTCTAAAATGGGTTCGTCTAAAACCCTAATGCAGTCATCATCTTGACCTTCTTCATCGTTTTCACTGTCGTTTTGGCCTTCTTCGTTGGACTCCAAAACGGGACCCTGAAAGCTGGGTCTCGCCGACGATCCCAAATTCCGGCTCTCAGTTTCAGCAATCTCTCTGTTCTGTTTTCTCTCGACATCTTGATTAAACAACGACCAAAGCGTACTCCGACCCCTAACGTCACAAGATTTCCTCTGAGGCTCAAACACGCCGCTAAAACCCTCGTTCTTCGACGCCGAAAACGACTTCGTACGGCGAAGCTCGGGGAAAAACGTGGGTTTTGAAGCTGCTCCTCCACCTCCGCCGCCGGAGAGAGAGGAGGGCTTGAAGATGGACCTAAGTGCGGCGGCAGCGGAGGAGCTGGGTTTGCGAGACGAGGAAGCTAGAGCTGATGAAGAGGAGGGATCTAAAACGGCGAGACGCTCGCAAAGGCATGAGGGGCAGAATCCAGTGAAATGCTCGTCGGGGTGGCGGTCGCAGGAAGTGGAGAGACGGTGGGGCTGGAGAGGAGGAAGTGGTGGCGGCGGGTCGGTTGCTGGATTCATAACCGGCGTCGTTTTGTAATGCCAGCTCTGGCTCTGCTCATAATGATGTTATATTTTAGTGAGAGAGTGAGAAACTGGTTGGTTCCTTCCAATGGAGTCGACAGTGAGTGTAAGAGGGAAGAGGAATGTCCAAAGATTTGTGAGACAGATTAAAAAAGAAAAAGAGAGAACGAAAGAGAGAGAGGGGGGGGGGGGGGGGATGTGATGGGTAAAAATGGCAGAACAAACGCTATAATATAAATTAACGTTAAAAAATAAATATATATAAAATTTTCAAAAATGATAGATTTATATAAAGAATCTCGAAAATTTTTACACCCCTCTCATTTTTTGGGATTTCTTTATGTATGTCTATCATTTCTCTAAAATTTTCTCGAAAGTTTTTTCATCCCTCATTGTAGCTTACAGTGAACTAAAATAACTCACTGTAACAATAATAATAAGGGAAGTAAGAAAATTTTAAGTAAAATTATTTATATATATATATATATATATATATATATAAAAATCATTTTTGTTATGTAATTATATTTTATAAACGCTAACATTATACGAAATATTAACACACTAAATAGGCTCTAAATTTTTAAAAATATAACAAAATTAAAAAATTAATTTTAAGTTAAATTTCGAGGCAGTGGACTCGCATTGTCTCCGAGATTTGTTTTGCTTTCTTTATTTCGGTTTGGGAAATTACTGATTTGTGCCTACTGGTAAGTCAGGCTCTGTTTGGCAAGTCCATTATTACAAACAACTTTAAGCCACTTGTATGTTTTATAATGGATTGGTTTAAATTATTTACCATTAATTGCTAAATAATTTGAGAGTGTTATTTAATTATCATTTTTTTATTATATTATGAAATTTTAAATAGTTTTAATTTTAAAAAAACATATTAAGTAGAATAATTGATGTTGCCTATGTTACTAATGTATATTTTTTGAAGTGTAATTGCGGATCAGATTGTGGTTCATTTAAATGAGTTGTACAAATCTCTGACTCAAAAGTGTCAACCATAAAAAAAAAAAATTAATAAACTCAATTTTTAGAGTTGGTGTGCTTAAAATGGTATTAAAATTATTTTTTTAAGTTAAAAATATTTTAAATTTCTTGATAATAGATTAAAAATACTAATTAAATAACACTTCTAAACAAATATTAATTCTTACATTTACTACCTCAATTATGTTGTAAATTCCTCAAATTCATTAAATATGATATGTATATGTATATGTGTACCATTGGAATTCCCTAGGGGTGTATGGGAGGTTGCAATCCTTGGAGGGTGCAACCCACCCAAGGGGTGCCCTATTGGCATCCCTCCATGCCTTATATAAGAAGGCTTTTATTCCATACAAATATACAGAAGATATACAATTAATATCCAAGAATGGAAAAGACATTGTGTTTGTTTTCTTTGTTTTGAGAGAGAGATCCACCATTTGGATCCAAGTTCATACATTTGTTAAGGAGTGCTCCTTGAACAAGAAGAATCCAAGTACTTCTGGGAGAACGTTGGCAAAACGAATTCGTAAAGCACCTGTGACGGAGCCAATAAGTTCTTAAGGACAGAGATCATCTCGACTTGGACAAATCTGCAATCTCCATTTTCTGGTTTGTTTTAAAGGTTTTCTGGTTTTAGGGTTTATGCATCATCTAGATCTAATTTTGTTGTTTGATCTGTTTGTTTGCAAATTATATTACTGTTTAATGACACCAATTTTACAACAATCTTAAGAACTTATTTCATCGTGTTATTAGATAGTAATTTGCATGTTAGGGTTTGAATATTTTCTGGAAAATACGAACTGTGCATGAAAAACCCGTAGGGCGTTCGAACGCCCGACGCACGCGAAGGCTAAATATTTGAACTTTCGTTAGAACGTTCGAACGCGTATTCAAACGCAACTCGAACGCAAGCCTTCTGCCTTAGAACGTTCGCACGCGTCTCCTAAACGCAACTCAAACGTAAACTCTCTGGAATCGTTCCGTTCGAACGCGTTCACGAACGCTATACGAACGTGAACTCTCTGGAATCATCACCGTTCGAACGCGTTATCAACGCTACTCGAACGTGAACTCTCTGGAAACACTTCGTTCGAACGCGTTATCAAACGCTATTCGAACGTGAACTTTCTGGAAACACTTCGTTCGAACGCGTTATCAAACGCAACACAAACGCACTCACATTGGACAGTCTCGTTCGAACGTAGATACGAACGTGACACTAACGACTTTGTCCTGTAAGTATAATAAACTGCAAACTTTAATTAATATTAACTTGGTTAGTCATATACTGTAAATACATTAATCTTGGTAGTATAGATTTAAGTTATTATTAAGTTGTTCAATTATCACAAGCATACACATAGTGATAAAGTTGAAATTGATTGGTTGTTGCATAATTGGTTGAGAATTTAAAGTGTAATAATACACAAGTAATTCCATCCAATCTTGATTGACATTTATATATCTACACTTATCGTATTAATTGTGCTATTGGAAAATTGAAATATTGAGATTGAATTGCTAAGAGGTTCTATTGAGAAAGTAGTTAAAGGATATCCTTTATTTACTTTTCATAAGAATTCTTGGTTGGAATTCAAGGACTTGTGTGTATTGGTATTACTGGCCAATATACAACAAGTGGATATTTGGTATATCACTTGAGACAAGATCATTGTTGGTCGTTGAACAATTTGTCTTTTGAAGACATAGTGAACTCTGTTGTTTCCAGTTATACATGATCAGCGGAAACATCACAGTACCGGTCTCTCATGGAGAAAAACCGGAGAAGTTTGGTAGGGCAAACTTCAAACAATGGCAGAACAAAATGCTGTTCTACCTGACAACTCTCCAGTTGGCTAAATCTCTCAAAGATCATCCGGGTCCTGTGGAGGGTGAATCTGAATTGGCCAAGGAAGAGCGAGAACGGACTTGGATGTCTGGAGACTTCTTATGCAAGAACTACATTTTAGGGTGGTCTTGACAATACCCTGTACAATGTGTACCAGGCATGACTTCTGCGAAGATTCTCTGGGAATCTCTCGAGAAGAAATACAAAACTGGGGATGCCGGACAAAACAAATATGTCGTGGGTAGGTTCTTGGACTACAAGATGGTAGTTTCAAGGACGGTGATGTCTCAGTTGGGTGAACAACATTAGATCATTCATGAAATACTGGATGAATGAATGAAACTCTGTGAGACGTTTCAAGATGCCACCATAATTGAAAAGTTGCCTCCATCATGGAAGAATTCAGGAGCTATCTGCAACACAGAAAGAAGCAGATGAGCCTTGAAGACCTTGGAGTTCGATTGAGAATCGAACAGGACAACATGATGTCCGAGAAGGCCAGCTACAAGACCATGGAGTCTAAGGCCAACATCTTTGAGGATGTAAAGGGTAGCAAGAAAAGAAAGAACAGTGAAGCTGACTCTTCCTAAGCGAACAAGAAGTTCAATGGGAAGTGCTACAACTGTGAAAAGAGCGGTCATATGACAAAGGACTGCAGAAACAAGATATCTCAGGACAATGGCAAGATATATGAGGCTTATGTCACTGAAGATGAGCAGTTAACTGATGAGATTTCAGAAATGAATCTCTCAACAGTGGTAACTGAGGCCAACTTGGTTGGGAATCCGAGAGAATGATGGGTAGACTCTGGGGCTACTCGTCATATCTGTGCTGATAGCAAGATGTTTTCCTCGTATCAGAAAGGTCGATGGCGGCGCATCTGACAATGGGAAACTCGTCTACCTCTAGAGTGGTTGGACAAGGCACAGTAGTTTTGAAAATGATATCCGGAACGGAGCTTACATATAATAATGTTTGCATGTTCCAGATATTCGGAAGAACTCGGTCTCGGGTTTGTATTTGTTTCTGACAAGATTGTATTGACCAGAAATGATGTCTATGTAGGAAAATGATACCTCGCTGAGGGTCTTTTCAATGACTGTCAATTGTGCTATTAATAAAGCTGAAGCTTCTGCTTATATTATTGAGTCACAAATGTATGGCATGAGAGGTTAGGACATGTTAATTATGATACATTAATTAACATGGACCTTATACCTAAATTTGCATTGATAGCCAACATGAGTGTGAGGCATGTGTTGAAGCAAAAATACATAGAACATCATAGAACGAAGTTCTGAACCCTTGGAACTTGTACACATTGACGTATGTGACATGAATTTTGTGCAAACAAGAGGCGGTAAAAAGTATTTTGTCACTTTTATCGATGAAAGCACAAGATTCAGTGAAGTGTATTTGCTGAGGAGCATAGCTGAAGCTATTGAGAGCTTTATACACTGAGAGCGAAGTTGAAAATCAACTTGGCAAGAAAATCAAAAGAATCAGGAGTGATAGAGGTGGTGAATACGTTTCACCATTCGGTGAATATTGTTCTGTGCACGGAATTATTCACGAAACCACTGCTCCTTATTTTCCTCAACAGAACGGAAGTGCGGAGCGCAAAAACCGAACGTTGAAGGAAATGATGAATGCCATGTTGACAAGTTCGGGTCTGCCCCAGAACTTGTGGGGGGAAGCCTTGCTTTCCGCGAACTACGTTCTGAACAAGCTTCCTCACAGAAGACTAGACAAGACACCATATGAATTGTGGAAAGGTTTCGTACCTTCCTACAAATACCTCAAATTGTGGGGGTGTCTTGCCAAAGTCAGTAGTGCGTATCGATTCTTGGTACACAAATCGATTCTTGGTACACAAGAATGAGATTCCTGACATCAATCCAAATGTGATGATTGAGTCAAGGAATGCAATATTTTTTGAAGAGACATTTCCTTGTAGGGAAAGACGAAGAAGAGAGTCTCTCAAAAGAACTGTTGATACTGTCAATGATAGTGATCAGATTGACCAAGAGTCAAATTAACATGGAAATGTTGAGGTAAATGAACCTAGACGTCGTCTAAGTCATTTGGACCCGATTTTCTGACATACTGGTTAGAAACTGAGCCTCGAAGCTATGAGAAAGCTATGTCTTCTACGGAGACACCTATGTGGAAAGAGGCTATGAACAATGAGAATGATTCAATCCTACAGAACCATACTTGGGAGTTGGTTGATCTTCCACCAGGTTGTAAGCCACTGGGCTACAAATGGAAAGATGAAAATGGATGGATCAATAGATAAGTACAAGACGAGGTTTGTCATAAAAGATTATAGACAGAAAGAAGGTCTTGTCTACTTTGACACATATCCACCAGTGATTCGTATCACATCAGTAGAATGCTTATAGCCATAGCAGCTATATTTGGTCTTGAAATACATCAAAATGATGTAAAGACGTCATTCTTGAATGGTGAATTGGCTGAAGAGACTTACATGGAACAACCAGAAGGGTTTAATGTTCCTGGATAAGAACAGAAGGTGTGCAAACTTGTAAAATCCTTGTACGGATTAAAACAAGCACCTAGACAATGACATGAGAACATTGACAAAGAGATGTTGTCAAGTGGGTTTAAAACCGATGAGTTTGATAAGTGTATATACACCAAATCAACTCAAGAATGATATGTCATTGTCTGTCTCTATGTAGACGATATGCTGATAATTGGTAATAATCATGAATTGATTCAGTTTACCAAGAAAGTGTTAACCAGCAAATTTGATATGAAAGATTTGGGAGTAGCTAACCTAACTTTTCCTCTATCAAAGAATATGGCTTAAGCATATCGCAATTAGAGTATTCAAGGATCATCGGAAGTCTGATGTATCTCACGAATTGCACACGAAGTGATATCGCTCAAGCTGTGAATAGGCTTAGCAGATATACTAGCAATCCAGGACATAACCACTGGAAAAGCCATAGTAAGTGTTTTGAGGTATAAGAAACTTCAAAATATGGGCTACATTACGAGAGATATCATGCTGTTCTAGAGGGATACAGCGATGCTGGATATCTGATATAGTGGATTCCAAATCTACGGTTGGATTTGTTTTCACACTTGGTAATGCAGCCGTGTGATGGAAATCCTCGAGGCAAACATGTGTTGCCCGGTCTACTATGAAATCAGAGTTCATAGCATTAGACAAAACAGCGGAAGAAGCAGAATGACTTAGAAACTTCCTGGAGGATATTCCTAGTTGGTCCAAACCGGTGCCAACGATTAGCATACATTGTGAAAGCCTATCGGCTATTGGGAGAGCCTAAAACACAATGTATAATGGTAAGTCTCGACACATACGTCAGAGACACAATACCATAGGTCAACTGCTCTCAAGTAGCATAATATCGATCGATTATGTTGAGTCGAAGGAAACCTATCGGATCCACTAACTAAAGGTTTACCTCGAGAGCAAGTTGAGAAGTCATCGAGGGGAATGGGCTTGAAGCCTATAATCTAAGAATTGTCACTGTAGACACCCAACCTAGTTGACTGGAGATCCCAAGATCTAGGTTCAAAAGGGACAACAGAAACTTTGTGCAATTCAAAACGAGCACTGAAGAGTTTCGTACTCTTTCCCATTCCGATAATGACGCTGAGTGCTGTCTGTCATTGGTTAGGATAAGCTAAGGCTTTTAATGATCACTATATTAGGAGATGAGTCCTAATGGGGGTAAAGACAGATTACCTCTTCATAGTAGATCACCTATTTCAAGTAAGAAGTGAGGCCGCTTCCATGGGAACCTTTAAAGGCGGGTTACCCTAAAGTGCTTGATGAATCCAGGACCGTTGTTCAGGGCCAAAATGAACACAACCGTAGAACGGGAAAATGGTCGAATTAAAGCTGTGTGTTGGCAATTGTCTTGGTTTACACCAACGGCAGAACAGTTCAAGACTATGGGTCACTGGTTTGCCAAGTAAATCTGATTGTCACTCACTAGGAAAGGTTCAAGGCGAAAGCTACCTATTTCGATGCAGTTTTAGCTCACGGTATCTCTCTCACGTGCCTGAATGAGTATTTGAAGAATTGTGGGGGATTGTTGTAAATTCCTCAAATTCATTAAATATGATATGTATATGTATATGTGTACCATTGGAATTCCCTAGGGGTGTATGGGAGGTTGCAATCCTTGGAGGGTTGCAACCCACCCCAAGGGGTGCCCTATTGGCATCCCTCCATGCCTTATATAAGAAGGCTTTTATTCCATACAGAATATACAGAAGATATACAATTAATATCCAAGAATGGAAAAGGCTTTGTGTTTGTTTTCTTTGTTTTGAGAGAGAGATCCACCATTTGGATCCAAGATCATACACTTGTTAAGGAGTGCTCCTTGAACAAGAAGAATCCAAGTACTCCTGGGAGAACGTTGGCAAAAATCTTAAGGACAGAGATCATCTCGACTTGGACAAATCTGCATTCTCCATTTTCTGGTTTGTTTTAAAGGTTTTCTGGTTTTAGGGTTTCATGCATCTAGATCTAATTTTACTGTTTGATCTGTTTGTTTGCAAATTATATTACTGTTTAATGACACCAATTTTACAACAAATTACTAACAAAAAAAAAATACTTTCCTCTTCACAATATACTCACGAATTAAATTGTAATTCACTTTCACTTAATTGAGTTATAACCGTGTTTTAAAACTCACTAGGCACTAGTCGGATGGTAATCCAATGCCTAGTGCTTATGGCACTTAGGTAGGGTTTAGAAAAATCCTCTTTCGACATTTAAAAATGAACAAGATTTGAAGAAATTTGGGTTTTTAAAAAAAAAAATATGATTTTAGGTCAGTTAGGAATTTTTGAGTCTTGAATAGATTAATCATATAAAAAAATTTGTTTGAGTAATGATGAAGTTTTCTAGATTGTTAATTTAATAAAAAAACAATAATAATTGAAGAAATAAGGGTTTTTTTGAAAATTATAATTTATGACTTTAAATAATTAGGGCTTTTTGATTTTGATCCAAAATTAATATTTTGAATGGTGATAATGTGTATTTAAGTGATGGGAAGCGTTTTAAAATGGATCAATTTAGGATAAAATGATGAATAATTGAGTGATTTAGAGAGAGATGATTTATGAGAGAGAGAGAGAGAGACAGATAGATGATGATGAATAAGAAAAACTATTTAGGTAAATTTTTAACCCTTTAATCCAAATCACACGTTATCGGGTTCGAATTCAGGGAGTACGTTTTTTATAAGACCCTATAACAATCGAGATTTTACATGCTCCGTTTAAGTCCGAAAATGATAATTTGACACTGAATTTCCAATAATTAAAAAAAAAAATACTTACCTCCCCAAATATAAATTTTTAAAGAAAATAATAAACTCAATTTCCTAAAATTGTCAACTCTGTTACCTTATAGAATGCACTTACCTCTCCAAATTTAATCACGAGATAGACGAGGATTTACTTAAATAAATGACAAATCTATGATTGATAAGTGACAATACCAAAAAGAAAAAAAAGAAGATAAACTTAGGTTATAGTATTGTCTCTTTTGTTACCTCAATTACTAATATAATTTACTTAAATAATGACTTAAATAAATCTTGACGAATCTTCTACCGACAAATGTAAATACTAAAAAGAAAACTGTTGAATTTGATCTCAAATTCGTTCGTCACACAAATCAATCGACAATCAAGAACACAAGATTTTACCGTGGTTCGTCGGAAAATTCTCGACTACATCCACGTTGAACTCCGGAACAAGGAGCTCGCTGCACTAATCACTTTCAAGATTACACAAGAATCTTGAATCCGTTTACAAATTATAATTTCCCCAACTCCCAATAAACCATAATCTCTAAAAGTGTCAATCTCTCAAATTCCCAATTGAAGATTACACTAACTTGGACTAGGAAATATGCTTAACACTTAGCCAAATAAAAGGAGAAAATTAAGTAAACATTTAAAATGAAAACCTTAACTAATTCTCAACCTAAGCACCCTTTATATATGATTGGAAAATTAAAGTAATTGGGACAACGGCAAGGATTGCGCCACGTGTCCCTTATCCAACGGATGATAAAGGCTTCACATATTACAATCTCCACCTTGAAGCCCAAAAAAACATCCATCACTCCCAATCATACACAAACTTCCATCATTGCTCATGTCGGCTGCAAGGTCAGCCAACCCCCACCTGCAACAGCTTCATGCAGTGGGAGAGTTTGGCAGCAGTCACTATTTTTGTCCCCATGTCAGATGGGTTATCTTCAGTTGGAACCGTCTTAATCTCAATTTCACCACTCGAGATGATTTCCCGCACAAAATGATACTTCACATCCACATGCTTGGTTCTCTCATGATGTACTGGATTCTTGCTCAAATGTATTGCACTCTGACTGTCAGAATACACAACTGTCTTACCCTGCAGCTGTTGTATTTCAGTTAAGATACCCTTAAGCCAAATGGCTTCCTTGAACACATCAGTTATGGCTATATACTCCGCTTCGGTAGTTGAGAGAGTAACCAACGGTTGCAGATGCAATTTCCACCAAATGTGAAATAATAAGCTGTGGTTGACTTTCTCGAGTCTCTGTCACCTGCAAAATCAGAATCAACATACCGTACCAAATCTAAAGCGTTAGATTTGTTAAAACATAAGCCATAATCAACAGTTGTATTTATTTATCTTAACAACCATTGCAAAGCACTCCAGTGTGCTCCACCTGGATTAGACATAAACCTACTCAACAAAGATACAGCGTATGACAAGTCAGGTCTAGTACTAATCATGGCATACATCACAGAACCAATAGCATTTGCATAAGGTACATTTTCCATTTTTATCATCTCAGACCTATTAGTAGGACTTTGTGATTTAGACAAAATAAAATGACTCGCAAGTGGCTGACTAACAGGTTTACAGCCACTTACCCCAAATCTAGATGCTACCTTTTGTAAATATGTGGATTGATGTATTTTAAGACAATTCTTACCTCTATCTCTATCAATGGTCATACCTAGGATTCTCTTTGCATTACCTAGGTCTTTCATGTCAAACTCATTATTCAACTGCTTCTTAAGTTTGTTAATAGCATTCATTGATTCAGAGATTAGAAGCATGTCATCAACATACAATAACAAATACACAAGACATTTTTCATCAAGCATGAAATAGAAGTAACTATCATATTTACTCCTCATGAATCCAATACTAAGCACAAATGTATCAAATCTTTTATATCATTGCCTAGGTGACTGTTTAAGACCATATAAGGATTTATTAAGCAGACAGACATACTCATGATGGTTTTTATCTATGAAACCCGCAGGCTGAGACATGTAAATTTTCTCTTCTAATTCCCCATGCAGAAAAGCAGTTTTCACATCTAATTGTTCCAATTCAAGATTATACTGCACTACTAGAGCTAACATCATTCTAATAGTTTTAAATTTAACTACATGTGAGAAAATTTCATTATAGTCTACCCCTTCCCGTTGAGTAAATCATTTTGCTACTAGTCTGGCTTTAAACCTAACAGGGTCACTAGGCAGTAGTCCTTCTTTGACCTTAAACAACCACTTACACTCAACCAACTTCTGGTTTTTAGGTTTAGGAACTAAAGTCCAAGTTTGGTTTTTCCTAAGAGAAGACATATCATCTTCCATAGCCGCTTCCCATTCAAGTTTATGGGTAGACTTTAATGCCTCTCCTAAGCTAGCAGGCTCAATTCTATTTATTTCATGACTTGATATTAATGCACAGAAATACAAATCATTAGTTGAGTAATCATACCTGGTAGGAGGCCTTACCTGCCTCCTACTTCTGTCTCTTGCTAGCTGGTAGTTGGCCAATGTGTCTTGTGGTGTTTCATCATGCTGCTCAGTTTGATCCAGTTGATCTATTGTGTCCTCTTCATTTTGTTCTTGTATATCTGCTACTTCATTTCTGTTTTCCTCCGGGTTATTTCTGTTGGGCTGGGTGTCCTCAGATGTCTCTGTGCCTGACATGTCACCAACTTGATCAGCGGTCATTGATGTTCCTGACTCCAGTTGCATCTGAGCTCCACCTGCTGTATGGGCCAAATTTGGTCCATGGGTAAAACTGTCTTTCATCTTAAGCCCATCAGCATGTTAGGCCCTAAAATAAGGACCAAAAAGAATTATGTATTGTTTGATTACAATTAAATCATAAACTAATAAAAAGCATGACCACTCCACTTAAACTAATTCTAGCACTAATCCCCACCACTCCACTTAATCTAATTCTAGCACTAATCCTCACTTACTCCAAAACCATTACCAAATACACCAACATCAGATCATGTTTTATCTATAAATATGAAAAGAATACGGGAAGAATGGATTCAAGTCTCATTTCTCTCACCCTAATACTTCATACTCTCAATCCTTGATCCCTTCATATATTACACGGCCCTCACGGCCAAACAAAGGAAGTAGAGGTAATATTCAACCTTGTTTTCCCACTTTACAAATTTATTTCGTGCCACTGACTTGGGCGTCGGAGTATACCCGGTATCCACCACACCGGTGGTAGCCTACTCTCGTCTACTCTACTTTGTTTTTTGCAGGATTGCTAGTGCCCAACTTACAAATTCTGATTGAGGACCCTTGGCGAATTCTGGAGTCCACAATTTGGCGCCCACCGTGGGGCCCTAGCAATAATTTGCAGACAAAAGCTTTCCACCCTACAAACACTCACTGCTTAGTCAATCATGACTTCAAGCAATGAACAAACACCTGATCCAGTGGCATCACAATTGGCCATACTACAAGACAGATTGAAAGCTTTGGAAGAAGAGAATTTTACCTTTCGTAGTTCCAACATAAACCTCCAAAAACAATTGGAACTACTTTCATCACCCACACAGCTTCACAATACATCAGAACAACACAACAACCGGATCACTCCAGCTAACCTTCAAGGAGCATTTGACGAAACAACAGACGACGTTCCATCAAATGGTGAGAACCAGAGGAACTTACCAAGTTCACCAGTCAACCAAGCCCAGCAAATTGTCATCACAATGAGAAAGGAAATGAAAGAATTTAAAGAAGCTATTATGTCCAGTCTACCAGGGGTGAAACTCCCAATGAAGAAGAGTAGAGCTGGAACCATTTCAGATACCCCTTTCATTGAGGCGATAACATCTGTTGAGCTACCACGAAAGTTCAGCCCACCAGACATGAAGTTATACGATGGATCCACCGACCCAGACGACCATGTCATTCATTATAAATACAAAATGATGTCAACAGGCTTAGCTCCTCATCAATGGGAAGCTGGAATGTGCAGAGGATTTGGAGAAACTTTGGGTGGTCCAGCTCTTACATGGTTCATCAACCTACCATACAGATCCATCAAATCTTATCAACAATTAGCAGACAAATTTGTTGAACATTTCGCCAGCTCTTGCAAACTTGAAAAAACAACTGATGATCTTAGTGCCATCCTACAACGGAGGGGAGAATCATTGCGAAGCTATGTTGCTCGATTCAACAAAGAAAGAATAACAATTCCAGACCTTCATCAACCAACAGCTGTGGAGGCTTTCAGGAACGGGTTACTTTGTGAAAGTGGACTCTACAAAAAGCTGACCAAGTTTCGGTGCTACACGATGGACCAGGTTATGGCTCGAGCCCAAGTCGAAATCAGGTGGGAAGAAGATAAAATGAATAAAAGGAAAGACATTACCTACAACATGCAAAGCGAAAGAACAGCCCATTCTACCAAACGACATAAAGAATTTACAATATGATGCCTAAGCGTCATTCGGAGAAATGGAACCACCCAAGGAAAGAACATCAGCCCCTCCAAAAAGGTTTTGATCAAAGACCTCCACCATACAGAGCTCGGGAAACAATTCCGATGGAAAAACCCAGACTCCCAGACTACAATTTTTCTATATCTCCGGGAGAGTTAGTCTTGGTACTTAAAAAGATGGGAAATGAAGTAAAGTGGCCACCACGCAACAGAGAAAGTTTCAAAAATAAAGACACAAACAAATGGTGTGAGTTCCATCGAGACTACGGCCATACCACAGCTGAATGTGTGGCGTTGAGGTTGGAAGTACTTGAGTTGTTGAACAAAGGGTTTTTAAGGGATCTACTTACGGAGAAGGGGCAAGCTACTTTAGCTCAGAGGAACGAGAAGGATGGGCATGGGGAAGCACCAATCCATCCGGGAATTTTATAATCGATCCTTTCAGACGGCAAGGGCACCCTCAGTTCCATTGATCTAGGAAATCTATACTTAATCCTAATTTCCATCAGCAAACTAGCCGTCATTCGACTAGCTGGGTTCTTGGTTAGTATGTTGGTAGGCTCACTTGTGCTCACCCCTCCACTAAACTCCTCGACAGCTACCAATGATCTAATAGGAATTTCCTGCAACGGAATTTCATGCGACAAAACGGTTACAGGTCCCTCCTCGAATAACTCTTGACGCGACCATTCCCTTAATGATTTTTCTTCTGTCGATTCACTCGATGATGATCCTACGAATATATCGATCTGTTCTCCTAAACTTTCTAAAGAGTCTCCACTCGACATATTCTAATCAACGAGTCTACAAACAAATAATTTCTAAGATTTGGGTTCCTTAAAGATCAAATCTTACTCCTATCTCCAAACACAAATCCACCAATAACGTATGATTCTAAAGATCAAACAACCTAATTTAGCTTAGAACAGATTGAAGCTACTCTACGAATATTCAAAGCAAATGAAGAACACGAAGAGAGTGTAAAGAAGTACCTTGAAACCTTGAAGTTCTCTCCCAAATCGATTGATCTTGTGAATGAAACAAATGAACCCATCAAGCCACTCTTATACTACTTCTTTTGGCGGTTCATTTCCCGCCATAAGACTCCTCGTTATTTGCGCTAGGTTTTACTCCGTTAAACGACACGTGGAAGATCTGAAGATCATTTTCATTCATGAAAAATTGATGGTGCAAACCCCGGTGCATGCCTTATAATCACTCGACAAATGATAAAAAGGGACAAATGGACATTCCCCATGACTCATGTCGAGTCAAGTGAACTCCTGAACCTGTATTTGGTTCATTCGACAAAGGGAAATTCCCCTTGACTCATGACGAGTCAAGTGAACTCCTGAACCTGTATTTGGTTCAGTCGACAAAGGGACATTCCCCTTGACTCATGTCGAGTCAAGTGAACTTCTGAACCTGTATTTGGTTCAGTCGACAAAGGGAAATTCCCCTTGACTCATGACGAGTCAAGTGCACTCCTGAACCTGTATTTGGTTCAGTCGACAAGGGACATTCCCCTGGACTCATGTCGAGTCAAGTAAACTCCTGAACCACCGTTTGGTTCAGTCGACAAGGGACATTCCCATGGACTCTTGTCGAGTCAAGTAAAACTCATGAACCATCGTTTGGTTCAGTCGACAAGGGACATTCCCCTGGACTCATGTCGAGTCAAGTAAAATCCTGAACCACCGTTTGGTTCAGTCGACAAGGGACATTCCCCTGGACTCATGTCGAGTCAAGTAAACCTCCTGAACCTGTATTTGGTTCAGTCGACAAAGGGACATTCCCCATGACTCATGTCGAGTCAAGTGAACTCCTGAACCTGTATTTGGTTCAGTCGACAAAGGGAAATTCCCATTGACTCATGACGAGTCAAGTGAATTCCTGAACCTGTATTTGGTTCAGTCGACAAAGGGAAATTCCCATTGACTCATGACGAGTCAAGTGATCTCCTGAACCTGTATTTGGTTCAGTCGACAAGGGACATTCCCCTGGACTCATGTCGAGTCAAGTAAACTCCTGAACCACCGTTTGGTTCAGTCGACAAGGGACATTCCCCTGGACTCTTGTCGAGTCAAGTAAAACTCCTGAACCATCGTTTGGTTCAGTCGACAAGGGACATTCCCCTGGACTCATGTCGAGTCAAGTAAAATCCTGAACCACCGTTTGGTTCAGTCGACAAGGGACATTCCCCTGGACTCATGTCGAGTCAAGTAAAACTCCTGAACCACCGTCTGGTTCAGTCGACAAGGGACATTCCCCTGGACTCATGTCGAGTCAAGTAAACTCCTGAACCACCGTTTGGTTCAGTCGACAAGGGACATTCCCCTGGACTCTTGTCGAGTCAAGTAAAATCCTGAACCACCGTTTGGTTCAGTCGACAAGGACATTCCCCTGGACTCATGTCGAGTCAAGTAAACCTCCTGAACCTGTATTTGGTTCAGTCGACAAAGAGACATTCCCCATGACTCATGTCGAGTCAAGTGAACTCCTGAACCACCGTTTGGTTCAGTCGACAAGGGACATTCCCCTGGACTCTTGTCGAGTCAAGTAAAATCCTGAACCACCGTTTGGTTCAAATTGACAAGGGACATTCCCCTGGACTCATGTCGAGTCAAGTAAAATCCTGAACCACCGTTTGGTTCAGTCGACAAGGGACATTCCCATGGACTCATGTCGAGTCAAGTAAACTCCTGAACCACCGTTTGGTTCAGTCGACAAGGGACATTCCCCTGGACTCTTGTCGAGTCAAGTAAACTCCTGAACCATCGTTTGGTTCAGTCGACAAGGGACATTCCCCTGGACTCATGTCGAGTCAAATAAAATCCTGAACCACCGTTTGGTTCAGTCGACAAGGGACATTCCCCTGGACTCATGTCGAGTCAAGTAAAACTCCTGAACCACCGTCTGGTTCAGTCGACAAGGGACATTCCCCTGGACTCTTGTCGAGTCAAGTAAACTCCTGAACCACCGTTTGGTTCAGTCGACAAGGGACATTCCCCTGGACTCTTGTCGAGTCAAGTAAAATCCTGAACCACCGTTTGGTTCAAATTGACAAGGGACATTCCCATGGACTCATGTCGAGTCAAGTAAACTCCTGAACCACCGTTTGGTTCAGTCGGCAAGGGACATTCCCCTGGACTCATGTCGAGTCAAGAAAATTCCTGAACCACCGTTTGGTTCAGTCGACAAGAGACATTCCCCGGGACTCATGTCGAGTCAAGCATACTCCTGAACTACCGTTTGATTTAGTCGACAAGGAACATTCCCCTGGACTCATGAACTCCTGAAATTCTATTTCAGTTCGGTCAAAAACACGTACTTCATGACCCTAGATAAATCAAGAAGCTAAGATGCATGCAAACAGAAACCTACGTTTTTGTATATATTTTGACACGACATTTGGCAGAAGGTAACACACTCTTACGCTCTTTTTTCATACGACACGGATAAATATACTCTCTAAAGCAAAAATTCTTTGACTTAGAGAGTAAGGGACAAACTGTATGGGCCAAATTTGGTCCATGGGTAAAACTGTCTTTCATCTTAAGCCCATCAGCATGTTAGGCCCTAAAATAAGGACCAAAAAGAATTATGTATTGTTTGATTACAATTAAATCATAAACTAATAAAAAGCATGACCACTTCACTTAAACTAATTCTAGCACTAATCCACACCACTCCACTTAACCTAATTCTAGCACTAATCCTCACTTACTCCAAAACCATTACCAAATACACCAACATCAGATCATGTTTTATCTATAAATCTGAAAAGAATACGGGAAGAATGGATTCAAGTCTCATTTCTCTCACCCTAATACTTCATACTCTCAATCCTTGATCCCTTCATATATTACACGACCCTCACGGCCAAACAAAGGAAGTAGAGGTAATATTCAACCTTGTTTTCCCACTTTACAAATTTATTTCGTGCCACTGACTTGGGCGTCGGAGTATACCCGGTATCCACCACACCGGTGGTAGCCTACTCTCGTCCACTCTACTTTATTTTTTGCAGGATTGCTAGTGCCCAACTTACAAATTCTGATTGAGGACCCTTGGCGAATTCCGGAGTCCACACCTGCAAGATCAAAATCTGCTAGATCATTTTCTAAGGCACCTGCATTCTTGTTAATATATTTACAAGGAAAACAAAGTTCATTGAATATAACATCCCGACTAACTATGATTTTGACTCCAGGTGATTCCATTTCCCATAACCTATACCCCTTTGTCCCTTCTTGATATCCTAAGAAAACACACTTGATAGACCTCGGTTCAAGTTTACCTATGGTCTGGTGAGCATAGGCTTCACAGCCAAATACTCTAAGATGGGCTAGCTTATGAGCCCTACCAGACCAGATTTCTTCTGGTGTCTTAAACTGAACGGAACTATTGGGGCTCATGTTAACTAAATGAGTAGCAGTATTGAGGGCCTCGCCCCAGAAAGGCCTCGGGAGTTCGGAAGAGAATAATAGACATCTGATTTTTTCTAGTATGGTTCTATTCATTCTTTCCGCAACTCCATTCTGTTGAGGGGTGTGTCTCACAGTCCTATGTCTCATGATACCCTCACTAGTACAGTATTGATCAAACTCAGTATTACAAAATTCTAAGCCATTATCAGTTCTTAAGACTTTCACTTTGTTACTAGTTTTATTTTCTACTAACACTTTCCATTCTTTAAATTTTGTCAAAGTTTCATCCTTTGATTTTAGTAAGAATGTCCATACCTTCCTAATGTAGTCATCAACAATAGAGAGAAAGTATTTCTTACCCCAATGAGTCTGGACCTTTGCTGGTCCCCATAGATCACAATGTAGATACTCCAGACTCGCTTTGACAAGTGAATTCCAGTTGGGAAGCTCTGTCTGTGCTGTTTGCCCAACACACGGATCTCACAAAACTCAAGTGGCTTCAACTGGTCCTTTCCAAATTGTCCCTGCTTGCTGAGTACTTGCATTTCTTTCTGGCCTATATGGCCAAGTCTAAAGTGCCATATATTAGTCATATCAACATTAGAAGTTAAAGCAGAAATGGGTTTTTCCGAGAATACATGTTGGCCATTTAGAACATACAATCATTTTCTTTTTATACCAGTTAGGATTAGTTTATTACCCTTAGATATGTGCATGTTTCCTTTGTGTGCTTTATATGTGAAACCTAATTCATCTAGTGTTCCTAGTGATATCAGGTTCCATTTCAAGTCAGGTACATATCTAACGTCAGTAAGTATCCTAACTTTACCATCATGGAGTTTTAGTGTTATGTACCCCACTCCCTGTATCCTACAAGTATTGTCATTACCCATATACACTGTCCCTTGGTCGGAATTTCTAAAGTTGACAAACCAGTCCCTATACAGACTCATGTGAAATGAACACCCTGAGTCCAGAATCCATTCTCTACTAATGTGATCACTAGACACAGTCAATGCCTCAGATAGGCACATCGACCCCTTTTCGGCAGCCACAGTAGCATTGCCTTCATTTTCATGTTCCCTAATGAACTTATAGCAATTCATTTTAAGGTGTCCCATCTTACCACAATGATAGCACTTATTGTCACTATTCTTATTCTTATCATTTTTATTCTTTTTCTTCCCTTTAGGTTCTTGGTTATTAGTCTGATGATTATTCGGACCATTATATTTCCTTTCATTTTTTCCTTTCACGAATAAGTTCGCTCCACCTCTCCTACTGGTTCTAAGTTCTAGCTCTCTAGCCCTTATACCAGATATCACCAAGTCTAGCCTAGGTACAACTTCTGTGTACTGTAGAGAGTTCTTAACGACACTATATTCTTCAGGCAATGCATTTAATAGAATCATAGCTTCGCTAGAGTCTCCTAGGGCTTGGTCAGTTCCTTTAAGGATTTGAGTCATTTTCGTGAATTCATCCAAATTATCATCAATCGACTTATTAGTATCCATCTTGTAATTAAACAAATTTCCCTTTAAGAACACTAAATTTGGAGCAGAAACAACAGAATAAAGATATTCGAGTTTACCCCAGAGTTGAATGGTCGTGTCCATTCCGTCAACCTTTCTGATGACCGAGTCTCCAAGGTGAAGGAAAATTAGGTTGTAAGCCTCTTCCAGGATTTCGTCCTTCGTTTCCTTTTCCATCTTTGGCCACTTTTATGGATCCGGTTCCAGTGCCAAGGCCACCTTATGGTGAGATAACAATACCCTCATTTTCTTCTTCCAAGTGGTAAAATCTTTTTTTCCGTCAAAGATGCCAATGTCGAGTCTCATGGTCGACATTTTGTTTCCCGGCAACACAATATCAAAATCACCCAACCAACAATTTTGCAACTCTCTCGGCTATTACTACTCAAACACCCTTCGGCAATTCACACCCAAACTGCAACTTCAACAGACCTGATTTTCTCAGATTTCAACCCCACGACCGAATGCACCAGAGAACACTCACCACAACCGAATCACTTTCGCAACTCTCTCGGCTATTACTCACTCAATCTTGCCCAAACACAATTCGGCTATATACACCCAAACTGCCTAAGCACAATCGGCAATTCACTAATCAATCTGCCCAAAGCACACTTGGCAATTCAATGCCTTCCTGGTTACTCACCCAAGCAAGACAGAGACACAAGCACTCAGTCTCTGTTTGGTCCCTCACCGAGTCCTACTCGTCAATAGCAACCCTCAGTACCAAGGCTCTTGTTCGGCAATGGTCTCTGTGTTCAAGTCGGCAACTTCACACAACCAAGGTCTGGATCGATGGCTTGGGATCTCTTTGATCGGTGCTTTGGAGGAGTCTTGTTTGGTCACTGCGCCTCTGGTTGGCCACTCCACAAAATCTGTTCGATCTTGTTATCGTCTTCTGTTAGGACTTCACAAAGAAACTGAATCTTGTGTCGTTTCAATCTTTGATCTTTTTCGTTTTAGTCGCGTTCTGTGGTATTCAATTTCGTCAATGGCTGTTTGTGTTTTCTTTGAGTCTTGATCGGCAGTCTTTTAATTATTTCTTGCTTTCTGATTCTTGATCGGTTATTTCTGGTTCTTGAACGGGAGTCTTTGATTTGCTTGTGTTGATTCGGCTGCAGGTCTTCTTTGTTTGACAATTGCTTTCGTCGATGGCTTCCCTGTTCTTCAATTGATCAGTTTTTAGGGATTTGCCTTTGCCGAAATTGAAGACAGATTTTCCTTGGGCTTTGATTTTCAACTTTCGGCCCACTGGATCTTAATAAGCTCTGATACCAATTGTTGAATTTGATCTCAAATTCGTTCGTCACACAAATCAATCGACAATCAAGAACACAAGATTTTACCGTGGTTCGTCGGAAAATTCCCGACTACATCCACGTTGAACTCCGGAACAAGGAGCTCGCTGCACTAATCACTTTAAAGATTACACAAGAATCTTGAATCCGTTTACAAATTATAATTTCCCCAAATCTCACAATAAACCCTAATCTCTAAAAGTGTCAATCTCTCAAATTCCCAATTGAAGATTACACTAACTTGGACTAGGAAATAGGCTTAACACTTAGCCAAATAAAAGGAGAAAATTATGTAAACAGTTAAAATGAAAACCTTAACTAATTCTCAACCTAAGCACCCTTTATATATGATTGGCAAATTAAAGTAATTGGGACAACGGCAAGGATTACGCCACGTGTCCCTTATCCAACGGATGATAAAGGCTTCAAATTTTACACAAACTTTAGTATTTAAGTATTTAACTAACAAAATAAAGAGATAGGTAGTGCCCAAATTACATGCTTTCTAAATTTTTTAGCCTAAAATTTTTCTCTTTTTTTTTTTTTTTGTTTAACTTTGTTGAATTCATTGTTGGGTAAGTATCAGTGATCAATCGAATCTTTAGTGAAAATTTGAAAAAAAATAATAAATATCTAAATAACGTTAGACTCTTATAATCGCAAACGTCTTTTGGATTAATGATATTCATCTGACATAATGTATCAGGACATACACATAAAATATGGATGTAATAATATGTAGTTAACAAATGTCTTTTATTAATAAATAATAAATTATATTAAAAACATTATGCCTTAAACCATTACATCCATAACCGGTTTAATGGTATACACTCTAACAACAATACCAAAAAGAAAAAAAGATAAACTTAGGTTTATAGTATTGTCACTTTTGTTACTTCAATTACTAGTATAATTTACTCAAATAATGACTTAAATGAGCCTTGACGAATCTTATACGGATAAATGTAAATACTAAAAAGCAAACTTTAGTGTTTAATTAACAAAATAAAGAGATAGGATGTAACAATCACAATTTACTAATAACTTAATTTGAAACATATATAAATATCGTCGACTCTCATAATCATAAACGTCTTTTGAATTAACGATATTCATCTGACATAATATCTAATGACATACACATAAAATATGGATGTAATAATGTATAGTTAATAAATACATTTTATTAATAAATAATAAACTATATTACAAATATTATATCTTAAAACCATTACTTTCATAACTGGTTTTATAAAAGAAAAAAAAAGAAGAAGATAAACTTAGGTTTATAGTATTGTCACTTTTGTTACCTCAATTACTAGTATAATTTACTTAAATAATGATTTAAATGAGCCTTGACGAAACTTCTACGGATAAATATAAATACTAAAAAGCAAACATTTAGTGTTTAATTAACAAATTAAAGAGATAGGTAGTGCCCAAATTACATGGTTTCTAAATTTTTTCTCCTAAACTTTAAGTATCAATGATCAATCGAATTTGTAGTGAAAAATTAAAAAACTTGTTATTTTTTAAATTTATCAGCTGTCCATTTTCAAACTAAAAATTAATAATTTTGAATATTGTACATCAAAAAACTAGTTATAAAAATAAAATTTTACACTCGAAAAAAGTAACAATTTTAATAAAAATGTTCCGTTTTAAAAAGATTGGATGGACCACTAATAAATTTAAAAAATAAAATATTTTTTTGAATTTTCACTAAAAATCGGATAGAACACTGATAATTTTCCTTCATTGTTTTGTTGATGCTCTTCAATTTTCAAAGATTCCTGTTGAGAAAGGGGAAAAAAGCAAAAGCAAAACATGCTTCACTAGATAGAGTTGAGGTGGATACCAAATGTTTTTTTTCTTATATTTTATTAAATTTTTCATAATTTTTTGTAAAACATATTTCAATAATAATATATAATTAAAATTTAATTATATTCAAATTATTATCTAATTAATATTAATTACTGTTAAAAAAATTGACACGAAACTCTATTAAGTATTAACCATCGAATTCATTTTTTTCCCGCTCAAGTTTCACTTTCTTTGCTTTGCTTTGTCTGTTTGTTTGTTTGTTTTTTTTATTTCTTTCTTTCTTTCTCTATTTTTTTTCAAAAAATAAAAAACTCTCTTTATCTTTTGTTTTCTTTTTGTTTTTAGGCATTCTTTTTAGTTTTTTTTTTTCCATTTAACTTCAATCATTATATTCAGTTTTCTCACTTGAATTTATACTGCAACAAGACCTGTCGTGTCTCACCTGTGGATGAACAAAGTACTTTTACATAGGTTCGGTCGCGGTTCGGTTCAGAACCGAAACATAATCAGACCCTTTTTGGAATCTTCGGTTCTGGTTCCAGAAATCGAAATCGGAACTGTAATTTTACGATTCGGTTCGGTTCTGGTTCATCTTTTTGAGGAACCGTCGGTTTCGATTACGGAACCTCACAAAATAAAAAATAATAAAAAATAATATAATAATAAATTAATGAAATACGAAATTTAATCATCAAGATTTTTTATTATGTTGATATTTGTATAATAATAATTTTTAATTTAATTAAAAATAATTTAATTTATATTTATTTGTATTAATTTTTTTTATTAATATGATTCGGAACCAGACCACCGATTTCGGAACTATCAATTCCAAAATCGAAACTGTAATTTTACGATTCGATTTCGATTTCGGAGCCTGGTACACCACCCACAACACACAGTCACACACGCATCAAGCTTCATAGGATAGGAGACCAACTCATTTGTCTCTGTCCTTATTAAACTCTGTCGTTTAAATCAAATGGATCCTTAGCCACCATTTAATAATGAGTTACTTACTACATGCATAAAAATGGAATGGACAATAATGATTATTTATAATATACATTTATATATATATTTACTATTAATTTTCTCAAATTTTATATTTTTAAATATGTTAAATATATTAATATTCATTATTTTATTATTTATGATGCATTATTTGAAGAATTGAGGAAAAAATTAGTGAAAACCTGAAATTTCCGATTTACACCGATGACTTCATAATTTACATAATTTTCCATATTTTGACCATAACTTTTACATATAATGTCCAATTGAGGTGATTCAAGTTGAATTTGAAAAAAAACTAAATTATCTACAACTTTGTAGTTTACTCCAAAGACTGATTCAAATTTCAGAATGTTTCTTTGTCAAAATCAAGTTTAAAATTGATGGTTTTGCACTGTTAGCCAGTGTCGCTACACAAAATCTTATGGTACACCACTGGCTAGTTAAAATGTATTTGTGGCGCGCTACCAAAGCGATTAGTGCAAAATTGATTATGAAACTTGATTTTTATGATATCTATGTATATGAAACTTTTAGGGTTACTTCATATACGTTTAGAGTTATATAGTTAAAATATATTGATGCAACATAAAACAATGATATTACATATTTTCATTATCGTGGTCGGTATTATAAGAATACTTTAATCATTTAATAAGTGTCATCGAGTCAATGACCTATTTCAAGAATGTAAAAACTATATTCTTATTTTTATGAAAATATGCAAATTAAGGGATCTATATGTTATTACTCCATTTAAAATAAGTTGGATTTTGGCTTACCCTTTTGCATATATCCAAACATATTTCCCAATAGCCCATCCTTTGTCCTGAAAAAAAAAACATTTGTCCATGTATGGTTGATGTCAAAATTGGACTTGTGCTTTTTGGCTTTTGGCTTATCATTTTTTGTTTTTTTTTAGAATCATAGAAAATCTCGCTGTCAAATCACCATTTTCGGTCTTAAGCGGAGCAAGTAAAATCCCTAACTATCTCAGACTCTTACAAGAAACGCACTCCCTCAATTTTAACCAAAGACTTGAAAGTCAAATTCTGAACTCTACACCATCAAACCCCTCTCCCCTTCGGGACTTTTTGGCTTATCACTTCAACTAGGCTTTGCCTTTTTCATTTATGGTAAATGTTGCATTCATAATGTGAATGCTTGCAAAAGACTTGATTTCACAAATGTAGAATTGCTACATTTATTGATCAAAAGTCATTGCTACCCTATCTAGTTCGTCAAAAGGGAAACTTGCTAGCTTGCTTTGCCAAAAAAAACCCCATTTCATTTCATATATGCAATTTCATTTTCCTTTTTCCTTTTTCCTTTGAAATGTGAAAGAACATCAACACAAGTTTTTAGATTAATTTCTAAATTCTAAGTTAAAGAACATCAAATTTTTTTTTAAAAAATCATAGATCTTACTATAACACAAAATATAATATTGGACTATTAAATCGTATCAGAGCAAAGAATGAAGCACAAATAGGCCTATACTTACCAGGCTAATATTGATGCAACATAAAACAATGATATTACATATTTTCATTATCGTGGTCGGTATTATAAGAATACTTTAATCATTTAATAAGTGTCATCGAGTCAATGACCTATTTCAAGAATGTAAAAACTATATTCTTATTTTTATGAAAATATAAAAATTAAGGGATCTATATGTTATTACTATTACAACTTAATTTGGTTACTGTGTTCTTACAACGGACTTTGAACAAACAGTAAACCGAACACAAATCAATAACAGTGATACAATTAACAACAACACAAGTAATAAAATAACAACAGGTAAATTAGTCTCAGCGGAGCAGCAATGAAATACAGCAACGAAGGCAGAGTAAACTGAGAGAATTCTGAGGCTTGTTGATGCGGCAACAATCTCCTTAAAACAAATTCGTCCCCTACCGTTTGGTGCAGTAGAACTCGGGACGTCTGTTTCCCAGGATGCAACGGAAAACGAACGAGTATGGGCACCACCAAAACCCGATCCAACGAACCACAAAAGTGTATGAACTCTTCCTTAAAACAAAGAAAAAGCGAGGTTGTGCTCTGTGTAATATTTCTGTTTTTGTGTGTCTACCAAAAAACGAAAAATCACCTCTATAATAACAAGAAGTTAACATGTCAATTAATCACATGAGTGGGAGACCTTCTATTGCTTGTAACCACCAAGTTGATTAATGTCATTAATTCAACTGTTATGGAACTTTAAAAGGCTTTGAAAAATTAAAGAGACATGCAAAAATTGGCTGGGCCAGGCCCACACAATTTGGTCCGGCATTCGTGTACGCAGGACACGCGGGTGCACACGAGCCAAGCTTGATTCGGATTTGATTTGCACCCCCCCCCCCGCGCTCGTAGAGAGAGCCTCTATCCTTACAACTCTTACCCATCTACATATGAGCAATCATATATAAGCATAATATTCCTTCTATAGCTTTCCCATATTGGACAAGCTTACTTTTCTTTATTTTCCAACACCAATGGGTGAACTTTGAGCAACAATTTCTCATTCACCCAAGCACCATTTTAAGCATATGAATATACCATTTCGAACTACTCAAGGAGGAGTATCCGAATCATTCAATAACAACCACTAACACGAAGTGGACCATGCTTGAAATTGTGCCTCAAAATGCTTATTCATAAGCATTTTCCAACAATCCCCCACATGAATGAAATTGGCGAAAAATGTCGAATAAAATTATTTTATAAAACATTTTATTTTGACCTAGAAGAGTTCATCGGTTCAACACCTGCATAGGATAGGTAGGCATCAGCCTTTGAACCTTCCCTTGTGAAAATATATCTCATTTACTGGCTGACAGTGGACGCGATGTCATTGAACTGTACTGCCGTTCATGTAAATAGAGAACATATGTCACACAGATGTTTTACCTAACACATCTAAGTTCTCATTGTTATGCTCATTTTGGCCATGAACATCAACCTGGTTCTGCAAGAGTTTCTAAGAATTGTGCCCCGTACAATTCCCTTTGAAGCGGCCCCACTTCTCTCTCACATAGGTGATTTCTTATTTAAGAGCATCTCGTAATACTCTGCTCGGATTCCCGACGCATAAGAATCATTAAAAGCCTTTGCTTAACCTCAATTCATACGAGCATCACTATTTCATTTCACCATAGGAATGGACTTGAGGGTAAACCCCCCCACAGTGAACCAATTATGTCTTTTACGAGTAGGTTTTCCCATTGAACCGAGATCTTGGGATCTCCAGTCAATAAGGTTGGGTTTTCCTTTGTAATAAACATTTATCTAATGGGGTTTAGTCCCATTCCCCTCGATGATTTCACAACCAACTCTCTATTTAACCCTTTTGGTTAGCGGATCCGCAATGTTATCCTTTGACTTTACATAGTCAATCGAAATAACTCCAGTAGAGAGTAATTGTCTAACGGTATTGTGTCTACGACGAATATGTCTAGACTTACCATTATACATATTGTTATGTGCCCTTCCAATTGCAGATTGACTATCGCAATGAATGCAAATTGCTGGCACTGGCTTAGGCCAACTTGGAATATCCTCTAGAAAATTTCGAAGCCATTCTGCTTCTTCAGCACACTTGTCTAATGCAATGAATTCTGATTCCATTGTAGATCTGGCTATCACAGTCTGTTTGGAGGATTTCCATGATATAGCTGCACCTGCTAGTGTAAATATATAGCCACTGGTAGACTTTGAGTCTTTCATGTCAGATATCCAATTAGCATCACTGTATCCTTCGACTACAGCTGGATATCTATGATAGTGCAACCCATAATTACGAGTAAAACGTAAGTACCTAAGTACTTTCACTATTGCTTTCCAGTGATCAACCCCTGGATTACTCGTATATCTGCTGAGCTTGTTTACTGTACAGGCTATATCAGGCCTTGTACAACTCGATAGATACATCAAACTCCTGATCACTCTAGAGTATTCTACTTGAGATATACCCTGTCCCCTATTCTTTGATAGGTGTAGACTCACATCTAAAGGAGTTCTAGCCACAGCAGAATCATCATTGTTAAATTTACCAAGAATCTTGTCCATATAGTTGTAGGCATTGCATTTTCGCATGTGAAACCCGATGATGAGTCTCATTTGGAGGCACTGCCTTTTGAGTCACGAAAGCCGCGGGAAACGGATATCGGAAGGGGAAATTCTGGATAAACAAGCTCACTGTATTCGTTAGTGCTGCGTTCGTTACTTCGTTCGAACGGGAAACAGATTGCGGGTGTTTGTGTCGCGTTCGAGGAAGCGTTCGAACGGTGTCGGTAATTCTGATTTTGCTGCTAGCCTCACACCCAGCCCATTTAGCTCCCCAAAACCCATAAAACACATCCCAAATTAAATAAATAAATATTAATTTAAACATTAAACATTAAACATTAAATAAAATATTTACCTAACTTAAACTAAAATCATGCCTAATTTAAATAATTTGAATATATCATATACTAAAACTAAAAAGAAGATATGCCTAATTAAAATCAATCATAACCAATTAAAGCCAATCATATATTTGACTTCCTAATCTAATAAGATAATTACCAATCTAAAATATTTGTATTCCTAAACCAACACAAATTAATATTACAACTTCCTAATTTAAAATATTTTGTCCCCCCTCAATCTTGTGTATGCCTTTCTTGGAAATCCTAATTGAATACCAAAATCCTTTCCTTGTGAGACAAGGTGAAGCCCTAGCCCCTCTCTATATAAACAACACCAAACCTAGCCACCCCTCCTCTCTGAAATCTCTCTAGCTCAGACATACAATTCACACAAGAAATATTAGACACCACAAAAATCACTCCCTCATCCTTACCCTCACATCACCGAAACTACAAACACCAAAACAACCCTCACATCACCGAAACTACAAGCACCAAAACAACCCCTAATCACCACCGAAAATCAGCCCCTTTCAACCTCCACACATCGCCGAAAATCACACAAAACAGCAGCCTAAATCACTCCCAAAACAGTCCCTAAAATCCCTTAAAACAGTAACATAAAAGACACTTACAATCCTTGAAATAATCACACAAAACAGCAGCCTAAATCACTCCCAAAACAGTCCCTAAAATCCCTTAAAACAGTAACATATAAGACACTTACAATCCTTGAAATAATCACACAAACCCCAAAAAAGAACACACAGAACAGTCCATCAAGAACATCAAAACAGTCCACAAACAGTAAGCAGAGGACACAGAGGAAACGGCAGCAAAACCACAAGGAAGCAGCAGCAAAACGGAGGCGGAACAGTAGCTTGAGCGGCCGAACAGCGAAGGAAGAGGCAAACCAATGAACCAGAAAAGTTGCGGAGCTTTACCCCATTTCGATCTTCGTGGAACGCGAGTCCGAGAGACAGCTTAAAAGGTTAGACCTGAGGGTATCTTTCACACTTATTTTCATTTTATTTTCTGGTCATTTATTTTGATTATATTTTCTGTATTTGTGGCATTCATTGTGTGTATGATGTATGTTGTGGGTATTGGATGAATGGAAGAGTGTCGTCTCTTGTGGTATATATGATGGAAACCCAGACGTAAATTCCGTAGCCGAATCCGAATGGACGGTAGTGCGGTCTGTACTTGGGACACAACTCCACGTACCACTTGAGTAAACGACACCTTCTCTTGTTTTGTGTTGCTTTGGTTTATTTATCTTTCGTTATTTAAATTCTGTATGTTGCTTATCCCCGTATGATACGATCGAGTGCATGGGCTTAGTAAGTGCGATGAAAGGTCCCCTAATTGGAGGGGTTAAAATCCTTCACCACGATGCTTTGCCGCACCGATTGATGTGTGTTCGGTTGAATGCAAGATACGTTCAATCGAGCATACTTAGTTTGATATGATTGTCTTTATTTTCGTATGCATAATTCAATCGAGCGCATGGGCTTAGTAAGTGTGATGTGAGATCCCCTATGGGGAGGGGCTAAAAGCCCTTTACCACGATGCTTTGCCGCGCCGGTTGATGTGTGTTCGGTTGGATACAAGATACGTTCAATCGGGCACACTATGTCTGATATTATTTATTTCATGTGTTGTGATGTGACGCGCATGGGATTAGTATGTTGGTCTAAAGGTCATCTCTTTGAGAGATCAAGAGCCCCAAAAGGCCACCTTTACGGCAGTACTTCGCCGCGCCCCTTTATTTGTCGTTTATGTATTGCGTCCTATTTCATGCATCAGGTCTGTTCCCGTTCGAACGCGTTTACGAACGCAACTCGAACGCGCATGTATTTTGCCTTGTCATGCATCAGGTCTTATTTATGTTCGAACGCGTTCACGAACGCCACACAAACGTGATTATTCTGTTTCATTTCTGTTCGAACGCGTTAACAAACGCCATACGAACGAGAGCATTCTGTTTCATTTCTGTTCGAACGCGTTATCAAACGCCATACGAACGCGAACCTTCTGTTTACCGTTCGAACGCGTTTACGAACGCTACACGAACGCGCACCCACTGAACTGAGTCCTCTTCATTAGATTTCATGCATAGTTTTCCTAGTAGCTATCTCCACATGTATAAATGCAAATATGTTAATGTATTATAATTCATATGCTTATGTCATGATAACATTTGAGTATTATTTCTTGCGGTATATCGGATGGAAACCCGGACGTAAATTCCGTAGCCGATTTCGAATGGACGGTAGTGCGGTCTGTACTTGGGATACAATTCCACGTACCGCTTGGAAAAGTGCCCATATGTGCGCTTGTATGGTTAATATGTGTGCTTGTGTTTTCCTGAATGTGATATGCAAATGAAGTTGTATGTTCGTTGCTATTTTGATATATGTTAAGCATGCAATTTTAATGTGAGATATATGTGAAATGTGTACATAAGTTTTATTTTGCATATGAGAATTTAGAAGCATGATACTCTTAAATAAGTGTTACTTAAGCTTGATTAAATTATTACATAAATCCTTTCATTACAAGTGACATAAGTAAGGGACCATTCCGAACCCAACGGTTTGAGGTCTTCCCTTGCGAGGGGTGAGTGCGGCCTTAAATCTTTATCCCGGTTCACACCGGGTGGCGACTCCATGTTATTTAGTACTTCCCAACTAGGTCGCGAGCCTAGGAACGGCGTCGCCCAGGTTCTGTTGTCCACAATAGTGCGACTGATCAAGAATAAGTCCATCAGGACTTCTCGAGATCTTTATTCCCAGAATGACATCTGCTAAACCCATGTCTTTCATGTCAAACTTGGATTTCAGCATATTCTTGGTAGATTTCACCATTTTAACATTACTCCCGACAATCAATATGTCATCAACGTAGAGACATAAAATGACATAGCCAACTTCTGTCTCTCTGACATAAATGCATTTATCACACTCATTGATTTTGAAACCATTTGCTAACAAGGTGTCATCAAACTTTTTATGCCACTGTTTCGGAGCTTGTTTTAATCCATACAAGGATTTAACCAACTTACAGACTTTATTTCTTTGTCCTGGAGCTATAAAGCCTTCAGGTTGTTCCATGTAAATTTCTTCATCTAAATCTCCATTTAGAAAGGCTGTTTTCACATCCATCTGATGTACCTCAAGATTGCGCAAAGCTGCAATCGCTATTACCATCCTTATGGAATTTATTCTCGTTACAGGAGAATAAGTATCAAAGTAATCAAGACCTTCACGTTGTTTGTAACATTTAATTACAAGTCTTGCTTTGTACTTGTCAATTGATCCATCTGCCTTTATTTTCTTTTTGAAAATCCACTTGGACCCTAAAGGTTTACACCCTGGAGGAAGATCCATTAACTCTCATGTGTGATTTTGTAAGATGGATTCAATTTCACTATTGATGGCATCTTTCCACAAAGCACCATCAGCTGACCTTACAGCTTCGTTATAGCTTTGAGGATCATTTTCTAGCAAAAATGTCAGAAAATCTGGACCAAATGATTTTTCGGTTCTAGCTCTTTTGCTACGTCTTGGTTCAAGTTCAACAACTTGTTGATCCTCTGGAACATTTATTTGTTCTCGGTCCTGACTATCTTCAATTATAGTCTCATGTGTCCGTTTGTGCACATTTGAATTCGAATTAGTTTTACAAGGAAAAACATATTCGAAAAAGGATGATTTCTCGACTCCATTATCGTATTCTTGTGAATATCTGGTATATTAGACTCATGCACAAGAAATCGATAAGCATTACTGTTATGTGCATATCCTATGAAAATGCAATCAACAGTTTTTGGTCCTATCTTCACCTTTTTAGGTGGAGGAATAACTACCTTGGCAAGACACCCCCACACTCGAAGAAATTTATAGGAAGGTACTCTTCATTTCCATATTTCATAAGGAGTTTTTCCTGCTTCTTTCCGTGGTACCTTATTTAAAAGGTAATTAGCTGATAAAACAGCTTCTCCCCACATATTCTGAGGTAAACCAGAGCTGATTAACATAGCGTTCATCATCTCTTTCAAGGTACGATTCTTACGTTCTGCAATCCCATTGGATTGAGGTGAATAAGGAGTTGTGGTTTGATGTATGATTCCATTTTGTTCACCAAGTGATTCAAAAGGAAAAACATACTCACCACCACGATCACTTCTTAACTCCTTAATTCTTTTATTCAGTTGGTTCTCAACTTCATTCTTATAGAGAATAAATTTCTCTATAGCTTCGTCCTTACTTTTCATCAAATACACATAGCAAAATCTCGTGCAATCATCAATAAAGGTAATAAAATATTTATTACCACCTCTTGATTGTATTGAATTAAAATCACATACATCGGTATGTATTAGATCAAGTGGTTCAGAGTTTCTTTCAATACTATGAAAAGATGATCTAGTCAGTTTTGCCTCAACACAAGTATCACACTTATGTTTGTTATCAATTTTAAAATGGGAATGTGGTTCATGTTAATTAATTTCCGTAATGAATTAAAATTAACATGTCCAAATCTACCATGCCATAGATTAGAGTACTCAACAATATAAGCAGAAGAACTAGCTTTATTGATATTCTTAGGTTTAACAATCATTACATTGAGCTTAAAGAGCCCATCAGTTACATACCATTTTCCCACATACATCCCATTTTTAGTTAAAACTACTTTATCAGACTCGAACACCATCCGGAATCCGTGTTTGTTCAGAAGTGATCCAGACACAAGATTCTTCCGTATTTCTGGTACATACAGAACGTTGTTCAAAGTCAACTCTTCCCAGATGTCATCTTCAGAATCACCTTGCCTTGACCTTCAATTTCAGATGTTGCTGAATTTCCCATGTATAATTTTTCCCTATTACCAGTAGGCTCAAATGAAGAAAACATGCTCTTGTCCGAGCACACATGTCGAGTGGCACCAGTGTCAATCCACCACTCTCTTGGGTTAGAACCCACCAGATTCACCTCAGAAACCACAGCTGAAAGGTTAATGTCTGAAACATCTTGAGTCATGTTTTCCATCACATTAGCCTCTTGATTCTTTTTCTTCTTCGGCAGTCTGCACTCAGAAGACTTGTGACCCATTTTGTCACAGTTGAAGCATCTTCCTTGAAATTTGGATTTCTTGGAAACTCCTCCTTTAGGTCCCATCTTTGACCATTTGTTCTTAGGGTTCTTGTTCTTATGGCCATGTTCAAGAACATTTGCTTTGGCCTCATGAGTTATTCCTCTCTTGTCAGATACTCTGTAATCTTCCTCAATTCTAAGCTTAAGAACCAAGTCTTCAATGCTCATTTCTTTTCGCTTATGCTTTAAATAATTCTTGAAATCTTTCCAACCAGGTGGTAGTTTTTCAATTATCGAGGCTACTTGGAAGGTTTCACTTAAAACCATCCCCTCAGCATGAATTTCTGCTAGAATAATTTGCAATTCTTGTACTTGACTTAATATAGTTTTGGAATCAATCATCTTAAAATCTAGGAAACGGCCTACAACAAATTTCTTAGTACCGGCATCATCAGTTTTATATTTTCGGTCTAAAGATTCCCAAAGCCCTTTTGCTGTTTTCATCCCGGCATACACACTGTACAAGGAATCACTCAGCCCATTCAGCACATAATTCCTACATAGGAATTCAGAATGTTTCCAAGCATCGATCGCACTGATCACTTGGATATCAATCTCACCATCCACGGGTGTAGGAGCATCTTCCTTTAGAAACCTCGCAAGGTTCAACGTGGTCAAGTAGAAAAACATTTTCTGTTGCCACCGTTTAAAATTCTGTCAACTGAATTTTTCAGGTTTTTCTGCAGCAGGATTGACATGGCTCACATGTCCAACAAGTTGTCTAGCCACAGAGGCAGTAACACCTTGGCTAGCCACATCGGCTGCCATATTAAGCCCAGAGGCTGAAGCAAGTTGGTCAGCCGAAGAGGCTGCCACTGCACTTTGGCCAGCCACGGGGGCTGCCACAATATTCTGGCCAGCCGAAGAGGCTGCCATATTCGGATCTACTGTGTTTGGACTGTTTTCCATATCCACAGAGTCGAATTTGTTTTAAGACTATTACAACTTAATTTGGTTACTGTGTTCTTACAACGGAATTTGAACAAACAGTAAACCGAACACAAATCAATAACAGTGATACAATTAACAACAACACAGTAATAAAATAACAATAGGTAAATTAGTCCCAGCGGAGCAAGCAATGAATACAGCAACGAAGGCAGAGCAAACTGAGAGAATTCCGAGGCTTGTTGATGCGGCAACAATCTCCTTAAAACAAATTCGTCCTCTACCGGTTGGTGTAGTAGAACTCGGGACGTCTGTTTCCCAGGATGCAACGGAAAACGAACGAGTATGGGCACCACCAAAACCCGATCCAACGAACCACAAAAGTGTATGAACTCTTCTTAAAACAAAGAAAAGCGAGGTTGTGCTCTGTGTAATATTTCTGTTTTTGTGTGTCTACCAAAAAACGAAAATCACCTCTCTAATAACAAGAAGTTAACATGTCAATTAATCACATGAGTGGGAGACCTTCTATTGCTTGTAACCACCAAGTTGATTAATGTCATTAATTCAACTGTTATGGAACTTTAAAAGGCTTTGAAAAATTAAAGAGACATGCGAAAATTGGCTGGGCCAGGCCCACACAATTTGGTCCGGCATTCGTGTACGCATGATACGCGGGTGCACACGAGCCAAGCTTGATTCGGATTTGATTTGCACCCCCCCCCCCGCGCACGTAGAGAGAGCCTCTATCCTTACAACTCTTACCAATCTACATATGATCAATCATATATAAGCATAATATTCCCTCTATAGCTTTCCCATATGGGACAAACTTACTTTTCTTTATTTTCCAACACCAATGGGTGAACTTTGAGCAACAATTTCTCATTCACCAAAGCACCATTTTAAGCATATGAATATACCATTTCGAACTACTCACAGAGGAGTATCCGAATCATTCAATAACAACCACTAACACGAAGTGGACCATGCTTGAAATTGTGCCTCAAAATGCTTATTTATAAGCATTTTCCAACAATTACTCCATTTAAAATAAGTTGGATTTTGGCTTACCCTTTTGCATATATCCAAACATATTTCCCAATAGCCCATCCTTTGTCCTGAAAAAAAAAAAACATTTGTCCATGTATGGTTGATGTCAAAATTATTGGACTTGTGCTTTTTGGCTTTTGGCTTATCATTTTTTGTTTTTTTTTAGAATCGTAGAAAATCTCGCTGTTAAATTACATTTGTCCATGTATGGTTGATGTCAAAATTATTGGACTTGTGCTTTTTGGCTTTTGGCTTATCATTTTTTGTTTTTTTTTTAGAATCGTAGAAAATCTCGCTGTCAAATTACCCTTTTCGGTCTTAATTGGAGCAAATAAAATTTCTAACTGCCTCATACTCTTATAAGAAATGCACTCCCTGAATTTTAACCAAAGACTTGAAAGTCAAATTCTGAACTCTACACCATCAAATCTCTCTCCCCTTCAGGACTTTTTGGCTTATCACTTTAACTAGGCTTTGCCTTTTTCATTTATGGTAAATGTTGCATTCATAATGTGAATGCTTGCAAAAGACTTGATTTCACAAATGTAGAATGCTACATTTATTGATCAAAAGCCATTGCTTCCCCATCTAGTTCATCAAAAGGGAAACTTGCTAGCTTGCTTTGCCAAAAAAAAACCCATTTCATTTCATATATGCAATTTCATTTTCCTTTTTCCTTTGAAATGTGAAAGAACATCAACATAAGTTTTTAGATTAATTTCTAAATTCTAAGTTAAAGATTTTAGTTAAAGCTCATTTATTAGAGGTATAATCTAATCTATTTCAATATATTTATTTGTGCTTAAATCTAAATATCAAAATCTAGTCATTTATTTGATTGAATATGATAAATATTCAAAATCAAAGTAACATTTAATATGTAAATTCATCCATCATTAAATTATATAAAATCAATTTCTAAAATTATAATATCCAAATTCAAGTAAAATATTTATTTTGAAATAGTCTCATCCTAGTCTAATACTTTGTGAGTTACTGTGAATTTTACTTCTTTCTTGCCGAGCTTTAATAAATGAGAAATTCTTATTTTACCACCTTATAAATAGAGGAAATATCATTTGTCATAAAAATTTTGAATTTTTTTCTTTTTGAAGTTTCAAATGTGTTTATTTTTATATTTGTATGCGATGATAATTGGATAATTTTTCATAAATTAATGAATAATTTATAAATTTTTTTTTTAACTTTTTCAGATGAAAATGTGAATAATTTTTAAATTATATATGAAAAAAGAACGAATTTAAAATTTTAATGTTAAATAATTTCATTCATGCATATATGGATCGTATCCTTTATACACAGTGCATGTCTATGATACCCAATGGTATCACATACATTTGGGTATCAAAGTTGCATGTTCAATGAAACTTTGAGCATTGGATGGTGGCTTGAAGATGCACTTATTTTCCTACACGTGTGGGTGATGCCATCCTGAGAAGCACATGCTTGTTCGCACGTGTATAAATGTATTTATTTATTATTTTTCCTTTCGAGTCGAAATTAGGGGTGGTTAAATTTTCTGTACCCGTCTGGGAATTCCCGAATCCATCTCGAAATTTTAAGGACTGGTTGGGAGTCATGTATCCGATCGGAAGTCGGGTACCCGTTCGGCAAGTGAGAACCCGAATGGGTACCCATTCAAAATTATCAATTTTGTAAGGAATGGGTACCCAATTTCCGATGGGTACCCATTATAATACTTTAACAAAAGCAAGGATTGATGTATTATATTTTCGGGTTCGGGAATTCCCTTACCCGACCCGAGAATTACCATCCCCGATAGAAATTGATAATGCGTGATCTTATTAGTAAGAATATATTTTTTCTTTAGGATATGAATATACATACAAGACAGACATAACCATAAGCATAGCTTATTATTGATGAGTTCGGCTTAGATTAATTATGATAGAAATATAAATAATTGAATTAAGTTAATCATTTTTACTTAACCATCAGAAGAGACATGTAGATAATTTTGTATTATAAGTTAATAATTTATTGTAGTTAATTAATTATAAAGAGATGAGAAAAGATTTAAGGAAATATTATGGAGAAATTGTGATCCTAAATTCTTCTTACCTTACTACTTCCATTTGTTTAAATTTACTTGTTTTTGCTTTAATTTATTTAGTTAATAATATTTTCATTTCATAATTGCAAGTCTAAATAAGATCGGGCTTGAGAAAATTTTGTATTCGACATTAATAATGATTCCTCTTGAAATCAATATATTTCTATATTATACATGTACTTGCGTATTATACAAAATCGTTATAATATGTGTCCTAAAAAATAATACAAAATCGTTATATATGTACTTGCATGTAATCAATATCTTTCTATATTACGTATACGATACATGTACTTGCGTATTATACAAAATCGCTATCATGTGTATTATAAATTACTGAAAAATGAAAAGTTAACCTCAAGCGGTTGACTCAGTAGTCTATAACTTTTGGCTTGAATGATTTTTTTTCTCTCAGGTTTAAGATTCGAATGTCATTATATGCATTTCCTTGGGGTTATGTTCCATGATGTAAATAGTCAGCGACTTATCATAAGTTGTGCTGGAAAACTTATGAGGTCACGGAACACAGGTCCCCGAGATTAGTTGAGGTACGCGTAACCTAATTCGGACACCCCATTTACCAAATAAAAAATTAATGAAAAGTTTCATTTATTATGAGATAATTTTGAATTAACCTTTTAGAATTAATAGTATCCAGCATTTTTTATATTAATTTATTGATATTTATGATCACAAACTTATTAGAATCAGCTTTCTATGAGTGGAATAAAACGGGCTGATTTTACGTTCAATAATTAATAGGAGGAATTTTTCCTTTATGTTGCATATGAGGCACTTAATAGAGTACAAGACATAAGATTCCAATATTATAATTTCCATGTACACTTATTACAAATTTTGTAATAACGAGGCATTGGGTGGATTGCATGCATGGAGACACTGCTTAAACACATAGTTTTGAAAATCGAATCGGATCGGATCAGATTGGTTGGTTTATCTAGTCGAATTGGGAACTCGATGTGAGTTCGATTCGGTCAAAGGTACAAAAATTGGTTGGACAAAAATCCGCTAAAAATAAGTCAAATCCGGTAAAAATCGGTAAAAACAGGTCCAAATTTGTTTTTTTGAATTAAATAAAATTATTTATTACGTAAGTTGATTTTACCGATTTTTTGACACGGTTCAACAGGTCAGATCATTGACTCATTGAATTTTTTACATCATCAGTTCAATCCTCAAAAGTATTGGTGTTCAAAAATCAGGTTAACCTCACCTACTAAGATATCAAATTTATCTGGTCGAGTATCGAATTTGAAAAAAAAAATCGGATTGGATAAAACCTCATCTTAAATATATACTTAGAGACGAATAAAAAGGATAAAAATCTCCATACCTAAATTTTATCGTTTTTAAATAAAAATTATTTTAATTTTAAATTTCGACTCAGACCAACTTAACTCGCGTCAAATCTTCACTTGTATTTTTCAAGTTGAAATTTGAATTTTATTTTAAACAATCTCGATCATTTTGATAAAAAAAATTAATCCTACCTAATCGGTCATTTATTTACCCATACTTAAAAGTGATAATGCGACTCTCTTTTTTAATTACAAGAAACGTATTCTCTAAATTCAAACTCTGAATTTTAATATTAGATTTTCAATTCGACACCATCAAAAATATTTAATAACGAGACTCATTACCACTAAAGTCACGTGACACAAGAATTTGACGGCTTAAGAGAGAGGAGAGACATGGAATTGTGAATGTTTAAGATTATGTAAAAAAGAAATAAAAAATTGAAAGTTAAAATTATGTGAAATTTGTTAATAAAAAATTTAAAAACCTGAGTTAAATAATATTTTTAAACTGATTAAGCACATAGCTATAAATGCTATCTATTATTGCCGGTACACTGCCACCGCCGCCGCCACTATTCCTGCTTTTGGTTGCAATTCACGGGGTCGCCGTAATCACTTTATTCACTTGGCCTATATTTTTTCTTTATTATTGTTTGTCTTTTTTGGATGGTGGGTATCGTGGAGGAAAATAAATTTATTATTGAGTCGAGTTTTATATTTATTTTTAAATAAATTATAAATAAAAATTATTAGATATTGTTAATAGGAAAACAAAAAAACACATGTCGTCATTATGATGAAGAATGAAAAAAGAATTGACCCATGATGATTCGATCAAGGACGATTCGATCACTGGGTAAAAAATCGTGAAGAACGAAAGAATCTTCCAACAATTGAAGAACGATGAAGAAGAACGAAAATACGAAGGTGCCTTATAGTTGGCTAGTTACGAATAGGCTCACCTATCGGTTATTGTACAGTTTGACAGCGAGACTTTACACTATAAAGGCTCAGACGTAACAAAAGAAGAGAAAAGAAAAAAAAACGATTCAAATTTAGCAAGTAGTTTAAGTTTAATGTGTTTCTTAACTTCGTAATCATTAGAGCTGTAATCTATGTACTTACACTCCTTGGAGGCATTTTCTTAGAATCAAACACCCATTTCTGGGACTTTACCTCCGGAGATTTGAAACCCTACACACGTTTTAACAAAAAATTATATATATATATATTTATAAATCTTAATTTTATATTACCGTTAAAGTCCGTGGATCCAAATTAGTTTAGTATATTATATCATGTAAAATGAATGGTAAAAATGATGCTTTGTCGTCTATACCCTTTATCTTTATCTTTTACATTTCTTTATACCAACAAATTTAATAATTTCAAAAAAAATCAAAAAGGGTTTCAAAGAGTTTGCGTTTGTCTTTCATTCATTCTTTATTATTATATTTCTCACTAGCTAGCTAGCCCTAGGGTTTGTCTTTATAGGAATTTGTTTCATATTTTGGTTGGTTGATTTGATCATAGATATAATTTGGATATATTATCCATATTTTGTAAGTATAGCGAAAATCCGTCCTAAATCTGGTTTGATGGCATATGACTTCGGATTTGATTGTTAGATCATGAGTTCGAGTTTAGAGTGTGTATTTTTTGAAAAAGTTTGAGGCAGTTGAGGGTTTCACCTACTCCGCTTAAGTTCGGGTCGGATTATTTGATGACGAGGTTTCTTACGTTTCCAAAAAAAAGTATTGTGAAAATTCATCCACAAGAGGTGTGGCTTGGTGGTAAATGACTTAGGACTTGGTTGCCAAGTTCGAATCAATGATGTGCATTTCTTGTAAGAGTGTAGAAAAATTGGGGATTTTACATACTTCGCTTAAACCCGGATCAAGTGATCGAAAATCATTCCACAACAATTTTCATATGTTGTTATGTGTCGTTTTTCTTGTAGTATAGATTATAGTAACTTTCAAACGAGAGATCTCATATTTTATTAAATTAAAGACTAAATTAAAAGGTAAAAAAACCGATTTCAATATATAAATGTTTGTGTATGCATCTATATAAATTTACGAAAAAATGGGAGAGAAAAAAAAAACAAATATTGGGAAAAAAAATAAAATTCTCGCTCAATGAGTTATGGCCCCTCTTCACATATGAATTATGATCCCCATATCTTTGTTCCCACAATTTTTTTGAAAAACGAAGCGAAACATTGAGCTATTTTTTTCAAATAACTTTATATAAAAATTTGTACATGTTTTCTCGTTTTGCATCATTTTTTTGACACTGTGATAGTCCAACTTAGTCCCCACAGATTTTAATATTTGTACAAATATTAGACTAGCCATATAACCCATATCATTTCCTCTCTCCAATTCAATTATTTTTATTTATTTGTTAATATTTAGTATTTTCTGTGGTCTATAGTTAGATAATGACTGCTTTTTTGTTTTATATCCAGTAGAATATTCAAAACATTGATTCAACTATAGTAAAATTTGATTTCCACTGTTGATCATCATAACTTTATTGTTAATGGACATTAATTAGTATAATATATAACATATTTAGTGGGGATCATTGTATATTCTAATATACGAATATATTAGAATATGATTCTTATTAAATTTAGAGTTTAATGTTAAGTCGAAAAAGAAATAGTGAGTTTTCGTTAAAGGTTCCATATATAATTGAGCCAAATAATTTAGAGACAAAGTTTAGGGTAAAAACAAACAATAAATTACAACTAAGATTAGACATAAAGTTTTTATTTTGGGTCAAATTTTACAATCCCGACCAACTGCCTGTGTGCTTCAACATACAACTGTGAAATTAATGAAATTTGAAGAATGTTTAGCATTATATATGATCATCTATGGGGCCTATAAGCTTAATGATTCTGACAACTCATGGTACATGTTACAGCCAGAATCAAAAATAAATTAATTAATACATATATGAGATAAAAAAAAAATCAAGTAATTGATAAGTCTAGTACTTGATCAGACACAATGGATCGCGGGTTAGGGTTTTTTGTTTTTGTTTTTTTAGAGTGGTTGAAAATCTGGCCGTAAATCACATGTTTCGGGTTTAAGTGGAATATATAAAATCTCCGACTGTCTTATGTTCTTACTCAGGACTTGAAGATCAGATCCAGAGTCTTTTATACTACCAAACTATGTTTCTTGGGAACTGGGTTATAGTTTTCACATATGAAAAAACAGTAATTTTTATTATAATTTTCTTTTTTGGGGTTCATGTTGATGACATGGAAAGGAACTAAACAGTTCAAGCATGCAAATAAAAGATTAGAAACACAATACTTTTTGGATCTGAAGGGGCAATTTTTTTTTTTTAAGTTTTTTTATCTGTTCTTTTGTGAAGAACTGAAGATTCGCTAGCCAGGCTACTAGCTTAAGCTTTGTCTCTCTTAAGCTTTATGCAGTGAGATTGAGCTTTCTTTCTTTTCTTTATTTCTGTCATTTTCTCTATGAAAACAACCCATCTATCTTGCACGTATTTCTTGTGTATCTCACTGCTAGCTTTAAAAAACCTTGTGAATATTACTTGAGTTAATTACTAGTGTGTCGTCAAGGGGTGTTGTTTGATGATATAAAATTTATGATTTGGTTGTTTAAGTTCTAAGTTCGAATTCAGAGGTGCATTTCTTGTAAGAATCTGGGATAGCATAGAGTTTTACCTTTTCCGCTTAAGGCCAAATCGGGTGATTTGATGGCGATGTTTCTAACATTTCCTAAAAAAAAATTTACTATTGGATCTTTTGATGTAACATGTTGATTATTCTTGTCTTCAATGGGCGTTGTTTGGTGATGTAGAGTTCATAATCTCACATTGAGGTCATGAGTTCGAATGCATATAGTGCGTTTCTTGTAAAAGTTTGAGACAGCCGATGGATTATCTGCTCTGCTTAAATCCGAAAAAGGTGATTTAGCGACGAGATTTCCAACGATTCAAAAAAAAATATATATATTAGGTTATTCTTTTATCTTATGATTAAATTGGATGTCCACACTAGAGCCTATTACTATTGCTTATGGCAACATTGATATGGAAATGCTACCCTTGATGGTAAATATTTCAGATAATTGGTATATGTATATTAGTGATGATATTATGCATTTGTCGATACTTGATTCAAGGCTATCTAATTTTGTTTTTATCTCATAATCACAGTTAGATTCAGGCTGTAAATCTCAACTTTCTTATGAAATCATCAAATGAAAAGTGTATTTTAACAAGATAGCTCTTAGATATAAAAGAAAGTCTTAGATGATATTGATATCATCACGTCCTTAGTTTCATAATACATTTAAAATTGTGATTATTTTAAATTTAGTATATATATATCTATATATATATATATATATATATATATATATATTAATTTAATAGTGGGATAATCACGTAGCATAATCAATATCATCCAAAACTTTCTTCTTACCGTAATTAAAATAAGACAAAAATAAACATGTACATGCACTTATTAGATTTCGTAAGTTTAGCCGTGAAATTAGACCCGGCCACGGTTCTGGTTCGGAATCGGAACCGTAAATGACCGGTTCGGTTAGGGTTCGACCCCAATCGAACCGGTTGGAACCGTAGGACATTATTTTAAATTATTTTCGATTTTTTTTATATAATTAAAAAAAGGTTCGAACCGGAACCGGAACCGACCGGTTCGATTTACGGTTCTGATTCCACTTAAGTGTGGAACCGGAATTAACCGGTTCAGTTCCGGTTCCACACTTGTGGAATCGGGAACCGGCCGATTCGGTCCGATTTCGAACCGGAACCGAACCGTCGACCAGGTCTAAGTGAAATGGCTTTTCAATATAAGAAAGTCTCGGATTGTATTGATATCAAATATTTTCTTCTTATCCCAAAGGGACATGGTTTGGTGGTGTAAGGTTCGAGATCTGACTTTCAGGTCATGGGTTTGAAGATTTTATCTGCTCCGTTTAAGCCTATAAGAGATGATTTGACGGCAGGATTTACAACTATTAAAAAAAAAAAAAAATCAGTTTACAATAATCAAAATAATGCAAAAATAAACATGCGCATGCACCCATTAGATTCCACAAGTTTAGCCATAAGTTATTATGTCAAATAATGGTGTCTTATACCCCAATATCATTATTGTCTATAATTACCCAAAACCCATTTTCATTTACAAAAAAAAAAGGTTAAAATATTCCCCTTGAGGCTTGGCTCTGTTTACAACAACTGGATTTGTTTCTTTCATTTTCTAGGAGAATAATCTAAAAGGAAAATTCATGCCTAAGTACTGTTTACAAAAGTGAAAAAGCAACACTCATCATTACAGAGAAATAAAGAAAGAGACAACTAATTGAAGCCTTTGTCCCCACATTTATATACATCATGTACAAATCTGAGAGGCTTTTGATTTTCTCAATTTTTGTTTTTTTAACAAATATATCCCACTTCAAAGCCTCCAATTTGGACCCAAGCCTTATACGAAAAATTTATTCACATTTTGCCCCATTATGTAAGGTACATTTTGTATAAAATGTGTAACTAGTTTTTTTTTTTTTTTGAATGGTTGGAAATCTCGCCGTCAGATCACTCATTCCGGACTTAAGCGAGGCTTAAGCGGAGCAGGTAAAATTCCCGACTGTCTCAAGTTCTTATAAGAAACGCACTCACTAGATTCGAACCCGAGATCTCAAGGTGAAATCTTGAATGTGTAACTAGTTATTTGAGAGAGATCTCAAAATCAGAATGAAGAATTTGTTTTGATTTTTTTTTGGGGGTTTTCACTTAGGTTTATGGCACACCCTAAAAAAGGTTCATGGTTGGTCTAATTTAGGGAATTAAGCAACTTAAGGGTAGGTCTATCATAAGGTAATTTCTGCCACGAAAATCCCACATTGAAATGCCTAAAATCATAGCCTCAATCTCAAAAGAGAACCATGTAAAATTATTATAAGTTGATAGAGTGATGGAATTGGAATCCCAAGAAAGAATTTGGAGTTTGGCATGTTACTAAAGCAAGACAAAAGCACAGAGAAAAGGATAATTTACTAGGCATACCTTCTCAGGGATTTGCTTGTGGGGTTGTAGCCCATTAATATTCACGCCATCAAATCCTTATAGGTTCAAAAGTCTTGTTATTTTAAAAAAAATTTGTGGATATATAGATAGGTCTCTGTTCAAAAATGAGAATAGATTTCTCTCTCGATATAAATTTATCTCTCCACAGGTGAAGTAAATTTCCAGACTCATATTTATAGATATCTAAGTTATGAGAATTCGTCCGCATAATAATAAAACAACTTTGATAAAACATCCGCATGATCTGTATATGAGCCGGCCTGATCTAAGTTATACTACAAATATATATATATATATTTAATATCTAAATAGTAGAATTATAACAATGTGGAAACAAAAATCTTGGGATTTACATAAATATTCCAAAACATATCTTTGATTTGGTTTATTTATACAAAGTGCCATAGGATTAGGAGAGAAGCTGCTGCAGTGGAAGCTACATTTATTCACTGACATGCCTTGAAATTTACAATAAAGGGAAACTTACCCTATAGTTTTTATATTAGAAACTGCATGAAAATCATCAGTAGAATTGGCTTTCAAATGTGAAGAGATTGGGAGGAACCAAAAAAAAAAAAAAAAAAAAAAAAGGAAAAGAGAGTCTTTGCTTTCTTTTGGCCCCTTTCTTTTTTTATGTTAAAGTGCAAAAAGAGAGAGCCATGAATTGTAAAGAAAAAAAGAAGAATGTTTTCACACAAGAAAGATCCATTGTTTTTTTCCCCTTTCTTTATGAGAGATGGAGCCCAAAACCTTGTTGATTTCAGTGCTAAAAAGATTATGGCTACTCATTTCACCACATAAATGAGCCACCAAGGGCTAGTGTTGGGGCTTTGAAGCTGCTTTTTGGACTGGGCTCTCCAAAATAACCTGCAACTTCTATGCAAAGAAAGTTGGAGCAAGAGAATGGACTATATATGGATGATTATTTATAAATAGGCAAGGCAATATCGATGTCTCATTCTGATCAAATCATGTCCTTTCCCAACGCAATTATAATTCGTAATGAAAAAATCATCTTAAATTCTGACCGATATTTTTAGTTGGGATAAAAAATCATCCATAATCTCGATCGAGATTCGTGACTATTTATGATAAAATTTGGGATTTGGGACGATTTGACTGAATTCATAAAAAAAATTCGTGGGATCCCAAATCATCGTCCCGAATTTGTAAGAGTTTTTCGTCACGAATCCCATACTAAGCAGTATGGGATCCCAAATCATCGTCTCGAATCCGCGGCTCATTTTTTTTTTTATTTAGGACGAAAAATTGTATGTATCACGACCGAATTCATAAGAGTTTTTCGTCCCGAATCCCATACCAAATAGTATGAGATCCCAAATCATCGTCCCAAATCCCTGACTCATTTTTTATTTATGACGAAAAATCGTATGTATCACGACCGAATTCATAAGAAATTTTCGTCCCGAATCCCATACCAAACAGTATGGGATCCCAAATCAATCGGGATTTTTTCGCCAACCCTAATTACAAGGAGAGTCCGAGAAAAGTCATATAATATATGCAGCCTTACTCTTTATTTTTTCCCTCACAGAAAGGTTGTTTATGTTGGCATTAGTTTATGTTTATGATATATTTAACATGGTTTGTATTAACAAGTTAAACATCACTGAGTTTGTTCTTCAGGATCTCCAGAACCTTCCGAGATAAACTTTCGGGCAATGTTCCTAATAATGGCTTGGATCTCGACACTTCCATTTCGATACATGATCGTAGTTTCTATGCAGCACTGTTTTGGCTACTGCATTTACTTTCTCTGCAATTGATGGAAGCATTAAGCTCAGCTGCTTCATCATATAACTGAGCTTCAGGTTCAGTATAGATAGGGAAAAACTGAGTTCCTAATTTCGAAAATAACTGGACTACACTTTCAGTTGCTTAAATTTTGGGATATCAGGCGAGTTCTTAAAATGGAAATATAAAAATCATATTATAAATTAAAAATTAAAATATCTTTATATTTGGGCTCTAATTTTGAGTCAAATTTTGAGAACATAGTCAGCTGTTTGTGTTGACTCTCCCCATGGATGCCTCTAATAGAAATTACTTAAAGTTTTCTTGGAATTTGGTAACTCTTTCCAGAATTTCATTCATTTAGGAAATGTTGCATCTCCTTTGAGTTTTCCTTTTAGTTATAAGAAAATGATAAGGAAAACGGGATTGAATGAGGATAAAATTACCCTCAAAACGAAGTTGTTTTGATAATAAATAAAATAAAAACCAAAATGACGTCATTTTGATGATAATTTTATCCTCTTTTAATTTCCGTTTAATTTCTATATCATTACTCTTAATTATATAATTTTGACAGAGAGCGTGAATATGAGAGTCGGTGCTAAGCAAGCTTTTGAGTAAGGTTTCTCGGGTCCTGCAACATAGCATTCACAGCATAGGAATCATCTGACATAATCTTAGTCTTTTTGTGTCCTCTTACGAATGATATAATGTAGTTCTTTAAAGCAATATTTGTATTGCACTACATCAAATGATCTGATGTATATGTAAATAGGGAATAAATAAACCCGAAAAACGGGATGTAATCAAATTGATTTTCAATTATCTTAATAAAAATTTATCATCTGAATTCGAATTTTGTGAGAGATCATGACTCATTCTAGACAACTTGTTTTTTTTAAAAAGAACTCATTCTAGACAAAGTATGTGCCATAAGCCAAAAGCTACACTATTTCAGAGTTCAAAATGCTTCTGGAACAAATCACCATCTTCATATGTATGAAAGCCGTGGCTAGTGTATTAGTCGGTGTTAATTTACTATTTGATCATAAGTTCTTGATTTAATATTTTTGTTTTGCACTAGATAGTATTGCTTTACCATATCTAACACCATTCTCATTACTTTTGGTTAGAATTTTTTGGGACATCCTTCTTGATCAGATCTTATCTTGAAATATTAATTGATTTTTTAAATTTGGATGGAAAATCATCCCAATTTCTAGACCGAATTGTGCGAGATCCTAAATTTCAATCGGGATTCATTACTTTTTAACTTTAAGTTAAAATTTGGGATTTAAAATATTTTTTCGCCCCAAAATTCTATCGGAATTCTTAAACTTTTAAAGCTAAAATTTGAAATTTGAAATGATTTTTTCATTCCGAATCTTAATCAAAATTTTTATATCTTGATAAGAATTCGAATTCGAGATTTTCTGTCGAATCCAAATTTTTAATGGCACAATTTTTAGATGCTCGGCATTACATTAGGGATATGAGTTCCTTTGCAGTCCTAGTTAGGACCAAAAATGTATTACTCGGTCAAGGTATTTTCCATCCCATGATATGTTTCTTGACCGTCAAGCTTCATCTCAACGTAAATACAAATGAGCTTCTTACATTTTGATCCTTGTAACTCCTCCCAAATTTCCCCAATTACCCTTGATTCATTCACAAGTTGAAGCACATATGAGAAACCACTAGTTAATAAAGCACCTACAAATGCAAAGCAAAATCCACATAATTGAGCCAAAACTGAAATTGGGTAATAAAATATAAGGTTATTTACATTTTACTACTAAAATTATAACAAAATAATATTAAAGTATTGCGAGTATTAATAAATTACAATTTACTATTAAAAAAACTAAATCTAACAATTTTATTTTTTACGGAAAAGTAATAAAATATTAGATTTAATATACTTTAATAGTAGAATGTAATTTGTTAATACTGCACAGTAACTTGTTAGTATTTGGCAATAATTTTAGTAGTAAAATGTAAATATAACCCTATAATATATAATATGACCAAGTTAGCAATCACTACTACAATAAATATAACAGGATAAAAGATTAATAATACATACATCATAATGCTGAGATCCTAATCCTAATTTCTCTTGATTTCGGACATCTATCAGCAAAATAATTTCGGACCTGAGGTCCCTGCTATGTATCAAATTAAATAAAATTACGACAGGCTAATTCATGAAACCTGAAATGGCAAGCGCAGGCAAGCATCAACAATAGTTCCTTCAGCCATCACCTCCGTCGCACTGAATTCGTATGCGAGTGTGCTTTGCTGTCGCTTCTTATTCTATCAGCGTACATTGGCAGGCGAATTATTTCCTGTATCTCATTCAACAACACCTCCTCCGTTATGTTGTCCTTTATACTTCGCATCACCTGTGTTTTTCACAAGCAAGAAGCACTTTATTATTCTGCTAAATGGTTTGAATAATCAAAATATATTTTATAGAAAAGGTGCAGAGATAGACCTTTCTGTAGGTATTGATATCATTTGGAGTTGATTTATCTGTCCTGATCCGCATACATTTCCATACATGTATGTCTGGATCCCAAGTACACTCGATTATCTTCCCAGAGTAAAAAGACGGTTCTCTATCTGCAAGTGTTTTCAAGCCTTGGAAGTAAAAGGAAAAGGAATATTGTCCATACAATAATCGGAAACATGCAAACGAAGTACCGAAAGATGACATGCAAGATACATGGAAATGGGCATAATATAATTGGGCCCAGATTGAAATCATTTGTATTTAACCAGAATTTGGGAGATGCAAATCTGGATCCCCCACACAGATGAAATATATCAACTACTTTCAAAACATCCAGGACAGACAGCCACTCAGCATTTCGATACACCGACAGACCAACTACCATTAGCACTTCAAAAAATAATCAGAACACGACAAATGATTTCAAATTTTAATGAGGTCATCCACAGCCTCTTATTCAAGTGATTAATCCTCTCATAATTCCTCCAGCTTAAGGTCTTTGCAAAATCGTCATCATAGGCAGAAAATGCCATCATTACATGCAAATGCAAGTACAAAATAAAATGTTGAAAAGGATCCACAAGGAGAATCCAACCGGAAAAAAATAATAATTCAATACCTGATACATCTCACATGTCAAACATGCAGCAGAACCAAGTCCCAGAAGAAACTTGCACAACTGAGTAATGCCTTTTCACGACTTCTTAAGACCACATATTAAACAGAGCAACAATGATGTAAAACAAGGAAAGCATATCCACAACCGGCCAAATAAACAACCTCACTTGATCTTTATTCCATACAATGTTTAAAAATACGTGTAACGCCTTGAGGCGGTCAGCCTTTGAAGCGCGAGGCGGAATGCCTTGAGGCGAACGATAAAAAAAAAGAATTTTTATAAATTGATGAAATGATGATTTTTAATTAATAATAAATATATTATAAATATTTAGTAATTTAATGAATTAATAATTAATTATTTTAATTAAGGATATTTATAATTTATTTTTATTTAAATATTTATAATAAATAATTTTATTGTTAATAATAAATTAATTTAATATATTCACAATTAATTTTTCTTTTAAAATCACAATTAATGTTGATTAATGATATTAATTATGACTCTTTTTCACTAAAACCATATTAGAGTCAACCATAATGTTGAATTTGAATTGTATCAAGAATCCATTTTATGTCAATCTACACCTAATGCTTAATGTGACAATAAATTTAAAGAAAACAAAAGTCATATTAAATTGACGAAATAAAATTGACCAAACGACGATGTTTTGGAGCCTTAGAGACGAAATGAAATTGACCAAATGAATTTGAGATGAAATGAAATTGACCACACGACGACGTTTTGGAGCCCCCAAAACGTCGTGGTTTTGAAGGCAAAAACCGGGAAAAAAAAAAAAGGCATTGTGAGTGAGGCGGCGAAAATCTGAAAACCGAAAAACGCGGTCACCTCGAGGCGAAGGCGTCTCAATTCGGCGCCTTTCCGCATATTTTTAAACACTGATTCCATAAGATCATACGCTATTGCCATCCAATATGAGACCATGCTAAGGCCTATATGCATCGGCAAGCCCAAAAAGCAAATAATTTACCACTGTGCAAATAATTTACGACTGTACAGATGTAACATATAATTATACAAACAAAAGAGGACTCGGAGATCCTCACCAGAGAAAATTTTGGAAAATAAAAAGCAAAGATAAAAACTACATATGCAATTACTATTGAATATGAACTGCATTTAACATCACAAGTGGAATCCATCTTTGGCTTTATGCCATTACAAGCGTCATAGCAGGAATTCTATATATAACGGCATAAATAATTTTGAGATCCAAAATAATAATCCTACAATCATGGGTGTGTGCTTCAAATCATGTAAGGAAAATGAACCTGTAAATTCAACTGAATTCCCTTCCATCAGCTTCTTCTTGCCCCGTTCAAATAAGTATAGTAGTTCACGATCATCATCAGTCAACTGTCAACATATACCCTTTACATTAGACTTGGATGTTGATGTGACTTCAGACTTCACAAATCAAACAGAGAGATAAACACTCAAAGCAACAGCCAAGGCTAAATATATAAAATAGTATACCTCAAATAGAAAGTCAACCGAGTTCATTCTAGCATATTTCCACTTCAAAAGGCCTTCATGTGTTCGAGGAATGTAAGGATCATCCCAACCCTGGCACATATTAATCACCAGTAACCACATTTAACTCTCAACTTCAATTAAAAGTGAAACATTTTCAAAGGATATAAAAACAAAAAAAATCTCCGACAAGACAATCCAACTAAATATTAAATAGTCGATTTCGTAGCACAAGGAAAACATTGTGCACAAATTTCTTGGGGTATAAAGTAAATAAGAGGTCTATACTGTGCCAATAAAACTATCTTATTATCATGGGAAATTATCATCTATCCACCTAAAAATTAGGTGAAATTTGAAAAAACACCAACTTTTGAGAAAATGACATCTATGCACCTAAAGTAATTAAAAAGGGACGTTTGCCACCCAAATTTTAACCCCCATTTGCTGACCGTCAAATATTACCTGGCATCATAAGGGCAAATCCATATTTTCATTGAAACGAAACGCACCGTTTTATGGTACAATATTTCACTTTAATGGAGCTCTATATTTTCCCAATCAGCTCAAGCTCTGTAGGTAGCAGCCAACATCATATTTCACTTTAATGGAGCCGTTAGGACGAGTACAAAATCTAGTACAATCTGTCGCATCACAAGTTCCTTGACAATACATCCAGCCACTCGAATTCCGACCAGTCAATCACCAATGTTTAAAAATATGTGGCGGCGCCTTGAGGCGGCCGACCATTGAGGCGCGAGGCGGACCTCCTCAAGGCGGCGAGGTGGGCGCCTCGATCCGAAAATCAAAAAATAATTAAAATCATAATATCAGAATAATAAAAACATGTTAAATCCAAAATACATTCATTTCTTCATAATTCATAGTATGTTCAAAAAATTATTGATAACTAATCCCTAAATAAGCTATAAGTCTCGCGGCATGAAGCTTGGGTCAAAATCTCTCTCATCATCAGATGGGTCATCCTCCAAAGAATCTCCTTCACTTGTATTGTCTTCATCCACTAATTGTGTAGTTTTTCTTTTCCCTAACAAATAACATAAAGTCGAATTATTTTTTAATTTGTATTATATAAATTGCATTATTTGTAAATATTAACTTACTTTGGTCTCTGCTCATTTTTTATGCAGGTGCTCTACTTCCACTCAGTTGTTCAATGGAAGTATTTTCCACAAAGCTTTCTCCGGCCACCCATTCATCATCAGAAGGCAACCCATCCTCAATCAAAGGATTATCATCCGATTGAAATGAATGTTTTTCATGTATTTTTGCTTCAATCGCATATTGTACATTATGTACACTAATGAGTTCAATTTCGGTGGATAATCTATTTCTCTTCTTTGTATGAATCTACAAAATATTTATTCAAATTATCACAAGTTGAATAAATTAAGTATTCACAAATTATTAAGTATTATCAGATCATACCATATTAAATGTAATCAAATTGTGTTCACACCCCGAGGATGAGCATGTTAGACTTAAAATCTTTATTGCTAAAGTCTGCAGTTGAGGAGTTTCATCGCCGTATGCTCTCCACCATTCAGCTTTCACAAGGTATTAATTATTATTTAATCATATCATATTAAATGTACTCCAATTGCGTTCACACCCCGAGGATGAGTATGTTAGACTTAAAATCTTTATTGCTAAAGTCTGCAGTTGAGGAGTTTCATCGCTGTATGCTCTCCACCATTCAGCTATAATAAGATTGAATATACACTTTTAAAATTCATATAATATCTTATGGTGAATAATAACACAAAAGTGATAATTCACATACCAGGACTACGATTGAAAATGGTGTGTTTAGCAATACTGAGGCCAGATAATCCTTGCTTATTTAGACAGGTATCCGCTTGTATATCTGCCGCATATTGATCTTCAGGATTGGGCAACAGTTTGGCCATGCATAAAATAAACCCATGCCTAATCTTCGAATGCTTGGAAGGAGGATTGTCTGCATACTGGTTATGAGGATTCAAAAAATAGGCAGCCGCGTGCAATTAGCGGTGCAACTGAGACTCCCACCTATCATCAATTATTTTCCAAATCTCTTTGTATGCACCAACCTCATTTCCCAATTTTTTTGCTATCTCATCTTTTGCTCTATCCATGACACTATATATAAATCCCAAACAAGAAAATTTTTCGCCATCGGTCATCCTCAACACATGAACTAGAGGTTTGGTTGTTTTCAATGCATAAGCAACACAAGTCCAAAACCTATCACTCAAAATTATTTTTTTCCGCATCTTTCCCTTCTGACTTCTTGGAGAAAGTAATGTCATTCCACTCGTTTGAAGTAAACATTTGCTCCAAGGGTTGCTTCAAACTATACATACTTTCTAATGTTAAGAATGCAGTTGCAAACCTTGTCGGAGCGGGACAAACTAAATCTTTCTTTGTGAAACTTCTCATTAAAGCCAACACCGCTCCATAATTATAAATGAAATTACTAACCTGTTAAATGACATTAACAATTATGAATTTATGATGTGAAATAAGAAGATATTTAATAAAATATGTAAGTTTACCTTTTCGCTTTTAACAATGTATTTTTATATTGAGGTACCTTTCCAATATCTTCAAACATTAAATCAATACAATGCGCCGCACACGGTGTCCACCACAATCATTGCCTCTTTTCCATTAAAAGTTCACATGTTTTCTTATAATTTGATGCATTATCTGTAATCACTTGAATCACAATGTCTTCGCCTACTTCTTCAACATCATCAAGCATGTTGAACAATAAATTCGCATCCTTCACTACATCACTAACATCCACAGATTTAAGAAAAATAGTCCCAAACGGATTGTTCATAAGGAAGTTTACCAATTGTCTTCCTCTCACATCCTTCCACTCATCTGACATAATGCTCACCCCTGTTTGGCTCCATGTTTTCTTTACTCTATTAACAACTTCTCTCGTATTTTCTAATTCATTTTTCAGTATAGTTGTTGATAACTCATATGGTGTCGGTGGTTTTAGTCCACAACCAAAATTTCCAATTGATCGCACCATATTGGCAAATGATGGACTATTGGCAACATTAAAAGCAATGTCATTCTCATAAAAAAAAAAAACCTACCAATATCTTGTATTGTCTGATCACGAAGATCTTGAACACTTCCTTGTAAAGGGCGTGTCGGATATTCCTCCTATTCTCCCCCTTCAATATTCACCACAATCTATCCATTGGCCCTCTAACGATTCTCTTGGATATACTATTTGAACTATCAAAAGATGTACGGTGTAGGGAGGCACCTTCATCAATTCTTTCTTCTCGATAAAGTTGTGCAACCTTTTTTGTATCTTGTTTTTTCTTCATAAATTCATTTTTCTCGGATTGCGGTTCTGGAGGAACCATTGTACATGGCGAGACATTACCTGTAATACCCGCAAGATGTTCTTTCATTCTATACACACCCCCTTTGATTGTCCTAGTGCAAAAATTACATTCAATATATTTATATCCTCCCTTTCCATCTTCTGCAGTAACTTCATGCCCGTACTTCCAAGCAGGATCTGTTCGAGTCGACATCTTACTGAAAAAAATTTACATCCAATTCAATTTTTTCAGGCCAAAAGAATAAAAAAAAACTTTTAAATACACCCCTTAACTCACTGTTTTAGTGTTATAATCCAGAAAATTCATGATATCAGTAAACATTTTGTTATCAAAATGTATAATAAATTAATAAAGCATTGAAAACATTGCTCCTCAAAGAGAGGTGACGCATCTGAGACAAACCCTAATACCCTAATACCCGCAAGAAACCAGAAAATTTAAACCAAGGAGACAAACCTTCGTTACGCGTCTGAGATACAACAAAGAGAGGCGACGAGAGAGGCGGCCGAGATTACAGAGAACGATAGAGGCGACGAGATTGCAGGTAACGAGGGATGAGAGGCAACAAGATTGCAGAGAAACAGGTGACGAGATTGCAGAGAAACAGGTGACGAGATTGCAGAGAAACAGGCGACGAGAGAAACAGGCAACGACGAGATGTGTTGCTTATTTTTTTTTTGTTTATATTGAAATCGAAACGACGGCGTTTTGGATCCCCAAAACGTTGTCGTTTCGAAGGAAAATTTTTTTAAAAAAAAAAAAAAAACATGCGAGTGAGGCGGCCGAACTGAAAATAGCGCAAGAAGCGGCCGCCTCAACGCGTCGTCACCGCGAGGCGGCGCTTCTCAGCGCTTTTTTAAACAATGTCAATCACAATTACAATCAAACCCCTTAATCATCAAACATCAACCTCCCTCTCATAGATTTATCAAACCATAACGACACAGTCCTCGATTCCATCTGCCGCGCTTCCCGCGAATGGGGAGCCTTCCACGTCATCAACTACGACATGCCTTTAAAACCAGTGTTCTAAAACGCGCTAGGCGCTAGTCGGGCGGCGACCCAGCGCCTAGCGCCTAGGGCGCCTAGGCGGGGCCTAGACAATTAGTCGGCAGACAGTTAAAAATATAATATTTTCCAAATTCATAATTCATAAATAATTCAAATCATATATACATAAATTTAATTTATAATAAACTTAAAAATAAAAAATTAAAAACAGAAACCCTAATTTCGTAATCAAAATAAACAAAAAAACTAATAAATTTTCATGAAATTTAGCTATAATTTACAAAATAAAAAATTAAAAACAGAAACCCTAATTTCTTAATCAAAATAAACAAAAAAATTAATTAATTTTCATGAAATTTAGCTATAATTTACAAAATAAAAAATAAAAACAGAAACCCTAATTTCGTAATCAAACTAATAAAAAAAGACTAATTTTTCATGAAATCTAGCTAAAATTTACAAAAATTAAAATTAAAATCTTTAACACGTGAAGAAGGGGTTTTTTTTTTTTGTTAATATAAAGGCCCCCAAAACGGCGCCGTTTTGGGGGTTTAATAACCCTCCAAAACGCGCCGTTTTGGGGGTTTAATAACCCTCCAAAACGACGCCGTTACCGAGTAACGGAGAAATCGGAGCCTACGCGACGATTTCACGCCGCACACTAGGTCGCGCGATTTCCACCACCGATTTGGTGGAAATCGCCTCGGCTGGGGGGCGATTATACGTGCCGCCTAGGCGCGCCTAGGCGGTGCGTTTTAGAACACTGTTTTAAAACTCCTACAAGACGTACGAGCGTCAGCCGATCATTCTTCGAAGACCGTCCCTTAACCGACAAGAGCAAATACTTCTGCGATAATACCTCTGCTGCGTCCGAGGGTAACGGAAGCAAGATGCTTGTTAACGACGACACCGTTATGGACTGGAGAGACTATTTTGACCACCACATGTTGCCTCTCTCTCCGCGAAACCCTAGCCAGTGGCCTTCAAAGATTATTCTCGATTATGATCAAGTTGTGGGTAATTACAGTGATGAAATGCATTGCTTGCGGATAAATTATTGGGTTTTATTTCAGAGAGTTTAGGGTTCAAATCAAGTTACATTAAGGATGTTGTTGGAGAATTGTATCAAAATATTACTATTAAGTACCATAAAATGGTGTGTTTCGTTTCAATGAAAATAGATTTGCCCTTATGATGCCAGCTAACATTTGACAGCTAACAAACGGAGGTTAAAATTTGAGTGGCAAACATCTGTTTTTTAGAACTTTAGAGGTGTATAGATGCCATTTTCTAAAAAAAAGTGTGTTTCTTCGAACTTCATCTAACTTTTGGGTGGATGGATGATAATTTCCCTATTATCATCATAAGTTGTTAAATTTCATATGGGGCTTTTATTATCGTCAACTACCTGAAAAACAAGACCATCTGCATCATGTGAAAGCCTTGGAATGAACTCCTTTAAGAGCTTGTTGACAGTGGAGAGTAACCAAAAGTCTTTCCTCCTAACCTGATAAATTAATAAAAAATCAATTACAAAACACAATTGGGGAAGAAAAGGCATTAGAATGATGCTTATCAATATATACCCTGAATGGTTCCAGATCATATCTGTAATAAGGGTTCCTACTCTGGTAAATATTGTGGCGCTCATAATTCCGTGGTTCAATGACTTCTTTCTCAAGCATCTTCCACCGTTCATAGAAAGGCCGCTGGACCAATTTTGATAACCAAACTTTATTGTTAGTGCAAGCTTTTAATTATTTATATTTTTGTTATAAGCCAAAATATAAAAAAGATAGAGATATGGAGTACTACAGACAGGAACGCTGTAAATACATCTCAATATGAATCTAATGTAGCCAAATAACACTCCAATCTATCCAAACTATCTTTGCATCCAAAACAAAAAATTACATTGAAACAGAAATCGTGATGCAGGTGCTATATAGAAATATTCACAGAGAATGATAATCACGTCCTCTAAGAGGATTCAAATGTCATCCCACTTGCCAAACCAGTTAAAAAACACAACCACCACTTTCTATATATTTCACTTTGTCATTAACAATATGAATGACAGCAGTAAAAGTATTTAAGAAGCTGTTCCTCATTCATACATGATTTGTTAGTGGGGCCATGGAAGTCTCGATAAATTTTCTAAATAAGGAAAATATTATTGCAGTTTCTAAACCTCTTCCTCAAATAAGACAGTTTCATTGAGCTAAAACAGTTCACTTGCCCACTTTGAAAGCATCATCAGTACTCAGTAGCACATAGTGGCTCCATATCTCAGCCGATTACAGCATTCAACAATATTTTCTATTAAGCGCATGTACAGCGAAGTGACATGCCACTTTTTTAATCAATATAGGACGGCTTAAATATGTTACTAGGGAGAAGCTGTTTGAGGCTATCTAAAATAAAATATATTAAGAAACCTCAAAATCTAACAGTTTCAGATCAGGGGTGTCTATACATAGAATAACTATGTCTACAGGTAGTAAAATGCTAAATAAGTTGTGCAGAACTAATTTAGAAACAAATTGTTTGATGAGTATGAAATAAAAAAGTAGTGAAACAGATAAGGAGCACCAAGCATATCTAAAATTTGAGAGTAGACTGAGTTATAACAAGATTATAAAAAGGATCGTGTATGTTATGTAACATTAGTCCAGGTAAAACTCTTTTGTAAGTGCCAAGTGGTGAAGGGGCACATTGGTGCTTGATCTACATATGACAAAGTAACTAAATATCAAGCACACTGCATATAGTTACAATATAAGGTACAGAAAAAAATGAATTCCATTCCTGCAGTACAGAATTATAATAACATGTAAGAAAAAAAACATAAAATAATTTATCACAAGATTCACAAGGTTTATTCCAAATCCAACCTCAATGATAGACACTTGGTTAATTGCCATCATATCATAGATAAGGTATCTTCTCTCCTGTCTTGGCGAGTCTGGCAATTTGTCAATTATCATCTCCCCATCCAGCAAGGTGTAGTGGTGAGTTTTCTCGCCTAAACCCTTACAAGCAAAACAATTATGTCAAATTAACAGTCACCAAAGAAATTCCCTGTAAGGCGGTGTCAATACCAAAAACCTTTCTGCAAGCACAGATTCAACTACATACTTCATTTGAGTTTCTGCAAGGAAACCTCATCTGGACCCTTCGAAAATTAAAACACCTATCAATCAAATAACATCCATCCACGGTTATAAGCATCATGTATCGAGTCCCATCGGCTTTCCACGTGGCATAATAATAACGCTGCCTTAATAGCTGCAAATTGTCGCTGCATGATTAGAGTTAAAGTTAAAATTCACAGATTGTAATTACGCACAAGAAAATTATATAGTATAAAATTTTCAAATCGATTTCATTCCATATGACTTTACTAATGTCACCAGAAAAGAAACTGCTATCATACTCTTCCAACTTCTTTGCATTTGAAAAAACATATATTATCACATCAGTGAAACTAGCTCCAAGATTGTTTCAGGTGGCATAAATATATGAACAGTGTCAGTAGCGAAGAGAAGGGTGTGAAGTGATGCTTCACTTTCTTCATTCGAAGATTGGGATGGTTTTGCTTCGTCTTTATGGATCTCAAAAACACATTCAGGGCTTCATTGCACTCACACCCATATTAACTAGTCACTTAATAGTTAGTGAAGCTGGGTTTTAAAACGGAGGTTCAACCCACCCAACATCTATCCATTCTGGTTTGTTTTAAATCTCCACTCCACCATTTAATTTTTTATGCTGTCCGACATAAAGTTTTGCTCAACATCATCTACTAAGACCAGTCCTTGTTATTCGGTGGAGGGTAGCATTTTCACTGGCTGGTTTTCCATCCTACCAACCAGTACTAGGACTGAAAAACATATAAACTCCTGTTCTTACTAAGCTAGAGGTAGGGTAACTTTGAAAAATGGAGATTAATTAGAACACAAGGCAATCTCTTAAGAGCTTAACCCAGTGTTATTAAAGGCGCAAGGCGCACCGAGGCGCAAAAGGTCCTGGAGCCTAGGCGCACGCCTGAGGAATGTGAGGCGCATATTTGTATATATAATTTTTCAATTAGAAAGAGGAACATTTATATTATTCTAATCATTTTGTTTTGAGTATTTTTTAATATTTTGACCAAATTATGACAAAACATTTATAAATTATTGCACTCAATTAAATTTATATACATCACTATTTTCATAACTAAGTTGCTATTATAAATAAGATATTAATATTTACTTATATTATCTTATGTACAATTTTATTATTGACTAGTTTAATCTTTTGGTTAAAATTATGTTCCCAATAATTATAAATGTATGATCTATTATTAATTATTATGGCAAACATTTATATTTTACAAAATATAAAATTTTCTTATAATTTTAAACAATCCCAACAAATTATCTAAGAGTCATGTCAAAAGTAAATAAATTAAGTTAAATTATGAGATTTATTGTTATTATTCTTTTTTTTTAACTCTCTATGTTGGAAAAAAACCAAAAAAAAGTACAAAAAAAAGCTTTAATCAACGAAATTGGGTCAAAAACCAAGATTTTTGGCATTATGCTCCTAAGGCGCGCCTCATTCATTGGCATTAGGCGCGCGCCTGATGCACGTCGCCTCGCCTGGATACCCTCTAGGCGCAATGGCTAGCGCCTCTACCTAGGCGCGCCTCAGATAACACTGGCTTAACCTAATTATTTATAAAATGGAAGAAAGAAGTTTCAACAAAATTAGAGTAAACAAGTTGCAGAAGTTGGACCTGTTGAGAGAAACTGGGTGTGACCCTGGAAATTGCATATGTCCTCTTCCCTGGATTTCAAGAAATGAAACATGGCATCCCCGAGTTAAACCAAATAGCTAACAAGTGCATACCAAGCATAAGACCAAGATAAAATTCTTTCAAGGAATTAAAAAAGGTGTAAAATTTCATTAACTTCACTATAAAAAAAAGAATTGTGTTCCAATCCTTAAATCAAAATCTGGTGTTATACAGTAGCCTATTTTTCCAAAACATTTCAATAATTATTCTTGCTTTGAAAACTTACACAATTGAACAATTTTAAGGTTCTTGTGAAGTAAGAACATGTAAGCATGTTTAAAGTATAAACTTACCCCACGATTCAATTCAAGTGTTTGGTAGCAGAAGTGCCGAAAGGCGTCTTGTTGGTCATAAGGTAATTCATCTCCCAAAACATCATCATTAGTCATAGTCACATACACCTCATTATTCTCCTGAAATATAAAAACCTAGACATCATTTAAAGCATTTGACAATCAACACACATTTTATATCAAATGATTACTCAGATGATTGAGTACCCCAACAACACAACAAAGTATACTGACAAAGAATACCTATGGTGGCAAAATATGCACAAAATGTAATAGTTTATATTGGTTTCCTTTTAGAACCTATCGACCAAAAGGAACAAGGAGATAAAAGAAATAAACATAAAACAAATTCAATAACAATTTTATATTTTAGTGAAAACAATAAGAGGAAAGAAGAAGATATAAACCAAAAAAATAAATGAAAAAGTAATGGAATTTCCATCAATTGAGGAATAAAAAGGAAGTTCACTACTGGCAGACAATATAGAAATGATTGACAACCACATAAATGTATGTCCAAGGCAATTACTACAGAACTGATAACAAAATAACATTTTCCATATTCAACATCTTTGCTACTGCAACCAGGACAGAGATGACGTATCACTTTCATAAATATATACTTCAAAGTAGGAGGCCAGTGGATAAAATAATATGGAGATTTTCATTTGCTATTTCTGCAATGATGATGTTTCCCACCAAGTAAAAGCCAAAGTTTGTATACCAAATAATTCTCAAGACAAATTGGGACAAAAACATAAGCACATGAAGTACTCTGCATCAAACCTATTATTGTTGCACAATAAATGCAGTGAAAATCATATAAAACTCAACTATACTTCTTAGTATGCATACATGCAAAGCAGCAGCTGAAACTTTGTCATCATTGTCATCCGGGACAGCTTCACCATTAAGATCAAGTTCTTTTTTCCACTCTGGAGTTGAAGGGCAGGGGACCGAATCAGGCCTCTTTTCGTGATAAAATGTGTATAAAGCCTCAATATAGTCATTCTTATAGATTCCTGGTGGGCGTGCTTCACCAAACCTCTTTATTGCCTGCACAACAGCCAAATCAAAGGAATCCTATATTTTATGAAGAAATGTCAAAGAAACTAAATGGAAAAGCACTAAACAACAATTACAAAACTAACCTGAGTAACAGACATGGATTGTGAACGCATAAGATAGTGAACGATCATGTATCCTGTTCGATTGTGTCCATGAGTACAGTGAACGAGAATATACTTCTCCGAGTGTGTGTGTCGTGAGAGGAACTTAGTGACCTGGGAAATTGGTTATGATACATATCTAGCATCATATGAAACATTTTGCTTGCTGAATACAGCAAATTCAATGTGCAATATTTTTCACAGGAAAACAGTATAGAAAAGGTAAAGGAACATACCTCATATACAAAGTTATTTACAGAAGCATTATCAGGTACAGAATCCCGGCCCTTGCATTGAATCTAGAACACAGAGAAAATTTTCAAAATATTGAATTGCTTAATCACAATCAATGTTGTTAGAGGCGACGTGAGGTGCGCCTCGAGGCGAGGGGCCATGTGCCTCAAGACAGCTAAGGCAAAGCGACGTCGACGAGGCGAAGCGCAGTGAGGTGAGCTGAGGTGAACGAGGCGAGGCGAGGCGACCAATAGAAAAATTCGATAATGGATTATATTTTATTTTTTGACAAATAATAAAATTAATCATTAATTATAAAACAAATATAGCATAAATTTTATTATTTAGTCTTATATTTTACAATTCCAATTTCATAATGCATAAATCATAAATATAAACTATTATAAATAAATATGCGCATCATGTCTGTGAGGCGTGCGCATCTCGATTCGCAAATCGCTTTTTAGACTCTCATCGCCTCAGTGCGCCTCTCATCTTTAACAACACTGACCACAATAATGAAGAAAGAAGGATTCTAACCTTAACATGCTTAATGCCCTGTTTCTCCAAATCTGATGTTGGGTAGTAACGTGTTGTATTTGTCAAATCAATCACCAATCCAAGCTGAGAATAAAAGAAACAAGGAGAAGTTTCTCTTAAACCAATTATCCAACCAAAATATGCAAAATTGTGAATAGGTGGATTCACAGCATTCTATAGAGAAAAATATTAATGTTTACAAGCAGAAAAAGAGAGCAGAAATTTTCAATGACCATGTGTACCTTTCTTCCACTCTGTTGGAGAATCACTTGTTTAAACGAGTATCTTTTTTCAGGAGGAATACAATCATTGAAGAATTCACTAAGTGGAACCTTCGAAGGAATTATGCAATCACCAATTTCTTGACCACGAGGAGGGCAGTCCAACCAACCTGCAAAACGAAGAACAAGAAAATAAAACCCTGATGAAATAAATATGCAAAATCACATTATACCACTATAACGAACATTGTTTTCAGAACCGGACAGTCCGGACTAGTGATCTAAAATGTTCAATGGTTCGACTGGTTGAACCATTCCAAAAAAATCGGTTAAACCGACTTACGTCGTAAATAATTTTATTTAATTAAAAATTATAAGAAAATATTAAGTTTTAGTTTTTGGTTTTAAAAATTAAAAAATATTGAACCGATCCGATCTGGTTCGCTGTTTTGATCAGTTTTTTTATGACCGGTTTTTAATGCTTAGCGGGATCAAACTCACTGCCAGTTCCTGGTTCGACCAGCTGGTCCGGTTTTCAAAACATGAATAAAGAATAATAGGAAATTTAAATATCAAGGACCATTCACTCATTCCATCAATTAAGGCTCTTACAAGGAATTTAAATTCCTCATTTTCATTAGTCCTAAATCATAATGTTGCCCAATTGAAAATGAAAACGCATTTTTGGAATAGGAATGTCAAAACTGAATCCATGCCCATTGAATCCTAATTATTCAATTGCTTTAAATTTGAATAATTAAGATATAATAAACAAAAACCAGTAAAATCATTTTTTTTTTTTTTGAAACAGTCTACTAACATTTATAATCAAGAGTCTACTAGGACCAACCTAGATCACTTCTGTTGAGGCACAATCCATATTCATATTCCTACTTTAGACATATATACCCCCATTAATATTTCGGGGAGACGTATCTACCAAACCCACATTTGTGGGAGGGGAGCACTCAGTAAAAGGCTAAATGGCTGAAAACCAGTATAATCTTAAAGCAATCAAGGTAACTCTTTTAAAATTACTTCACCATATGGTAGTGAGACATGCAAGAGCAAGCATCATAGTTATTAAAGGCACGCCTAGACCAGTGTTATCAAAGGCGCGCCTAGGTAGAGGCGCTAGCCATTGCGCCTAGAGGGTATCCAGGCGAGGCGACGTGCATCAGGCGCACGCCTAGGCGATGAGGCGCGCGCCTGATGCCAATGAATGAGGCGCGCCTTAGGCGCATAATGCCAAAAATCTTGGTTTTTGACCCGATTTCGTTGATTAAAGCTCTTTTTTGTACTTTTTTTGGTTTTTTTCCAGCATAGAGTTAAAAAAAGAATAATAACAATAAATCTCATAATTTAAATTAATTTATTTACTTTTGACATGGCTCTTAGATAATTTGTTGGGATTGTTTAAAATTATAAGAAAAATTTATATTTTGTAAAATATAAATGTTTGCCATAATAATTAATAATAGATCATACATTTATAATTATTGGGAACATAATTTTAACCAAAAGATTAAACTAGTCAATAATAAAATTGTACATAAGACAATATAAGTAAATATTAATATATTAGTTATTATAGCAACTTAGTTATGAAAATAGTGATGTATATAAATTTAATTGAGTGCAATAATTTATAAATGTTTTGTCATAATTTGGTCAAAATATTAGAAAATGCTCAAAACAAAATGAATAGAAGAATATACATGTTCCTCTTTCTAATTGAAAAATTATATATACAAATATGCGCCTCACATTCCTCAGGCGCGCGGCTTGCGCCTTGAGGCGCGCGCCTAGGCTCCAGGACCTTTTGCGCCTCGGTGCGCCTTGCGCCTTTAATAACACTGGCCTAGACGCCTCTCATTCAAGCTCACTGCTAGCGTCTCTCATTCAGTCTCACTGCCAACTCTCATCCAGGCTCACTGCCAGCGCCTCCCGTCTGGGATGCTCGGTTCATATTCCAAGGCACTCACCTCACAATATATAGGTACAGAGCCCAAGGCAAGCACCTGGGCGGCTTGAATTTTGAAAAAGTGATATGAACCGTTGCATATATCACATCATTGCACGTATTATGAAATTCAAAAGTTAAATGAGAGCGGTCAATAGTAATAAATATTATATAAATTATGAATTTTGATAACTTCAAATATTTTTTAAAAACTTTTTTCCATGCGATATGATGTTGAAATTTATAAAATAGATTTATTAAATGGAATATATATAAATGATTCCAATTGAGAAATTAAAACAAAAACTAAAAAATACGGGGTAGGCTATGAGCCTCAATTCGATCAGGCGTGTGCCTCATCTTGCGCCTTGTGCCCAGGCCCCAAGAGGACCTTGGCGTCTCAGTGCGTCTTGCACATTTAACAACTATGGAAGCACCTCCCGAATACAATGTCAATCAATGTCTATGAAAATATAGAACTTACCAGAAGGGAGCTTCTTTCTGTCATAGAACCTGTTGTTTTTATTTTGATAATATTGATCGTGCGGTGCCGGTTGAGACGCATGCATTGGTCTATCGTTAGGCCGATCTCTTTTCAAACGGTTTCTTCTTTCTTCGCGCTCCTGAAACAAGCAAAAAAAATTTGTCACCATGAAAGAAAAACACGAGCATTGAACACATGAAAAGATATTAAAAAATTGAAAACTACAGAAAATAAAAATAGAAGTTAATAACTTCATTCAAGTGTGTGAGAGAGACCGGATAGTCATCTTCCTCCTCAACCCTAGAGTTACCTTCTTTTTCTACTTTTGATGCATGAGTGAGGAAAAAAAGAAGAAAGCGAGACCATATAAACATCTTCCTCCTCAAACACAATAACAGGAAAGCCCAACATCATCATTCATCAACATATTGACTACAATAAATAGATCATCTGAACCGGCATAGGCATTATGCCAAACCTAAGTGGGATCATCAAACTCTTGTAAATTTCACCTAATTCATACAGGAAAGATCAAGCACCGCTAGCAATCCCTCTAGCTATCACGTGTAGATATCAAAAGACAACAAGCTCTATAATTTATACAGAGATAAAACAAAACAAAATAAGAGAAATATAGCAAGAGAGAAGTACTCTGCGCAAAATTTCAGCTCCGGATTCTATCCGTTTTTGTGTGGCATATAGTTCTATATGTCCTTCAAAAGTATCCCCATCTTCTTCAGGCAACGGAGTGGCGTTTAAATCCATTGCACCAATCATTCAACATCCACTCAATGGCATTCACCGACATGAAAGTCTCAAACGCCCATAAGGCTATCCTTCCCACTATCACTAAAGATTAAACTCGTAACTACCTGCGGCCATATCAATAATTAAACCCTAGTGACCCACAACAATGACTAATTACATCAATTCAAAGCATAAACTCCACAAAACTCAACAACTTAACTCGAACAATTATTGATTCGACCAATAACTTCATTTTTTTACAACAAATCAATTAAAATTTTAAAAAAAAATGAAAAAAAATCCCAAATTCACTTGTCTCGATTTCTCATGCCCTCTCAACAGTAGTATTATATTAAGCTAAATCAAGGCCTATAAACCCTAATTAACAAAAAAAATTATAATAAGAAAAATAAACGCATCGTTTACACCTAAAAAATAATCGAATATGAATACCAACTCACCAAGTAAAATAATCGAATTAAGTTCTCTTTCGAAACCCTAGGGAGAGAGAGAGCGCGAATTGTGATTTGTTTAAAGAGAATGGGGAAATGGATAAATAACAAATAGCGCCCTTATTTATCTATAATTCGAAAATGCCTCTGTGCGGTGACGGTTTCTTAAAAAGGGCAAAATTTTGAGGAATTTATGGTCATTTCGTAAATGACTTGAAAATGGCTTTGGAGTTATATTTTTCATTTTAAATAAACAGGTTTTATGAAAATATAGATGATTTTATAATTAATCTCGCTTTTGAAAGTCTCGATTCTTCTATATATGAAACTTAGATCTATATAATGTAATATATAAATTGTTGATGGTGATTTTTCACCCCCAAGAAGTCAGCATCCCGAGAAAGGGCAAGAAAAGAATTTTCGTTTACGATGATGATTTTTGTAATTAACAAAGGAAAAACTAAAGGTCCTCGTTAGGGCGAGATCGGGCAGAAGGGCCCGAGCCTGAGGTGCATAATTGATCCGACCAGATGAGGTCATGTTCCGACCAGAGGAAGTCACAATCCGACCAGAGGAGATTATGTTCCGACCAAAGGAGGCCATGTGCATCATCCATAAAGCTGTGATGGGACTATAGCAACTTGCAAGGTGATCCTCTGACACACTCCACCGCATAGACGAATGATACAGGCTGTCATCATAATGGTGAAGTGTGGCAGTGAATAAAACAGAGTGATGTGACAGAGAGTCAGATGACAGGTTTACTTTCGGCAATGGCAGACTCACGTGGCTGACGTCATAAAGATATAGGAATAGTGTTGCATTTTTCTTAATATATAAAGGGATGGTAGTCTCATTTGTGAGGGTTGGTAAATTTTTTATTTTAGCACCACTTGTAAGAAAACACCAAGCAAACAGCTCGGTATCATACGACCACCCTTTAAAAGAGGTCGGCCGAGCTCGGTTCAGTTATAAAATCAGTATTTCACTTTGTTCCCGTGAACGTAGGCTGGATCCATTCCTCCGAACCACGTAAATCATATGTCGTTTTTGTGTTTGTTCTTGTTTTTCTGCTAAATTTGCTTTTGGCCCACCATAACTAAACAAATTCACGATTGGAGGAAAATTATCCCATGAGCATTATCCCGAAACTGTCCCTGGAACGAAAATCACCCGTCAACATAAATAATTGAAAAAACCCACAAAGCCACCATGAATCTGGAAATAAATTGCTTAAAAAAAAAAAAAAAATTCTAAACGTAATAGAACAATGTTTGCTCCCTCTCTTGTGAAACATTTGACTGCTTTTGTTAAAGAGACGAATATAATATTCAATTATTATGTAATCATAATCAGAATGACCCCAAGTCTAAATGAGTTAGAATTAAATTGGATTATAATCAAAATAATGAATTGAAATCTAAATAATTTTTTTACTTTAGAAATAAATTTAGAAATAAAATATAATATTTTAAATTTCACAGTATCTAATTTTTATTTTATCATAATATTAACAATAAAATATAAATTTTTTTTTTTTTTTGGAACTACCAGTTGCCACTATTATAAAATGCCTAAAATTACACTCGTCTTGAATACAAGAGGGTTAATTCATCATTTCAATAACCTATTAAACAAATTACATATACTTATTTATAAAAAGGTAAAAAATAAGGGATCCAACTGATATAACTCAATTTTGATGAAAAAGAACCCTTATCGAATCAGACACCGACCATCATCAGCAAGAAGCTGTTGGTTGGAAAAACATTTAAACTTGGAGATGAAGGGAACTTGTTATTTAATTGACCGATGATAACGACATCACCAGTTTTGCACGTGAGTGGCCGAAAAGTAATCGAATCCAAGCTTGCTTGCTCTACACGAAACCAGAATATGACAACAAATATGAAACTTGTTCCAAAAGTGTTGTACTAAGATCTCACACGGTTCTCTTTTCTTAAGTTTGTCACGTGCGGAAAAGAAACAAACCCTAAGACGAACCCTAAACCTCCTAATCCTATCCCTCCTCCTATCCCTCATTTATATTTTAAAAAATGATAAACATACATAAATTCTTACTTACAATTTTTACATCTCTCTCACTAGAACTACAGTCATTGCTCTTATATTTTTATCCTATTTTTTTCTCTCTCTCATCGTTTTTTTTTTCTTTTTGCTTGCTGTTCATGCTTCCATTTCTCTGTCTCTTACCTATTTTCTTCTCTTCTCCCTTGTCATCTTCTCTCTGCACCCTCACATTTTTCTATTTTGATTTTGTTTCAAGCTTTTCCAGGCTTGATTTTTTTTCCCGGTATTTTCTGTTAGTTTCGTTTTGTGTCTAGGTCTTTGATCTGGATTTCCACTCATTTGTGGTGGTAGTTAATTCCAATTAGATTTTAATCTATATTTATATTTTATTTTTTTGGTTGGTTTCTTATATTTGTGCAAATACTTAAGGTTTTGCAATAACAAGATAAAAGTTTATACGACTTCCCTGATAGATCCAAACTGAAATAAATATTATATAGATTTACTGAGTTAGCTTTGTAATGATTTTATTAAGTTGTTGTTGTTGGAAAATGCTTATTCATAAGCATTTTGAGGCACAATTTCAAGCATGGTCCACTTCGTGTTAGTGGTTGTTATTGAATGATTCGGATACTCCTCCGTGAGTACTTCGAAATGGTATATTCATATGCTTAAAATGGTGCTTGGGTGAATGAGAAATTGTTGTTCAAAGTTCACCCATTGGTGTTGGAAAATAAAGAGAAGTGAGCTTGTCCCACATGGGAAAGCTATAGAGAGAATATTAAGCTTATATATGATTGCTCATATGTAGATGGGTAAGAGTTGTAAGGATAGAAGCTCTCTCTACGTGCGCGGGGGAGGGGGGTGCAAATCAAATCCGAACCAAGCTTGGCTCGTGTGCACCCGCGTGTCCTGCGTACACGAATGCCGGACCAAAATGTGCAGGCCCGGCCCAACCGAATTTTTAATTTTCTCTACAATTTTTCCAAGCCTTTTGTAATTCCATAACAGCTAATTTAATTAGCTTGGTGGTTACATAGTTTAATTTCCATTAGTGCTAATTTAATTAGCTTAGTGGTTACAACAATGTGTAACATCTCCCATTATGAAATTTAATTGAAGTTAATTTTTATTAATGAGATGTGTTTTCTTTTCCTATATAAACAACATCAGTTCTTGTTTTCAAGATATATGAAATAGAAAATAGAGAAAGACATAGCGCACACACGAAAGATAATTTTCTTTGTTTTGTTCAAATGAGAGTTCAAACACTTTGTTGTTCGTTGGATACGAGTCTGGTGGTGCCCTTTCTCGTACGTTTCCGTTGTATCCTGGGAAATAATCGTCTCACGTTCTACTGCACATACGGTATGGGACGAATTTGTTTTAAGGATATTGTTGTTTTACAACAAGCCTCGGGAAAGTTCTGATTTGCCTCTGACGTCTGCCATCAGCGTCTGCCTCTGACTTCAGCATCAGCGTCTGCCTCTACCTACTTCTGTCTGCCTCAGCTTCAGCTTCTGCCTCTGCCTACCTCTGCCTCTGACTCTGTTCATCAGCCTCTGCCTCCACTTTCAGGGTATGCCATCAGCCTCTGCCGTCAGCCTCTGCCTTCAGCCTCTGCCTCTGCCATCAGCCTCTGCCGTTAGCCTCCTGCCTTCAGCCTCTGCCACTGCCATCAGCCTCTGCCGTTAGCCTCTGCCTTCAGCCTCTGCCTCTGCCAGCATTTGTCATCTGCCTCTGCCCAGCATCTGCCTCTGCTCATCAGCCCCTGCCTCCGCTTTCAGGGTCTGCCGTTAGGGTCTGCTCCGAGGATAATAATTATAATTGTAATTTTTGTCATATTCGGATTTCCTAATTACCGTGTAATAATTGTTACTTATAGCAGTCTTAAAACAAATTCGACTCTGTGGATATGGAAATCAGTCCAAACACAGTAGATCCGAATATGGCAGCCTCTTCGGCTGGCCAGAATGTTGTGGCAGCCCCCGTGGCTGACCAAAGTGCAGTGGCAGCCCCTTCGGCTGGCCAACTTGCATCAGCCTCTGGGCTTAATATGGCAGCCGTTGTGGCTGGCCAAGGTGTTTCTGCCTCAATGGCTAGACAACATGTTGGACATGTGAGCCATGTCAATCCTGCTGCGGAAAAACCTGAAAAATTCAGTGGTCAGAATTTCAAAAGGTGGCAACAGAAAATTTTCTTCTACCTGACCACGTTGAACCTTGCGAGGTTTCTAAAGGAAGATGCTCATGTGTACCCAAAGAGGGTGAGATTGATATCCAAGTCATCAGTGCCATTGAAGCTTGGAAACATTCTGAATTCCTATGTCGGAATTATGTGTTGAATGGGCTAAGTGATTCCTTGTACAGTGTGTACGCTGGAATGAAAACAGCTAAAGGGCTTTGGGAATCTTTAGATCGAAAATATAAAACTGAAAATGCCGGTACTAAGAAATTTTTCGTAGGCCGTTTCCTAGAGTTTAAAATGATTGATTCCAAAACTGTGATAAGCCAAGTACAAGAACTGCAGATTATTCTAGCAGAAATTCATGCTGAGGCGATGAGTTTAAGTGAAACCTTCCAAGTAGCCTCGATAATTGAGAAACTACCACCTAGTTGGAAAGATTTCAAGAATTTTTTAAAGCATAAGCGAAAAGAAATGAGCATTGAAGACTTGGTTCTTAGCTAAGAATTGAGGAAGATAACCGAGTTTCTGAAAAGAGGGAATGACTCATGAGGCCAAAGCAAATGTTGTCGAACATGGCCATAAAAATAAGAACCTCAAGAACAAAGGGTCAAAGATGGGCCCTAAATGAGGAGTTTCCAAGAAATCAAAATTTCAAGGAAAATGCTTCAACTGTGACAAAATGGGTCACAAGTCTTCTGAGTGCAGACTGCCGAAGAAGAAAAAGAAAAAGAGAGGCTAATGTGCTAGAAAACATGACTCAAGATGTTTCAGACATTAACCTTTCTGCTGTGGTTTCTGAGGTGAATCTGGTGGGTTCTAACCCAAGAGAGTGGTGGATTGATACTGGTGCCACTCGACATGTATGCTCAGACAAGAGCATGTTTTCTTCATTTGAGCCTGCTAAAAATGGGGAAAAGATATACATGGGAAATTCAGCAACATCTGAGATAGAAGGTTAAGGAAAGGTGATTCTGAAGATGACCTCTGGGAAAGAGTTGACTCTGAACAATGTTCTGTATGTACCTGAAATACGGAAGAATCTTGTGTCTGGATTGCTTCTGAACAAGCATGGATTCCGGATGGTGTTCGAGTCTGATAAAGTAGTTTTGACTAAAAATGGGATGTATGTGGGAAAAGGGTATGTAACTGATGGGCTTTTTAAGCTCAATGTAATGGTTGTTAAACCCAAAAATATCAATAAAGCTATTTCTTCTGCTTATATTGTTGAGTTGGCATGGTAGATTATGACATGTTAATTTTAATTCATTGCGAAAGTTAATTAACATGAATCATATTCCCAATTTTAAAATTGATAACAAACATAAGTGTGATACTTGTGTTGAGGCAAAACTAACAAGATCATCTTTTCATAGTATATGAAAAAAACTGAACCACTTGATCTAATTCATACCGATGTATGTGATTTTAATTCAATACAATCGAGAGGCGGTAATAAATATTTTATTACCTCTATTGATGATTGCACAAGATTTTGCTATGTGTATTTAATGAAAAGCAAGGACGAAGCTATAGAGAAATTTTTTCTCTATAAGAATGAAGTTGAGAACCAACTGAATAAAAGAATAAGAAGTTAAGAAGTGATCGTGGTGGTGAGTATGTTTTCCCTTTTGAATCATTTTGTGAACAAAATGGAATCATACATCAAACCACAACTCCTTATTCACCTCAATCCAATGGGATTGCGGAACGTAAGAATCGTACCTTGAAAGAGATGATGAACGCTATGTTAATCAGCTCTGGCTTACCTCAGATTATGTGGGGAGAAGCTGTCTTATCAGCTAATTACCTTTTAAATAAGGTACCACGGAAAGAAGCAAGGAAAACTCTTTATGAAATGTGGAAAGGAAGAGTACCTTCCTATAAATTCCTACGAGTGTGGGGGTGTCTTGCCAAGGTAGTCATTCCTCCACCTAAAAAGGTGAAGATAGGACCAAAAACTGTTGATTGCATTTTCATAGGATATGCACATAACAGTAATGCTTATCGATTTCTTGTGCATGAGTCTAATGTACCAGATATTCACAAGAATACGATAATAGAATCGAGGAATGCATCATTTTTCGAATACATTTTTCCTTGTAAAACTAATTCGAATTCAGATGTGCACAAACGGGCACATGAGACTATCATTGAAGATCGTCAAGACCGAGAACAAATTAATGTTCCAGAGGATCAACAAGTTGTTGAACCTGAACTAAGACGTAGCAAAAGAGCTAGAACGAAAAATCATTTGGTCCAGATTTTCTGACATTTTTGCTAGAGAATGATCCTCAAAGCTATAACGAAGCTGTAAGGTCAGCTGATGGTGCCTTGTGGAAAGATGCCATCAATAGTGAAATTGAATCCATCTTACAAAATCACACCTGGGAGTTAGTGAACCTTCCTCCATGATGTAAACCTTTAGGGTCCAAGTGGATTTTCAAAAGGAAAATAAAGGCAGATGGATCAATTGACAAGTACAAAGCAAGACTTGTAATTAAAGGTTATAGACAACGTGAAGGTCTTGATTACTTTGATACTTATTCTCCTGTAACGAGAATAAATTCCATAAGGATGATACTAGCGATTGCAGCTTTGCGCAATCTTGAGGTACATCAGATGGATGTGAAAACAGCCTTTCTGAATGGAGATTTAGATGAAGAAATCTACATGGAACAACCTGAAGGTTTTATAGCTCCATGACAAGAAAGAAAGTCTGTAAGTTAGTTAAATCCTTGTATGAATTGAAACAAGCCCCGAAACAGTGGCATAAAAAGTTTGATGACACCATGTTGGCAAATGGTTTCAAAATCAATGAATGTGATAAATGCATTTATGTCAGAGAGACATAAGTTGGCTATATCATTTTATGTCTCTACGTTGATGACATACTGATTGTCGGGAGTAATGTCAAAATGGTGAAATCTACCAAGAATATGCTGAAATCCAAGTTTGACATGAAAGACATGGGTCTTGCAGATGTCATTCTGGGAATAAAGATCTCGAGAAGTCGAGATGGACTTATTCTTGATCAGTCGCACTATGTGGACAAAATTCTTGATAAATTCAACGATGATGATTTAGCTGTGGCTAGAACTCCTTTAGATGTGAGTTTACACCTATCGAAGAATATGGGAGATGGTATATCTCAAGTAGAATACTCTAGAGTGATCGGGAGTTTGATGTATCTATCGAGTTGTACAAGGCCTGATATAGCCTGTACAGTAAACAAGCTCAGTAGAGATACGAGTAATCCAGGGTTGATCACTGGAAAGCAATAGTGAGAGTACTTAGGTACTTACGTTTTACTCGTAATTATGGGTTGCACTATCATAGATATCCAGCTGTAGTCGAAGGATACAGTGATGCTAATTGGATATCTGACATGAAAGACTCAAAGTCTACTAGTGGTTATGTGTTTACACTAGCAGGTGCAGCTATATCATGGAAATCCTCCAAACAAACTGTGATAGCCAGATCTACAATGGAATCAGAATTCATTGCATTAGACAAGTGTGCTGAAGAAGCAGAATGGCTTCGAAATTTTCTAGAGGATATTCCAAGTTGGCCTAAGCTAGTGCCATCAATTTGCATTCATTGCGATAGTCAATCTGCAATTGGAATGGCACATAACAATATGTATAATGGTAAGTCTAGACATATTCGTCGTAGACACAATACCGTTAGACAATTACTCTCTACTGGAGTTATTTCGATTGACTATGTAAAGTCAAAGGATAATATTGCGGATCCGCTAACCAAAGGGTTAAATAGAGAGTTAGTTGTGAAATCATCGAGGGGAATGGGACTGAAGCCCATTAGATAAATGTTTATTACGAAGGAAAACCCAACCTTGTTGACTGGAGATCCCAAGATCTAGGTTCAATGGGACAACCTACTCGTAAAAGACATAATTGGATCACTGTGGGGGTTACCCTCTAGTCCATTCCTATGATGAAATGAAACATTGATGCTCGTATGGATAGAGGTTAAGCAAAAGCTTTTAATGATTCTTATGCGTCGGGAATCCGAGCAGAGTATTACGAGATACTCTTAAATAAGAAATCACCTATGTGAGAGAGAAGTGGGGTCGCTTCAAAGGGAATTGTACGGGGCACAATTTTTAGAAACTCTTGCAGAACCAGGTAGATGTTCATGGCCAAAATGAACATAATAATGAGAACTCAAATGTGTAGGTAAAATATTTGTGTGATATGTGTTCTCCAATTACATGAACGGCAGTACAGTTCAATGACATCGCGTCAACTGTCAGCCAGTAATGAGATATACTTTCACAAGGGAAGGTTCAAAGGCTGTGGCCTACCTATCCTACACAGGTGTTGAACCGTTGAACTCTTCTAGGTCAAAATAAAATGTTTTATAAAATAATTTTATTCGACGTTTTTCGCCAATTTCATTCATGTGGGGGATTGTTGGAAAATGCTTATTCATAAGCATTTTGAGGCACAATTTCAAGCATGGTCCACTTCGTGTTAGTGGTTGTTATTGAATGATTCGGATACTCCTCCGTGAGTACTTCGAAATGGTATATTCATATGCTTAAATGGTGCTTGGGTGAATGAGAAATTGTTGTTCAAAGTTCACACATTGGTGTTGGAAAATAAAGAGAAGTGAGCTTGTCCCACATGGGAAAGCTATAGAGAGAATATTAAGCTTATATATGATTGCTCATATGTAGATGGGTAAGAGCTGTAAGGATAGAGACTCTCTCTACGTGCGCGGGGGGGGGGGGGTGCAAATCAAATCGAACCAAGCTTGGCTCGTGTGCACCCGCGTGTCCTGCTTACACGAATGCCGGACCAAAATGTGCAGGCCCGGCCCAACCGAATTTTTAATTTCTCTACAATTTTTCCAAGCCTTTTGTAATTCCATAACAGCTAATTTAATTAGCTTGGTGGTTACATAGTTTAATTTCCTTAGTGCTAATTTAATTAGCTTAGTGGTTACAACAATGTGTAACATCTCCCATTATGAAATTTAATTGGCAAGTTAATTTTTATTAATTGAGATGTGTTTTCTTTCCTATATAAACAACATCAGTTCTTGTTTTCAAGATATATGAAATAGAAAATAGAGAAAGACATAGCGCACACACGAAAGATAATTTTCTTTGTTTTGTTCAAAGGAGAGTTCAAACACTTTGTTGTTCGTTGGATACGAGTCTGGTGGTGCCCTTTCTCGTACGTTTCCGTTGTATCCTGGGAAATAATCGTCTCATGTTCTACTGCACATACGGTAGGGGACGAATTTATTTTAAGGATATTGTTGTTGTACAACAAGCCTCGGGAAAGTTCTGATTTGCCTCTGACGTCTACCATCAGCGTCTGCCTCTGACTTCAACATCAGCGTCTGCCTCTACCTACTTCTGTCTGCCTCTGACTCTGTTCATCATCCCCTGCCTCCACTTTCAGGGTCTGCCATCAGCCTCTGTCGTCAGCCTCTGCCGTCAGCCTCTGCCGTCAGCCTCTGCCTTCAGCCTCAGCCTCTGCCGTCAGCCTCTGCCTTCAGCCTCTGCCACTGCCATGCCATCAGCCTCTGCCGTTAGCCTCTGCCTTCAGCCTCTGCCTCTGCCCAGCATTTGTCATCTGCCTCTGCCCAGCATCTGCCTCTGCTCATCAGCCTCTGCCTCCGCTTTCAGGGTCTGCCGTTAGGGTCTGCTCCGAGGATAATAATTATAATTGTAATTTTGACATATTCGGATTTCCCAATTATCGTGTAATAATTGTAATAATTGTTACTATAGCAGTCTTAAAACAAATTCGACTCTGTGGATATGGAAATCAGTCCAAACACAGTAGATCCGAATATGGCAGCCTCTTCGGCTGGCCAGAATGTTGTGGCAGCCCCGTGGCTGACCAAAGTGCAGTGGCAGCCCCTTCGCTGGCCAACTTGCATCAGCCTCTAGGCTTAATATGACAGCCGTTGTGGCTGGCCAAGGTGTTTCTGCCTCAATGGCTAGATAACATGTTGGACATGTGAGCCATGTCAATCCTGCTGCGGAAAAACCTGAAAAATTCAGTGGTCAGAATTTCAAAAGGTGGCAATAGAAAATGTTCTTCTTCTACCTGACCACGTTGAACCTTGCGAGGTTTCTAAAGGAAGATGCTCATGTACCCAAAGAGGGTGAGATTGATATCCAAGTCATCAGTGCCATTGAAGCTTGGAAACATTCTGAATTCCTATGTCGGAATTATGTGTTGAATGGGCTAAGTGATTCCTTGTACAGTGTGTACGCTGGAATGAAAACAGCTAAAGGGCTTTGGGAATCTTTAGATCGAAAATATAAAACTGAGGATGCCGGTACTAAGAAATTTGTCGTAGGCCGTTTCCTAGAGTTTAAAATGATTGATTCCAAAACTGTGATAAGCCAAGTACAAGAACTGCAGATTATTCTAGCAGAAATTCATGCTGAGGGGATGAGTTTAAGTGAAACCTTCCAAGTAGCCTCGATAATTGAGAAACTACCACCTGGTTGGAAAGATTTCAAGAATTATTTAAAGCATAAGCGAAAAGAAATGAGCATTGAAGACTTGGTTCTTAAGCTAAGAATTGAGGAAGATAACCGAGTTTCTGAAAAGAGAGGAATGACTCATGAGGCCAAAGCAAATGTTGTCGAACATGGCCATAAGAACAAAAACCTCAAGAACAAAGGGTCAAAGATGGGCCCTAAATGAGGAGTTTCCAAGAAATCAAAATTTCAAGGAAAATGCTTCAACTGTGACAAAATGGGTCACAAGTCTTCTGAGTGCAGACTGCCGAAGAAGAAAAAGAAACAAGAGGCTAATGTGCTAGAAAACATGACTCAAGATGTTTCAGACATTAACCTTTCTGCTGTGGTTTCTGAGGTGAATCTGGTGGGTTCTAACCCAAGAGAGTGGTGGATTGATACTGGTGCCACTCGACATGTATGCTCAGACAAGAGCATGTTTTCTTCATTTGAGCCTGCTAAAAATGGGGAAAAGATATACATGGGAAATTCAGCAACATCTGAGATAGAAGGTTAAGGAAAGGTGATTCTGAAGATGACCTATGGGAAAGAGTTGACTCTGAACAATGTTCTGTATGTACCTGAAATACGGAAGAATCTTGTGTCTGGATGCTTCTGAACAAGCATGGATTCTGGATGGTGTTCGAGTCTGATAAAGTAGTTTTGACTAAAAATGGGATGTATGTGGGAAAATGGTATGTAACTGATGGGCTTTTTAAGCTCAATGTAATGGTTGTTAAACCCAAAAATATCAATAAAGCTATTTCTTCTGCTTATATTGTTGAGTTGGCATGGTAGATTATGACATGTTAATTTTAATTCATTGCGAAAGTTAATTAACATGAATCATATTCCCAATTTTAAAATTGATAACAAACATAAGTGTGATACTTGTGTTGAGGAAAAACTAACAAGATCATCTTTTCATAGTATTGAAAGAAACTCTGAACCACTTGATCTAATTCATACCGATGTATGTGATTTTAATTCAATACAATCGAGAGGCGGTAATAAATATTTTATTACCTCTATTGATGATTGCACAAGATTTTGCTATGTGTATTTAATGAAAAGCAAGGACGAAGCTATAGAGAAATTTTTTCTCTATAAGAATGAAGTTGAGAACCAACTGAATAAAAGAATTAAGAAGTTAAGAAGTGATCGTGGTGGTGAGTATGTTTTCCCTTTTGAATCATTTTGTGAACAAAATGGAATCATACATCAAACCACAACTCCTTATTCACCTCAATTCAATGGGATTGCGGAACGTAAGAATCGTACATTGAAAGAGATGATGAACGCTATGTTAATCAGCTCTGGCTTACCTTAGATTATGTGGGGAGAAGCTGTCTTATCAGCTAATTACCTTTTAAATAAAACTCCTTATGAAATGTGGAAAGGAAGAGTACCTTCCTATAAATTCCTACGAGTGTGGGGGTGTCTTGCCAAGGTGACATTCCTCCACCTAAAAAGGTGAAGATAGGACCAAAAATTGTTGATTGCATTTTCATAGGATATGCACATAACAGTAATGCTTATCGATTTCTTGTGCATGAGTCTAATGTACCAGATATTCACAAGAATACGATAATGGAATCGAGGAATGCATCCTTTTTCGAATATGTTTTTCCTTGTAAAACTAATTCGAATTCAGATGTGCACAAACGAGCACATGAGACTATCATTAAAGATCGTCAAGACCGAGAACAAATTAATGTTCCAGAGGATCAACAAGTTGTTGAACCTGAACTAAGACGTAGCAAAAGAGCTAGAACGGAAAAATCATTTGGTCCAGATTTTCTGACATTTTTAATTAGCTTAGTGGTTACAACAATGTGTAATATCTCCCATTATGAAATTTAATTGGCAAGTTAATTTCTATTAATTGAGATGTGTTTTCTTTTCCTATATAAACAACATCAGTTCTTGTTTTCAAGATATATGAAATAGAAAATAGAGAAAGACATAGCGCACACACGAAAGATAATTTTCTTTGTTTTGTTCAAAGGAGAGTTCAAACACTTTGTTGTTCGTTGAATACGAGTCTGGTGGTGCCCTTTCTCGTACGTTTCTGTTGTATCCTGGGAAATAATCATCTCACGTTCTACTGCACCTACGGTAGGGGACGAATTTGTTTTAAGGATATTGTTGTTTTACAACAAGCCTCGGGAAAGTTCTGATTTGCCTCTGACGTCTGCCATCAGCGTCTGCCTCTGACTTCAGCATCAGCGTCTGCCTCTACCTACTTCTGTCTGCCTCAGCTTCAGCTTCTGCCTCTGCCTACCTCTGCCTCTGACTCTGTTCATCAGCCCCTGCCTCCACTTTGAGGGTCTGCCATCAGCCTCTGCCGTCAGCCTCTGCCTTCAGCCTCTGCCTCTGCCATCAGCCTCTGCCGTCAGCCTCTGCTTTCAGCCTCTGCCACTGCCATCAGCCTCTGCCGTTAGCCTCTGCCTTCAGCCTCTGCCGTTAGCCTCTGCCTTCAGCCTCTGCCTCTGCCCAGCATTTGTCATATGCCTCTGCCCAGCATCTGCCTCTGCTCATCAGCCCCTGCCTCCGCTTTCAGGGTCTGCTGTTAGGGTCTGCTCCGAGGATAATAATTATAATTGTAATTTTTGTCATATTCAGATTTCTCATTACCGTGTAATAATTGTAATAATTGTTACTTATAGCAGTTGTAATAGTCTTATATTCACTCTGTGTATTGTGTTTTTCCTTTGCTAGTTGTAAAATTTATATTCACAGACTCTTGTCGAGAGGTTGAAAATCATGTTGAATTCGTAATTCATATACAACCTTATTAGAATTAGGTGTGAATTCAAATTTTATCTAATTATAGAGATTACATAATGCATAAAATTTATGTTGTCAGGTTTTATCCTGACTATCCTTGAGTCTTAGATTTTTATTCGAGCTAATAAGGTCATGTATTTGCATTCATTTATGATGAATGAATTTCATATTTCTCTAAAAAAAAAGTTCGTCACATACGCATTTTTAAAATATTCTATTTACCCTTAAAGGTAAGTTATCAGACAACTAAAGAAGGTAAAGAAATATTTGATCTCGATCGAGATTCAAAATCTCTTAATTTTTTTGTTATGATAAAGAAACCAATGGACTCTGTTACTAGTTGAAACAAATTCCCTAAAGATTGCTCATCTAATCTCAAACAATATTGGTCTGAATTTTTTTGGGCTACTGATGAAATTAAAGAGTTAATGAGTAAGCTACAGCAGGTGGTAGTTAGATATATTCACTAGATTTAGTAGAACATGTGGTATGGTTGGGTCATTACCCACCTAACATCAATGTGTTATTCTTTAGTTGATTAATGAAAATAATACTTTCCTTTAAAAATAAAAAATAAAAAAATCGCACACAGTTCTCTGTTCTTAAGTTTATCACGTGCGCATTTTTAAATATTCTATTTACCTTTAAAGGTGATGCCAGACAACTAAGGAATATAAACAAATATCAGATCTCGATTGAGATTCAAAATCTCGTACTTTTTTTTGTTATGATAAAAAGATTTGGTTTGAATCTTTATTAGAATTCAAGATTTAGAATTATTCAATTTGAGAATCGGGATATTTTTCGTCATGATTCAAAAATCGATACGAGATTTGAGATGATTTTTCTTCTCGAATCCATAATTGGGGTGGAATTGAGATTTTTCAATCCCGATCCAATCTCGAAATATTGCAAACTCTTTAGGCAACTAAGGGACAATTAATTTGTTTGATATTCTTAGGGCTGACAATGGGACCGGACAGTCCTAAATTTATCAATCTCGATCTCGTCTTATTTATATAACCGATAAAAAAATTTGTCTCGGTCCTGACTCATTATTTTTTCGAAAAAAAAATCATCTCTTCTTGTCTCACATCCTATTAAAACTCGTTTCGTTAAATCTTGTCCAATTCCTCTAAAATCTCGCCGCACTTATTGCTTCGTCATGTCTCACTTGAAATTTCAGAATATTTTTTATCTCGTCCCGTCTTATTTTCAAATCAAGACATAAAAATATGCCTCATATTTTGTCATGAATGGGATGAAACGGGACCAGGAAAATTACCAACATGAGAAACTGCACTTTAATCTTTTTTTCCTAATTACTATTTGTAAACATAGTATTTTTATGCATAATCTGATAATGAATCTTGTATGGAGGCACCCCTTGAAAGTTTAGAAAGTTGCAAGGTTGAATGTCGGAAGAGAAGAAAACTCCAAAAAAAATAGCCAAATCCAGGTCGGGCATCGACTATGTCCGGCCAGCCTTTTCTTGAACCACAAAATCCAGCCGGACATATCCTGAAAACCCTAAAACTGACCGGACATAGGAAAATTGTCGATGAAGGTGCAGATTGTCAATCACTGGAATCACATATCTAGTTGATATATGGTCAGACATTTATTCAAAATAAATATCGGTCAGATATGTATTGAGTTGTATGCCAGTGTGCAGATTTTCAATCGCTGAAATCACGGACCTGATTGATGTCCGGTCGAACGTGTATCTCAAAATATATATCCTTCCGGACATAGATCGAGCTGTACCTAACGTTGCAGATTGACAATCACTGAAAATGTGAAAGAGATTTGATTTCCCCTTTTCTTTTGAGTCTCACTCTGAGCACTATAAATTAGTGCCCAAACTCTTCAAAATGGGAGAACTTTGATCACAAATCGAAACTCTGTCACGAAAGCTTAAGCGAGAGCCTGAGAGAGTGAAACAATAGACAAACCCCACGAATATATGTAGTTCACCTTATTTGGCTAACAACCAAGCAACGATTTGGCTCTATAAGATGTTTATCGAGCCAACCACATCTAAAGGTACAACCTGAGGACACTTTAACTTCTATTAACTCATATTTACTTTACTGCTGCGACATAATATCTCCGACCGAAATTGATATATCTCCGACCAGACTTGATATATGTCCGGCCAGACATGGAAATGTCGTAGAGAAATGTCCGGCCAATGATACATATTTTCGATCATATTACTACTTTCTTTAGTTAATAATATTTATTACTTACTGTTATTTTCCATATTTTTACATTTGCCTTCATCATTATCTTGCTATGTATTGTTTGTTATTGATATGCATGTCTTTATTTTTATCTTTCCGACCCACACAAAATGTTCAACCAAATCCATCATATGTCCGGTCGCACATTCCCAATGTGAAACATATATTGTCGTATACAATTGTTTCCTTTCGATGTATAGGATGTAAACCCATATATAGATTCCATAGTCAATTTTGAATGGACAGTAGTATGGTTTGTACTCGGAATACAACTCCACATAACGCTGGGAAATAATTATATGTAAATTCCTTGTTCTGCTTAGGTGTGGTTTCATTGTTATTGTTATGTTTTACAATCATTTTATTTATTGTTATCATTACTTCATATTTACTTTCATATTTATTGTTGTCTATGCACGTTTATGCATTGTTCGTGTTTCTATTTTACGACGCATATCCGGCCAGACTTGCACTAAATCTGGTCGGACATATATTACATAGAGAATATTCGGCCAAGCTCATTTGAAGCCATACCGATGAGATACTACTCTGTTATGTTTGATTATTACCTTATTGTTGTTTTAATACTAGTATGTCATTACTGCTTAACTATGCATAATTATATGTGTTTATCTTTTTGGATTACATTGCCTATACTTTTGCTTCTACCTCCCTCTACCTCGATTTTTATCTCGTTGTCTTCATCGATTCTCCATGACGAGGGATTGTGTCTGATCTGTGCCCACCTTTTTTCTTATGTCTTCCTCATGTGACATGACATATTTTACCATAGACATGGTAAGTTTGCCTCCTGGAGCCGAATTGCTGAGAGTAACTACCAATGTCTCTCAGCTATCAGGAAAAGAACTGAGTAGTATGAGGGCTTGTACTTCATCTCCTAGTTGCATGTCTACTGCAGACAACTGTCTTGGCCTGGTACATGCCTTCGAGCTTCATCCATATTTCATTAGCTTTTGTATCATGTGCTACATGGTGGAAGACATTGTTACAGATCCACTATCTAATCTAATCTAGAGTTCTGTTGTTGAATTTGTTCCAATCACTCTATTTGACATAATCTGATTTCACTCACTCTTCATCGATCACATTGCACATATCTTTGCAGTGGAAATAATCTATCTTTCGAGGTATGTTGTCGTCAGCTTAATCATTGCACCAGAATGTGAATCTTCAATTTTCATTTTAAATTTAAGATTTAAAATGAAAATATGACAAAATCGGGGTTGATTTTCACAAATCAGAGGTCACCAAAACATTCAAAAATGGTGGATTTGACTATTCGTTAGTCCAAATCTGACTTAAGAGCCGATTTGTAAATTTCTAAAACTTCCGGGAATAAAATATAAATTTCAAAGACTTTAGGGGGCTCAATGAAATTTGCAAGTTATGCGGATGTGGTGACACATGGCTGATGATGTGGCAAATTGGGTCCGAAATACTGACGTGACTGATGACGTGTTCGATGACCTATGTGACATGTGGCTGATGACTTGGCTATTGACTGGACTGAAAACATTGACGTGGCTGATGACGTGTCGACATGTGGCACTGATGTTTCTAATGACTACACGTTGATGTGGCGATGACGTGTGCTGATGTGGCCGTTGATTTTTCCTCTCGTATCTAGTATCCTTCGAGCTGAAATCCTGAAATCCAATAGAGTAATGAGATTTTCCCATAAATCTAATGAATATTTATACAAAATAAAAAATAAAGAGTTGGGAATTGCTTTGTGACGCATGAATCTAATTGCACATTTTGTGTGTATGATACATTTATTTAAGATTCAATTCGTTATTTCATTGTCGGCCTTAGTGATCCGACAGTGCCGAGTGGAAAGGCCGTCGCTCAACGGATAAAAGTTACTATAGGGATAACATGATGATCTTCCCCAAGAGCTCACATCGACGGGAATGTTACGTAGGTAACAGGACAGAGGTGGGACAGAGACTACAACGAGTTCGGCTTGCTAGCTTAACTTAAGAGGGGCCTAGCGCTTGAAAGCATCAATTTCCATAAGCCTTAGGGAAAGAAGTGTTTTGCGACCACGAAAGTGCATACCATGATTCTTCTGTCTATCAATAACTGCATGCATTGCACGGTGGATGTGAAGAAGTAGACCATTATCTCGGCAATAATGAGACCTTTCGAGATTTTGAGAAGAGTTGCTCTTTGGAGAGCACAGTACGATGAAAGTTGTAAGCTGTGTTCGAGGGGGAGTTATTGTCTATCATTGGCCTCTATGGTAGAATCAGTGGTTCATGAAGGAAGGCTGGAATGCCAACATGCGTCTATTATTGAATTCACCCGACCCGCTGGTACCAATTTTGGGAACGTCCAGTGCCAAAGTCACTGAACGGGTAAGTCGCCAATCCCGAAAACGGACCCATGTCGCCACAAGGGAGGGACCTGGGGCCGTAAAAGGGGAATTGGTCTATGGTCGATTCAGTAAAAAATCAATAAGAATTTCTAGTTGCACCTCGTGAAAAAAAAAGACTTCCTTTGTGGAATTAATCATTCACCTTCTTTAGAAAAAAAAATGAAATTATGTTCTTCAAGTAAGCAAATATGTCATGGTTGGGGGAGTCTATACATCGCATATAGACTTTAAGTATATCGTGGCATAACCGTCGAGGTGAAGCAGGACCTAAAAGATCAAGGAACGATACATAGACAAGTAAATCCCTTGTTTGAAACGTGTGCTTGCATATTCGTCCATAGGTCAAATCGAATATGTAATTATTGGAATAATTGTTGGAGACTCAAATGGTGGATATGCGAGCATGATAACTTATATGCTGTTCTATATCTCCATGAATCTAGGAACTTTTGCTTGCATTGTATTATTTGGTCTACGTACCGGAACTGATAACATTCGAGATTATGCAGGATTATACACAAAAGATCTAAGATATTAAGCATAACAAACCTTTTTTTTTTTTTTTTTTAGAGATAATTGTATTTTGATTGAATTATTAATATCTTATTGATATAAGATAAAAAGGAAGAAAAGAAAGTAAGGTAGACAAAAAAATACTTCTTGGAACCGAACCAATCAAAACCCAAATCCTTCTATTCTCGTGTGTGAATTGAAGAAATCATACTTTCATACAATATCTTAATTTAATTCTATGTAATGATCTCTAAATTGACTAGATCCAAAATTAAAAAGTTCTTTTGCCACCATAGGCCAAACCAAATGCGTCCAACATATTAAGTTCTTTTGCCACCATATTTTTTTTTTTATCATTAACAAAACACTTAAAATTTTATAAAATAAAGTCGTAAAATCACAACAGTATAAAAAAGTACGTACTTAAATTAATTAAATAATATAGTTAAAATAAGAGTTTCCCTTTTTTACCCCTTGAAAAAACACAATTTTTAAAAGAGGAGAAAACAGTATGGAGGAAAAGCGCTTCCTGCAAGCTGGCAAGTCTCTGAAACCTTCTCCTTACACGCTCTCAAATGACTCGTAATTTCTTAACGCCAGATATTTATTTATTTATTTACTTAATAATAAGTTATAAATTATTTTCCGTCTTCTTCTTCAAGCTGAAAAACCTCTTCTGACAAAAACGTCGCCGTTACAATAATATCGCAATTTAAAAAATAAATAAAAATCTAGGTTTTGTGCACAAAAGAGAGGTTTTTTGATTAATGGAAGGGGCGAGCAACGGGGGGATGTTGTACCACGAGGTACAAGAGTCGAAGCTTTGCGCGGTGCATTGCGTGAACACGGTGTTGCAAGGTCCCTTTTTCTCGGAGTTCGATTTGGCGGCGCTGGCTTCGGATCTCGATCGCAGTGAGCGCCAGGTTATGCTTCAAGGTCGCGTCCCCGCCCCCGCCGCAGCCGCCGGCGATTTCCTCTCCGAGGAGTCTCATAACGTCTCTCTCGACGGCGATTTCAGTATCCAGGTGCTTCATTTTCTCTTTATTTTTTATAATAATTTTAAATTAGCAATAATCAAATTCCATGCATTAAAACATGAAGTTTAAAGTAGAATATATATATTGCAATTTGTAAGTGTTTAATTTATAAATTCAGGGTGACATTTCTATTATTTACTCGGTACTAACATTTTAAAAAAATCGAGAGGCATGCAAGAACAAAAATAAAATAGAATGCAAATTGTACTTTTGTTGCTGAGCAAATTGGCGCGTCGTGACGCCCACAAACTTGATCGCGATTTTATAAATCTAGCACGCAAGCTCACATATCGCTCAAGTAATACAGTGATAAAAGTCGGATATCGTACCCACGGTAACTTATTATTTATCTAATTAATATCAAGAGTAACCTACTTAACTTAAACTAAACTATTGATTAGAGAAGAGAGATTTAATAAAACTGAATAACTGAGAAGTAAGAAAATAAAGAGCAAACAACAAATTGGAGACTTTATGCGCGAGAAGAACCTAGGGTTGTAACTTCATTTAAGCACGCACACGATGGGTTCAGACACTTTTCATTCAATTGGTTTGTTACAAATTATTAACATAGAACACTAAACTAATTACAAGTCTCTTTCGATGGTCATGTAAATATATTCAGATTTAAACCAATTAACTATATGTTTATATCAATTAATTTAAACCAAATTCATTAAAAACAAGTTCGAATATTCGCTACGCATGCCTTACAGGTATATCTCTATCCTGAAAAGGAAATCTATTCAAAAAAACTAGATCACGCGTTATCATTCGCATGACTAACCCAAATTCTCTCCATCAAGTTCATAAGGATTTACCAAGATTATTCTATTGTTGACTAAACAAATAAAATATGCGTTCATGCACAAAGAATAATAAATAAGAAACCCTAAAGACAAGAATATGCAAATAATTAATTAAACATGCTTGAAATCCATTACAACTATACATTTAATGAATTAACTACTTATAATATTCAATAAAAATAAGTTAATCATTGTTTCAAAACAATGACTCATAAAAGATAAAATAGAGAGAACAGAGAAGAAATAACTCTCATTTGCAGTCTTCGCCTTCAATCTCCAGCACCAGTTGCAGCACTCGTCTTTGTCTTGCTCTAGGCGTTCTTCTATGCTATGGGATTCCAAAATTGTGTTATGAGACTTTTTTTTTAGGTTTTGGGACGAACTTATGCTTATATAGGAGGTCTAGGGGATGTTTCTTGATTAAAAATTGGATTTAGTGCGATATGGGGCTGAATTTCCCGTGTCGTGACATGCGTAACGCGTCACGATTTCCTTTTGCTCACGATTGGCGCGCGTCGCGATGCTCCTTCATGGGCCTCGCGACACGCCAATTTGCTCAGCAACAAAAGTACAATTTGCATTCTGTTTGATTTTTGTTCTTGCGAACGTCTCGACGTGCGTTCAACGTCGAGATGCGCATTTTAACTCTGAAATAAATCCCGATTTGCTCCGTATCTTGCCGTTTTCATTCCCAATTAAATCCTTTGAGTCGTGATATAATTTGACCTGTAAAACGCACCCAAAACACATCAATTCACTCATAAAACTCGATATCACCCACAAAACATTAAGATAAAGGGGCGAGAAATATGTGTATTTTAACCGCTCAACAGCTAGATTGAAAAATCCAAAAGGTTTAGTACTGTCAGGAGGTTTCTATGTGAAATTAGTGATTCAGAATTGTTTTAGTATTTGGGAAATGATATCCTATAAGCAATCGTTAATTCTAGACTCAATAAATCAAAAGTTTGCATGTATAATCCTAGTGTTAGACTTGGAAACTAAATGAACATTACTTTAGTCACCAGATTTGAACAATGAATAAATGCTCAATGTGATAGTAACATGTTAATGCGGTCGCATAGGGTCAATCCAAATGTATTACCAAATTTGGATAATTTATGAAATCCCTTCATCTTGAGATTCAAAATCCTCTGAAGCTAACTCTTAAAACATCACGTGTGTTGATAAAAATGTATATAATCAAGGTTGGATAACTCTCTAAGACTCTAATGAGGGGTCTAGGATTAAACAATCAATGATATTTACGTCTTCAAACACTCTACACAAAAATCTCTATTCCCAGTCTAACCCCCAAAAAAAATATAACTGAAAATTCAACAAATGGGAGTCTTGCTGCCTTCTCAATGTTATTCATACTGCCTTCTCAATGTCATTCATAGTTTAACTACTTAGGGAACAAATAATAGTGTGATATTATTTAGAGTAATAAACGATATGCATTACTCATTTGCCATTTGTTATTAAGTTGTTTAATAACGACTCAAAATAGTTCACCTCGCAGTTTTATTTTTATCCTTAGAGAAAAAACTTTTTAAATTCTAATAGCTTGATATCCTTAAGAAGGATCAATAAGAGAAATCATTTTATATTAGCTAATATATATATATATATATTTATGTTGAAGTAAGTATATGCGTATCTATATTATTTTTTTAAAGAAGGTGAAATATAAATTATTGCTCTCATTCTTAATGAGTCTTTTTTCCATTTTCCCCCCTATTTGTTGAAGGACTGAGTTATCTGGATTTGAAACTTCCTTTCTTTTTCACTTGCCCTTATTACATCTTTCTAACCCGAGAGGAACTTGTCTTTCTTTTATTTTTGCTGCTCCCTCTTTCTTACTGACGCAGGAATCCTTGGCATGTGCACTTTGTTTGAAATTGGCTACTATTGCTAGAACCTACAATATTTTTTTACCCCACCATCAGAGTAAAGGTATCCTTTTGGATGAACTAATGACCTATGGGATTAGATCTTACAAACCATTAGTAGTCAGGAAACTTGTGGTAATGATATCTCAAGTCAGTGGTCTCAAGGGGACTTAAACCCTCCTACAAGATGATGAGTTTGCCTGACTTCCATTTTCTTCTGTCAGTGTTCAGAAAATTAAGAAAAAAGAAATAGCTGCATTAGTTTCTAGAAAGGGCCACCTAAACCATGTTGAACTTTTTGGATCAGTATATAGAGGCTACGATTTTATTGGTTTAAACTGTTTGAAAAGGTAATTATTCAAACTTCAAATCTTTTTCCTCAGCTTTTGCCAATCTAGACCACAGGAAGGAGAATGGATAAGTTTGTTGCGGAGGTCTTTAAACATTCAGCCATAAGTATGTAATTGTTAGTTTTTTTATTGGGTAACCATACTTGTGAGAGCTCATTCATTCTCAATGCCATTTTAGATTTGTTGTTTAGTTTTGCTTGTAACATATTCTGGAGGCACTTATGATGGTTTTTATTAGCATATAAAAACATACTGGGAGTCATCAATTTTTCAATATTCACATTGAACGGTGTTCGCAGTGACATTCACCTGTGGAATATGCATAGATCTCTTAAGTGCATGTACCTTTGTGTAAGTATGTGTAGCATGCATCTTGATAAGCCCAAATTTGACTGGTAATTTTGCTAATTTTATGTGTAGATGTCTACATTCAGTGCTTAATCATCTATGACTGACTGCAGGGAGGGATATTGGTCCAGTGTGATAGTATTGTCTCATAATGTTACCCTAAGGCAAGACCTGGAGAAACTTGAGACTTGAACCTATGTTATTTAAGCGGCAATTATCGTAAATCGCTATTTGATCTATTTGATTCGGTCGATTTTAACCGCTTTAAATCGACATCGATTTTCGGGTGATTTTGACTGATTAATCGGTCGATTTCCGATTTTCCAAAAGTTTTCCGATTTCATTTTTAATCTATTTTAAGTTTTTTAATATTTTTTTTGGAGTTTTGATTGATGATTTTGTATGAAAAAGAGAATGATTCAATTAGAAATGATGAAAAATAGTTAGAATATTTTTTTCAATTTAAAATAATTACAGAATAATATTAACATTTTCTTAAATAATGATAATTTTTTTTATTGTATCAAATGGTCTCTATTCATATTGACTTAACTAATGACTCTTAGATTGTTTAGTCTTTTTAATCATAAATGAATGACTTTTAATGATTTTTGGAGGATCTTGAGAGATGAGTTTTGCATTTTTCATTCTCAACCATACGGAATGTCAACTTTACCATTCTCGATTAATTTTCGATTAATAACTAATTATTTTTGATTAATTGCAAATCGCTCCCAATTAAACTGCCTAGACTTGAACCTGTCATTTCTATTGCTCAATTTTTGGGATTAGATTTAGCTGTAATGTTCCAAGCTCTTATGTGGGAAGTGATTTTATAAAATACATGGATGTTAATGTTCCATGTGCAATTTGACTTGTATGATGGTATCTGATTGTCATTACTAGCATTCAAGTACTTGACATCATATAATTAGTATTAAGCAATTTGTAATTGAATCCCCTTGGTAGATGGTGTCGTCTAGGAAGATCAGTGTTTTTTGATAGAAGACATTAAGATGTGCATCCTCATGCATCATATGCATTAATGGAGTTACAAGCGGTAAGGATGTGTTCTTGATGCTATTAGCCTGTGGAAAAGGCCTTCAAGCCCTACCTGGAGGCTCTTTTAGACAGGCATTTTCCATTAGGTGTATAATACACAATATCTTCATGGAAAAAAGCAATACTACACCATTTGGAGTAGTATTCTAGAACGCACTAGGTGCTAGTCGAGCAGTGACCCTGAGCCTAGGCATGGCTTAGGAAATTAATCTTTTCATAATTGGGATTAAGGTTTGGTGTAATTTGGACAAATTCATTATAGGAAAATGTTGTTTGAGTGATAAGTAAGATTTATATAGGGCCATTTTAATGCGAAACTAACAAAAATTGAAGAAATTAGGGTTTTTTAAAATTAGAATTTATGTTTTAAATTGGGATTTTTTGAAATTGATGAGATAGAGAGTTGATTTTGTAAAATTAAGCTTAGGGTTAGGGTGTAAAATCCGGCTGGATTAGGGTTTCAATTTCAAATTATATGTTGGTCAACGACCATTGACCGACTTTTTTCACGGCGAAATTTCGTACGCCTGACTCAACGATTTGATGGTCGCTAAGCTGTGCTGTGCTTTTTAGAACACTAAGGTGGAGTTAATAATTCATGATAGTGTGCCCACACGTGCGAACTGCATTTTTCTTGTTTGATTCTCTGTCTGTCTCTCTGCATGTGTAAGATTAAGTCCTTGATAGCCTAGCGCACAAGGCTTATATGGAGGATTTAATATAACATAGCTTTACCTTCGTTTTTTTGCAAAGTGGCTACATTCGCAATTTGAACCTATGATCTTCATGTCACAATAGAGTAACTTTACCGTTACACTATAGCTCATTCTCAAGAATAAAGCCCTTTTAGTAATTGGAAAATTCTTTTTCAGGAGTGTTGGCTTGTTGCCCTTTGGTTAGAACCAAGTATTCTAAACAATAAATATGAATATTTTGCATGTTGCGATAAAACCTATCGGATTATCCAACTGCATGTGCACATTTATAGCATTTACAGATGGAAATTACTCGGCAACATTCATAAAACTGTCCTAACTTTGTTTTTGGTGAAAATTCTCTCTTTTTTTTTTTAAGGTTTTGCAAAAGGCTTTAGAGGTGTGGGATCTGCAAGTCATTCCCCTTAACTGCCCAGTTGCTGAGCCTGCCCAGATTGACCCTGAGCTGGAAAATGCATTTATCTGTCATTTGCGCGACCACTGGTTCTGTATCAGGAAAGTCAATGGAGAGTGGTACAATTTTGACAGTCTTTATGCAGCCCCAGAGCACCTCTCAAAATTTTACCTCGCAGCCTATCTGGATTCATTGAAAGGCTTTGGCTGGAGTATTTTCATCGTGAGGGGAAACTTCCCGAAAGAGTGCCCTATTTCATCCTCCGATTCTTTCAATGGATATGGGCAATGGCTTTCTCCTGAAGACGCCGAGAGGATTACTAAATCTTGCAGCACTAGAGAGGCCCCAAAGAGAATCAAATTGACTCAACAGCATTCTGATCCATTTCTTTCTTCGGAGCCAGATAGGCTTTCTGAGATGGAGGACGAGGACTTGAAGGCTGCAATAGCGGCAAGCCTGTTGGATTCTTCCCCAGCTGTTCCTACCGCGGAAGCCAGCAGCACCCCTGCAAGCACCCCACAAAATGAAAATGAAAATAGCAAAGAGAAAATTGCACAAGAAGATTAATATGTTTCAAACATTTTTCTGCTCCGGTTTAAATTGCAATAACCGATGTTAGTGTAGATGTTGAATACATTATTGACATTGTGATTATTTGTTCATATACGTTCATTATACTTTTTTTTTTTTTTCTGAAATCGTTGAAAATTCGCCGTTAAATCATCATTTTTGGGCTTAAGCGGAGCAGATAAAACCTTCGGCTGTCTCAGTCTCTTACAAGAAAAGTACTTATTGGAGTCGAACCCAGGACCTCAAGATAAGATCATGAGTTCTACAACACTAAGTCGCGCCCCTGGGAGACAATTTCATTATACTTTGTCAAAACCTAAAAGCTTCTTTGGGAAATGTCATTGTGGCTTTGCAATTGTTTGATAGTTGTGACTGGATTTCTGGAAATAGCTTTGGGGTTGCTTGCTCTTTTTTTTTTTTTTTGAATATGTATGAATGTTATGTATAGCGCGATGATCAAGTGTTAATTTATTATCCACTTGATCACATATTTAAATCCCTTCAAAATTCAATTTAAAATTAAGGAAAATTATCTTCGGTACACCTTAAGTTAGGGGAAAGTTTGAAAATATTACATGATTTTACCATTTTTATACTTGATATTGTAAAAGTTTGTATTTTCTAACTTGAAGTTATAAAAGTATCATATTCCACTCGAAAAATGGTGAAAATTGATACACTTTTGAAACTCTCGGTGGAAAATGATAAAATAACAAATGTTATAATATTTTCGGACTTTCACCTAATTTAGGATGAATAAGAGATAATTTCCCTAAAATTAATAACAAAAAGTCATGAAAGAATCTTTCTTTCTAGATAGACACTTACAGAAGTGGAAGAAAGACCGAAGAGGAGGGTGAATTTAAACAGAAAAAAGGGTTAATAATAGTAATAATAAAAGTGAAAAGGATTAATAAAAGTTAATAATAGTAATTAATCTACTTGGATGGACCCGGGTCCGGTTAGACCCTGATCCGTAATTTTTTTTTGCGGATCCGGGTCTTTAATATTAAGACCCGGATTAACCGGGTCCGGGTGGTTCCGGACCCGGGTAAAATAAAAAAAAAAATTTCTTGTTTTCATTTTTTTTTTAATTATTATTCTTGCGACATTTTGGTTTGTTTATATTAGTTTGTTGTTATTCCTGTCAACTTGCTTTATATTTTATTTTCTTGGTTGGGATTTTGATGGAATTGGTAAAGTGATGCTGGATAATGTGATGAGATATTAAGATACATGAATGTATTTGATATATTAATTTTACAGAATCATGGAAACAGATATAGAATACAAACTATCTAAATTTAATTTGCGCGTTAGGTGCTTCAAGAGCAAGCCTTGTGCGCCTAGGCTCACGAAAAAAAAAAAAAACAATGGACGAATGTTGGTTGCGAATCCCGGGTCCGGACCCGGGTATAACCGGGCCCATTCCGGGTATTCCCGGGTCTACATCTGGACTCGAGTCGCCTTCAGTGCGTGCGGATCCGGACCCGGATCCGGATTTTGCGATCCCTCCTGATTACACTCTTTTGTCACTTGTCAGTTGTCACTAGTGTTCTACTCCTCATTGCCATTTTGTTTCTTTGGGCCGAATCTGCAGCAATTCTTAACTGGTGACATACTAAGCACTTTGAGTTTTTTTGCTTCATTTTGGTTTGTTTCTTGGCTTTCAAGTTCTGAAGCATATGGAGATATTGAAACATAATATAATCTGACTCGCTGTGAAAAAACAAGGGTAAAACTGCATATATCAAAATCTTATCCTATTTATAGCGAGATTCTTTATGCACATCAAAATCTTCTCTAAACCTTATTTATAATGGGAGTCTCGTGCACTTGCACTACTTTTTTGCTTCACAGTGCAGCTACTTTATATTTGTCCATCCTAACAAAAAGGTTGAATGTTAGGATGGTACTCACAATTCTTATTACACTTTTGAGCCATGACCTAACTAAGAAATATAGATAGATAGAAATACAAGCATAAGGTAATGATTCTCATAAGGAACTCTGATTATTTTCTGTCCAAGGATTGTAGCCAGACCATCCGCTTGGCAACAAGTTCAAATCCTAGAAATAGTCTCTCTGTAAAAAAAAAAAAAAAAAAAAAAAAAATATGTAAGATTGCGTACATCAAGACCTTCTTCAGACCTTATTTATATCAGAAGTTTTGTGTATCGGGTACTATCTACCTCCAATTTGCAAAATTCATATGTTAACTATCACTTCAATTGCAACTGCATCTAACTTTTCTCCCTCCTGAACAGACCTGCTCCACCCTTTCCACAGCTGCATCTATCAGAAGAAATGGTTATGAAGTGGCAGCTTTCATACGCACTCATGCAAACGATTTGCTCTCAGTTTCCCAGGACATTGACCTGGGCAAGAACTCAAGATTGTTCTTCAAAAGTAGATCTATGCTTGTGGCTGATTTCCTTTGTTGGTAGCTTGATAGATTTTCTTACATTAGGCTGCACCAGTGAGTATAGCATCAATTGAGGAAAAGATGATAGAAACACGACTATGATGGTTTCAACATAGACATTAAAGTGCTTTGGAGAAAAAATAAGAGTAAATGGTATTATCATATGTCAAGCGAGATAATGGAATACCTAAGTTCATACTTATAGAAGCCATAAAAAGAGACATGTTTTATGAAGTTTGATGAAACAATGATCTCTAATAGAGTATAATGGTGTCAAAAGATCCATAAAGCGGACTCAACTTAATTGGAAAAAGCTTTATTTGATTTGATTTAGTTAGGCTACACCAGTAAGTTCCAAGTTTCAGTTGCATTATTTTTGTTTTATGAAGAATATGCAAAACTTATCAGGCTCTCAGAATTGACCATAAATCTACAATTACTTAAGGCAACTGAATTTTAGTTTCCATTTCCTCTTCAAGCCTTGTTATTATCAGTGTTTAAAAAAACGGTTGAGGCGGCCGCCTCGCGGCGAATGCGCGTCGAGGCGGCCGCCTTATGAGGTTTTTTTGAAACGCCCGCCTCTCTGTTGGTGAGGCGGCCGCCTTACCAGCAGATGTTTTTTTTTTTTTTTTTTAATATCTAAAATGAAACGACGACGTTTTGGGCTTCCAAAACGTCGTCGTTTCATTTGACAAAATAAAAAAAAATAAAAAACCAAATCAAGATTATGGTTTCAAATAATCGTCTCCCTCGACCACACGGTGCTCGGTAAGAATCGAGATTTCATTTATGATGATTTCAGTCTCCATAATTTATTCATTTCTAAAAGGTGTTTATCTAAATTCTGTTGTGTTCCCATAAACATTAAATTATATTCTATATTGTCATTTATGTAAAACAAAGGCTGCCAACTCAATGCATCACCAAATCTGGTTAAATCATGTTATAGCCAAGAAAAAAATGGAACAAATACAATTAGAAAAATAGAAAAAAAAAACAAAGATCAGTGATATGGAGACAGTCTCCATAATTTGATATTAATTTCCAGAAAGTTTGTTTTGATTTATTTCAGTCTGAGATTATCAATTTATTTGGCTCGAAAATGTTGACTTGTTTGGCTGAAAATATGTCATTTATCTTATGTCATTACCTGTGAATGCATTTGTTTCTTATGTCATGTGAATGCATTTATGTATTTTGGATTACTTATCAATAGTTTTTTGAACATACTATGAATTATGAAGAAATGAATGTATTTTGGATTATTTTTCCGATTTTCGGATCGAGGCGCCCGCCTCACCGCCTCGAGGAGGTCCGCCTCGCGCCTCAATGGCCGGCCGCCTCGAGGCGCCGCCCCGTATTTCTAAACATTGGTTATTATTCTTACAATTCCAGCCTTATATGACAGATAGCTAGATCATATTGATAAATATGCCATACTGGGTTACATGAAACTGCAGCAGCTGTATGCGAAAACCAGTGAGGAATTTGTAAGCAGAATCCGAAAATGGAATTTGGAAAAGCAGAAACTGAGTTAATTTCTCATTTCTCTTCATGATTTTCTCAATTCCTTTATGATATTTTGATTTTGAAAGCTAAGGGAGTGTTAATGGAGGGAGGGTGATTGGATTGTTTTCTTGTTGAGCTTCAGGTTGTGAGAGTGGAAGAATGTATCTATTCAGGGTTTTGCTAACGTACTCCCAATATCTTTACGGGGACATTGAAATTGAAATATGAACTATTGAAATTGAAATCGGAGTCAATGAACTTGAAATTTCTACCATTGACATATCCAATACTATAAGTTTTAAATTTAATGTCCATGCTCCGTCGTATGAGTACTGAGGTACTGTAGATATGCCCAACGTATTCAAAATAGTCTCTTCTTTTTGTATCATGATTTATATTTTATGACAGATTTTGACAGGAGAAATATAGGATTGGAGAAAAATCTCAAAGATATCCAGTTTGGCAAGTCAATTATCTAGATTTTATGAAAATTTATCAAAATTTTGCATTGTATGTTAGCTCTAAGTAGTGTAAATATACAAATGAAAATGTGACCTACAACAGAGAAAACAGAACCAGAATGAACTCAATGCAAAAAGAAAATATGGCCCATCGGGCAAATTGAATTGATAACTAAAAAATTTAAATAACATGCCATAATGCCTAAAAAGATTGTAATAGTACTATTACTGGCTACTTCCAAAGCCATCACGATTCTCATGTGGCCACCCAAAACCAGGACTGTCAAGACCGGAATAGTACTTGCCTCTTTTGTGTGGTGACATGTGAGACTGCGGAGGTGGTCCTGGTGGTGGCTGTGGAAGTGACGTTGGTTGTGTCAATATAACCTTGCCATCCCTTGGATCCATCGCATTACTGCCATGCACAGCTTCGATCCCCTTATTGGCTGTTGGCAGGGGAGGATTCGTCATAGGTAAACCTCCTGGATTTTGCGCATAGCCCTGATAAAATGCTGCTTTTCCCTGAGAATCTGACATGTTAGCAAAGCCCTCTGACATTCCTTGACCCCCTGATGGAACTTCATAAAGGACACCACCAGGCCCAGGGTTCCAGAGATGAGGGTAACCAGGCGGAAAATTTACACCCACTGGTGGACCTGGTGGGAAACCCAATAATGATGCTTCTTCTGATCTAACTTCTGGTACTGAATCTGGCCTCGGCATTCCAAAAGGAGCGCCATAAAACCGTTGAGATCCTTCAGTTGGAAAAGGAGGAACACCAAATGGAGGTGTCAACAAGGGATTTGAATTCATTGGCACAACAAAACCAGGAGCTTGCATAGAATGCATAGGCGGGTATTCAGGAAATCGGGTCTCTGATAAAAGCCCTTGCTGTTGGCTAGATTCTTGCTGTGGGATACCCTGAGAGTCAAAGCTCTGTTGAAAGTGATTGTGAGGTCCAGACATAACGAAACCAGGGGGATGGCTGCTGTCAGGCTGTGTGTCTGATTGGTAGTTTTGGAGCTGTCTAAAAACACGTGGCTTTGGTAGCATGGCTTCCCTTGAAGGTGGCTGTTCTCTAGGTTGCTGCCAACGGGATTTATCATCACGATCATTAATCTGGGAGTTTGAACCTGGAGAAAAGACAGTCCTTGTGGGAGCTCGAACAGAGGATTCTGAAGCTGTAGGTTGTTTGGCACTCTGACTCTCTGATTCATTACCATCTTCTTTTTCTGTATTGGGCTGTAGAAGGTCAGCATGGCTCTCATGAATATGAGACTCAAATTCAGTCCTCTTCACGAAAGACTTGAGACAGTGAGGGGCTGCACAGATGAAGATACCCTCCATCAATTTGATTGTCTGAATCTTCTGTATACGTTCATCACAACTGCATTCAACAAAGCATATGAAACTGATGATTGCATTCCTCAATCATTTAACCAGTGCAAAAGAAGTTTGACATGGAGAGAGAATGCACAATGTTACAAATATTAACATCCGGTAAACTGCCTGTCATTGAAATGGTTGTTTGTATGTTTCTACAAAAACCCATTGCAATCTTTCCTTAGAATTTAAAAGTCTTTTCAAAACAACCTAAGTAATAACAAAATAGTTTAATGTTGTTAATAAGATACTACAAACCAAACAAATATGATGGAACTGCAATAAAATTTATCAACATATATTTTACTGATAAAAGCATATTCTCATTTTTAAAGCTCAATCAACGAAGATTAAAACCCCGGCGGAATGCACCACACAAATACTATATCATTTCCAATGGATTTACTGCTTAACTCCCCTGTAAACATGCAGTGCAGATAAGATAATTGTGCGCAGGGAAAAATTAGAAGTTTCTCGATCAAAACATGGGAACGAAGTCTCATTTTGCATTGACGTGGAAGTAGAAATTTGGACCCATGTGGAAACCCGTTTGCTGTAAACTCAGCTGGTATACTAGTTCATGAATCAAAGCAAGTTAAATTTCCACAAATAAAGCCACTGTTGAACCCCAAAAACTATCAAAAATACATGAAATGCATAGTTTGTAAGACTAGCTCTTGGTTAAATTTGAATTTTACATAAGCAAACATGTAAAAGCAGAGTATCCAGAAATATCATACAATACTAAGAAATGTAGAGTAATAAATATCAGGCAAGCCCATTAGTTTATACTAAAATGTGAAGATCCGAAATCTGCTTACAGATAGCATATTGAGTCACTACTGGCACAGTCGAGACAGAAGACATGCTCACAGGGATTCTGCAAGAATATAAAACTGTCAGTACTCTGAAATCCATATAGACATACTAAAACGCTGCTAGCAGCGAATGTTCAGCAAGCTATGATAACCAATTGACACACACACAAAAAATGGAAGAAAATACTGACAGTTTTACCTTGGGAAGCCATCCCATCTATTGACAAAACAAAATCCATTCCCTGCACTTCTCATTAAACTATTCTTCCATTCCCCACCATTTATCCAAGACGAAAACACTAAACCATTACAACCAAGGTTGCATTGACGATTTAATAGAAAGCCATTACAGCCAAGGTTGCATTGTCGATTAAATAGAGAAAAATCAAATGCACTATTCCCTTACCCACTTTTGAACAGAAGCATATGTTAAATGAACAACATGCCAAACCAAATGTTACATAATAATTAAGTATTACAATATATCAACAATTTTTAGAACATACCAAGCGCCCATAGATAGAAATTGGGAAATCACAGCGAACACAAAAATGGACTCGCTCACCAAGCTGGCGACGGGACCTTCGACCAATATTCTTGACAAGGGAAGCAGCAGTTGCTGCACCAATGCCCTTCGCTACAGGAAGATCAGCAAGAACAAGATGATCCGGACATACAACTGTCACAGTCTCCACTGGAGAGGGCTTCACCACTCCACCACCTTCCCATGATGGAGCCTTTCTAAGCCGTATTTGAAGCATTTTTTCAACCTTACAATCTTTTTTCCCAATTAGTAAAACAAGCTCCAACCTCCAAATAAAAAACCTGATAACCAAATTAACTATTTTCTGAACGAATCAGACGCTAAACAAACTCACAAGACTTATTTTTTTTATCGAGAAAAGGATTAGTTTCTATATCAATTGTACAACAACAACAAAATTACTTAATTTTGGTATTAATAAAATGGAAAGGAAAAAAAAATATTAGCCCCAAGATCAAATTATATCTAAAAAACGGCAAAAATAATTAATAGTTAAATACCCAGATATAATCTCTAATGCTAGTTAATAAATGAACCCAGAAAGTCAAAATTAACTTTAGCTAAAAAATTTAGGAAAAAAAAATCTGAAACTCGCAAGTCTTAAAAGCCCTTCTTGTAATTGACGGTTTTAGACATAATATAAATGTTAAGAGGACTAATATTAATTGGAGGATAAAGGGAAAGCTTACCGGCGGCCGAATTATTTTTGTTATTCTTGAGATTTCGGCCACAATCGGACTGTGTTCACAGAGCCTCGCCGGAAGGGAAGGGCGGGAAGGAAACGACGACGTTGCGCGGAATGGGGCAAACTGACACTGTTAAAGTCCCCATTTTTTATTTTTCAAAAAAATAGAAATATATTTTCGATTTACATTCGCAACTCGCAAGTTGAGCATATTTAGAGAAATAAAATAAAAAAAATATCATAAATCTTATTCCGATTTTTTATTATGAGTGATTTTTTTCTTTTTTCTTTTTTTATAGAAAAAGATATGACACACATATATATATATATAAATTATTTGCAACTTTAATATTCAAATTTCGATATTAAGAAAAATAATATTAAGATTTTATGGCTTTTTCATATATAATTTTAATTGATAAATGTCGGGATGTTCTTACACCCTTAACTTATAAGACTCTTCACTTGAGAATGAAATTGACGATGTGTCAATAATTATACACTTCAGTTATATATTTAAATTTGATTTGACGTGTGAATTCAAACTTTGAAGGAGTAAAATGTTGAAAAATATATTTATTTTTGCCCTTCCCTTTTTTTTTTTCCAAAGAAAAAAAACAACATCATCTTTAAGAAAATCCCATCGTCCAATAAATAGACATCACATAAATCACTTGAAATATTACTTGAAAAATGTAATATTAGTCCTCAAAATATTTGGTTTTTAGTACCAAGTCTTGCATAAATCCATGTTCATAAATAAGTTAATTGGTTTGCCTTTTTTTGGAGTAAAGAAATGATGATCCAACACTCGAAAGTTCCCACACGGTGGGTTCTAAAAAGAATTCAATATATATGCGGTGTTACTCTTGTTTTTTTTGCTTTTTTTTAGAATATTAATAGTTAAAAAAGACAAATGAGAGCAATTGAGATGCAAGTACAAGTTTATAGTTTCCAGAGGGCGTGACTTGGTGGTGTAGGGCTTAGGATCTTATCTCGAGATCCTAGATTCGAATCCAGAGAGTATATTTCTTATAAGAACCTGTGAAGACGAAGGGTTTTACTGCTCCGCTTAAGGTAGGTCGAAAAGAATGACTTAGCGACGGGACTTCCAACGATTCCAAAAATATACAAGTTTATATGACTTTCATTATCAAAACTGTAACTGTAATTGCCAATAGCAATATTTCAAACTTTAACATTCCTTGCCAATGTATTTCACAGTAAAAGTTCTCTTTGACTTGTACTCAAAAAGGAGATGCCAGATTCTCTTAGTTGATGAGAAATTCTCAATCTTAGAAGGAATATGAAAATAATTTTGAATAAATTGCTTATTAAACTTGTTCATATTAGCAAAAGTAAAAGCACAATATGATAATTATTTTTTGAAAAAAAAAATGATCTTTTTATAGCTTGAAAAGGAAACACCTAGCAGAAAAATCATTTAGGCCCTAAAGGGAAAATAAGCAATTTCATTTTGTTATATTAATGGGATGAAAGAAAAAATCATATCGAATCCCAGAAAACAATATGCTAAAATCTCTTTTCAATCAATTGTTTCTGTCTCTTACCGGCACTTCGCTTCTGATTTTCTAAATGAGAAGAACAGTGACATGTAAAAACTTTATTATTCTCCATGGCAATTCCATGCAATATTCATAAACCTAGAGATTGACGACCTTCATCTTTAAGCTCGAGATGATTCTATGCTTCTGACAAACTTCTTAGCCTGTCATGAAAAAAAAGAAAACAAGAGAATAATTTAAGTGGTCGACGAATAAATGGATAAAAATGCCAATACCCGCGTGCCAGAACGAGTGCACACATATGACACAGACATCTAGCAACATTGATTCCCTAGTCTCCATAGTACCACAATAATGTGATTTCTAATTTATGCCAGTACGAAAAAATTCTCTACTCCAGAGTTGTTTTTCTGTTGTTTAATTGTTATCGTACACTCCCTACCGTTATTCAATATGAAGTTGAGTGAATGCATCTTTCACAACCAGTGGGCTACAATTAAGAATGAATCGAAGAAACGATTTTTGTAACTTGTACCTGCTCTAATGTTAAAAACATGATCACGTTCCATGATCCTAGCCGTCCAAAGTTTGGAATAAAGCCCTTATAAAATGCCATAGGTCCCTGCAACAAACATAAGATACTGTAAGATAATGGTCCCTTTTTTTAGACTGTTTGCCTTCCATCAGATCCTCGAATGAAGGCCAACTTTAAAATTATGTGGAAGATAGTAAGCTAATGAAGGAAAAAGTTTAAACCGAACTAATTGTTAGGTTATACTTCTATTATAGAAAGTACGATGGTGATGGTGAATCTCCCAAAACATCAAAGAGGTGTAAAAAGAAATGAAACAAAGAGGCATACATCATTCTTTAGAGTCTTAATGAAACAATCCAGTGTGTTCTTATAAGCAGAATCCCCCATCATTCTCGATTTAACCTGTAAAAGAGGAAAACTTTATAATCTTAGCCTCAACAACTAAGTACATACCTATATGGCGTCATTGGCAAATTAACTACATAATAAACAGCAGGAACCCAAAATACTAAACCATACAATCAGATGTGAAAGTAGATAGCGTACCACATCAACTGGGGAACCAATACAAACCGCGAAAAAACCAGCTCCTAGACCAGAAAGGATATGGGTGACAACATTATCTGTGAACCCTGGAATCTTCAAAATTGTCTGCATTGAAACAAATAATTAGAACTTGCATAAAAAAGTTGAATTCTAACAGATGAAAAAAGTTAAATGAATATGACCAAAGTTTACCTGCTTCACTTGATCATAGCTGGCTAGTTCAGCAGCATTGATGATGGAATTTCGAGCAATGTTGGGTCCAACTCCAGTCCAAAGAGCCCCAAATCCTTCCTAAGAGTCCCAAAAAAAGTTAGAAACACAGGATATAGTTACCCATCCTTCCATATTACTTTTTTTGCTGGGTTAGTTAGATGCACAACCTGTCTCACAATTGTGGAATAAGCATTCAATGCCCCAGTGTAGCGCCTCGGCACACCAGGAGGCAATTTCCCCTCAGCTTGGAGTCTTACTTTCACAAGATCAGTTGGATTTGCTATCATGATCCCAAGAGCACCTGTTTTTGAGACGAAACATCTTTAGGATTTAGAAGATGAAGGAATGGTACAAGCATAAATTATAGCATTTCTTGAGGAAGAAAAGAAAAAATCCAAATTCAAGTCTGCTAGCATCAGACATAAACCTAATAAAAGGTCAATAATTTTTTCTCCAAACATGCAAAAACAAAATAAAAAAGCATCCACCATTAAGCTCACCAGTTGTAAGTCCAGCAAGAATTTTCTTGCTTAAAGGAACATCTCCAACAAAGTCTTTGCCTACATACATTGTCTTAACCTGTCAAGCATGCAGTTGACACAAACGTTTATGGGATATGAGCAAGCAAATGGAATATCTATATAACAAGTAAACAAAAGACAGATTAAAACTCACAGGCTCATACAATCCAATCCTTAACCCTCCATATAAGCACTGACGATGTAATCCCGGGATAATGCCTTTCCACAGTGACGCAATACCTTCTTCCCTACCAATGGTAGCAACTGTGCCCAACATACCCTTGTACTTTGGCAACGCCAATCCATCCCCTGCAACAACCTTCTTTTGCAGCTGAAGCCTAACTTTGGCAGTGTCCAATGGAATAGTACAAAGCTACATCATAATCAAGTAAATTGGTAATGCATAAGTACTTCAAAGCCTAGAAATAAAATAATTGCAATAACTATTTAGTCATTCAATTTAACACATAACTTTAGTTAATCGATCAGCATAACATATTCTCGCAGCTCTATAAATAAAAAAGGATGGTCTAACGCGCGAGGCTTCCCACACTATGGGCTCTGAGGAGATACAATATGTACGCAACCATACCCTTCATTTTTTTCAAAGAGGGTGTTTCCGCTCAGCTCACAATGGAGTAACCTTACACATCCTCATCTTCTCCCAGCTCTATACAATATATAATCTTACACAACATATCAAACTTGTTTCATAAGAACTCAATTACTAAGAAACCCAGAAAATAATTCAAACTCCAAAATTTGCTAAAACATAATGATAATCATGCAATCAAATGAAACGAATTTACCAAAAAATGAAACATACCCAACAAAAATATAGACCATTTGGGTAACCATTCATCACACACATATCACAAAAACATCAAACGAGACACAGCTAAAAGAATCTGAGATCACAGAAATTCAATTCAAGCTCAAACCTCAGCAAAACAAGCGGCAAAAGCGCTGCTAGCGAAAGTTCCGGCGAAGGAGATGTCAGATTTAGCCTTGGAATCAGCAACCATGTTTAAGTGAAACAAAGAGGAGGGCTGAGATTTTTAAGACAAAAATTTGTAAAGACAAGAGAAATGGGCAAATGCAAATTATATAAATAAATACAACTAGTTTTGTTTTGTGTTGTGGGTACGAGAATCTTGGGAAAAGCAACCAACCCAAATGAAGTTGAGCAATTTTGGTCCCTTTCACTTGCTGTTGTGCTCTGCCTCTGCCTCTGCCTGCGTCCCATTTCTTCTCATTTTATGTTGTTCCCATTACAAGCGAGAAAGACTTGCCTGCGACCGCTGTATGGATGACGTCATACGTTCACCTATTAAAATTTTGATATATATATATCTATATTATAAAGCATAATGGTGTGAGAGGAAAGAGAATGCAACTAATCGTTAGAATTAAGAGAGATAATGTATCCAAAAGTTATCTTTATGTGGCTTAATTGGCGGCTCAGATCATTTCATTATAATCTAATTGCTGATAAAGAATCATTCTATTATAGAATCTCTATAAAAATGGAAAATGAAAACTACCAAATAAACTAAAGAATAAAATCATCTAATTAAAAAATAAAATCATTTCATGATAGAATATCTCTGAAAATTAACAAACAAATTAAATAACATAATTTTAATCTCTCTGTAAATTCTGTAACACTGTGCCGGAGGCACGGGCAATATCTAGTATATATATATATATATAATTTAAAATTGATCGATAATAATTTTTTACATAAAAAATTATTGATTGACGCACCTTATACAGAGGTGGCCACGGTTCGATCCGGAACCGAACCGAATCGTTCTGTTCTACGGTTCCAGGTTGTTGGAACCGTAATCGAACCGGTTCGGTTACGGTTTCAGTTTTTTGGAACCGCAGAACCGAACCGAACCGAAAAATTTGGTTCGATTCCGGTTCGGTTCTCTATTTTTTAAGGGAAAAAAATTGGTTCGGTTCCAGTTCGGAACCGAACCGAACCTTAAGGTTATGGTTCTAAATTTGTGGAACCGTAACTGAACTGTTTGTGGATTCGGTTCGATTCCGATTTTGGAACCGGAACCGAATGAAACCGTAACCTTACGGTTCCATCCGATTCGATTCCGATTCTGTTTCAGTTCCGAACCGGAACCGTAGTCGGGTCTAACCTTATATATAAGATGGACACATTTAGTATACCCATATAAATTTTTGTCCTTACAAAGCATAGCCAATTTGGCAAATTATTTACGCATGGCATCACTGAGACAAGATTCATTCTTAATAATATTATAGTCTGTCTATTTATTAATCGCGAGCTGCCGCATATAGGGATTATGGAAATATTTTTGGATTAACATTATCAATTTGTGAGTTGGTGACTAGATGCTTATGTAGTTATGTGTTATAATTGGTCAACTTTTGGAAATTGGATGTGTGCAATTAATTATATATATATAAAAAATATTGGATATAGTTGGCAATCAGTTAAGATGAGATTTGTCAATTCCAATTTTATCATAATTATAAATTTGAGATAAAAAAAAAAAAAAAAAAAAAACATTTCTAATTTCGTATCGAGTTATGAATTGAGATAATTTTTTATCTCAAATCTTGGACTAAATGATTTGAGATCATAAATTATGAATGAGATTTGAGATTTTTATAAGCAGAAAATTGGGAATTAAAACAAAAAATAATCTCGAATTTTAATGAAATTTTTTAATTAGAACAAAAAATAATCATAAATCTCGTACCGTACCTTGAATTTCAATGATGATTCAGGATTTTCTATTTTCCCTGAATTAGTTCTCCAAGGAAATTAAGAGATAAGTTCAGATTGGGAATTACAGTCAGCAAATGTTTGGCAGAGTGCTATTATTTCGTCCCCAAGGGGCGTGATTTGGTCGTGTAGAGTTCAGGATCTCACCTTGAGGTCCTGAGTTCGAATCCAGATAGTGTGTTTCTTGTAAGAGTTTGGGACAACCGATGATTTTACATGTTCCGCTTAAGCCCAGAATGAGTGATTCGGCAGTGGAGTTTCCAACGATTTAAAAAAAAATGCTATTATTTCAGGACCAAACTGGGCAAGAGTCATCTTATTTGTTCTTAATTTATCAAGACCAAATAGTGGAATAAGACTTAAGATTTAGTTGTTCAAGTTTTAGGTTCAAATTCAGGAGATGCTTCTCTTGTAAGAGTTTGAGACAACCAGAAATTTTACTTACTACGCTTAAACTCGTATCAGATGATTTGACGACGAGATTTCTAACATTTCAAAAAAAAAAATCAGTATCAAATTAAAGAAAGATATATGAGCAATTGCCTGTGTAATGGGTGATTTGAATGGTGATCAGCACTTGTAAAGGAAATGCATTAAAGGCATGAAAGAATATTTGATGGCAACTTTGGTTGATGATAGTGGGTCGTGTAAGAGGATATAGAGATGCCTTGCCCCATCAGCCAGCCAGAGTGAACATGCAATTATGCTATTTCAATGCAACCAAGCCCTATGGGTATAGTGGATTCTGTTAGCAAACACAAACTATACTAGATTTTATTAAAAAAAATAATTGGAAATTGATACAGTAATAATAAAATTACAACAGTTTATAGTAATAGTACATAAGCAATAACGAAACCAAAATTACAACATACATGATATAAACGAATGATGAGTATTCAGACCTATAAAATATCATGTCTTTAAAACAGATTCTGTTGGAAATTCTTCAAATCTTCAAATATACTTATTTGGATGGAGGGACATATCCCTTGGATGGTACCCCTTAGGGACATGTCATCCATTTATGTGTAATATGGTCCTATGCTCATGGGATACATAGGAGGGGTGCAACCCTTAGGAGGGTTGCACTCTAACCCAAAGGGTGGCTTTGAGGCACCATTCCATGCTTATAAAATGAAGTCATTATGTTCCCTTATAGAGACAGAAATAGAAATCCGAATTTCATCCAAAAAAGAGAGTCTCATTTTTGTCTTTGAGTCTGAGAGAGTGCCACTATATTCCCAGTTCAAGATCTTGTTAAGGAGTGCCCCTTAAACAAGAGGAATATGGGTTATCCTGGGAGAACATTGGCCACAAATCCGTAGAGCACTGAAACGGGGTCGATAAGTTCTTAAGGACAGAGAATCTTCTCGATCCGGACTACTGTTTTCGTCTTTGTAACAAGGTTTTTCTGATTCTTCTCAAGTTTTAAAGTTTATTTTAGGGTTTATGCATATTAGATCTACTCTCTGGTTTGATCTGTTTGATTGCTTGTTAATTTACTGTATAATGACACTATATGTACAACAATCTTAAGAACTTATCGACTAGTGTTGTTAAATAGTAAATCGCATGCGTAGTTAAGAAAATTTCTGGAAAAAAATACAGACTGTGCATGAAAAAACCCGTAGGGCGTTCGAACGCCCGACGCACGCGAAGGCAAAAATCTGAAAATTCGTAAGAACGTTCGAACGCGTCTTCAAACACAACTCGAACGCACGCCTTCTACCTAAAAACGTTCGAACGCTTCTTCAAACGCGAATCGAACGCAGACCTTCTGACTTAGTTCGTTCAAACGCGTCCTAAACGCAACTCGAACGCAAACTCTCTGGAATCATTCCGTTCGAACGCGTTATCAAACGCTACACGAACGTGAACTCTCTGGAACACTTCGTTCGAACGCGTTATCAAACGCAACACGAACGTACACACACTGGACAGTCTCGTTCGAACGTAGATACGAACGCGACACTAACGAAATAGTCTTGGAATTGTTATAAACTGCACATACTTATATTAATATTAACTTAGGTAATCATATACTGAATCACTATAATCTTGGTATTATAGATTTAAGTTATTATTAGGTTGTTCAATTATCACAAGCATACAATTAGTGATAAAGTTGAAAAATTTATTGTGTGTTGCATACTTGGTTGAGAATTTAAAGTGTAATTTTACACAAGTAATTCCATCCAATCTTGTTTGACACATACACATATATCTACACTTATCGTATATTGTTTTGTGACATTGACAAAGTGAAATACTGAGTTTGAATTGCTAAGAAGTTCTATTCAGAAAGTAGTTAAAGGATATTATGTCAAAACGGCGATAAGAGCCTAAGTGGTCAGAGACTTAAGTGGTTACTCCGGACCCCCCTCGTCCTCTGAGAATATTCCTTTATTTACTTTTCATAAGAAATCTTGGTTGGAAATTCAAGGACTTGTGTTTATTGGTACTACTGTCCAATAGAACAACAAGTGAATATTTGGTATATCACTTGAGACAATATCATTTGTTGGTCGTTGTACAATTTATCTTTTGTAGACTTATTGAACCCTGTTTGTTTCCAGTTACATATGGTTAGCGGAAACATCTCAGTACCGGTCTCTCATGGAGAAAAACCGGAGAATTTTGGTGGGGCAAACTTCAAACAGTGGCAGAGCAAAATGTTGTTCTACCTGACAACTCTGCAATTGGTTAAGTACCTCAAAGATCCTCCGGGTCCTGTGGAGGGTGAATTAGAGGTAGCCAAGGAACTGCGAGAAGAGACATGGTTGTCTGGCGACTTCCTATGCAAGAAATACATTATGGGTGGTCTTGACAATACCCTGTACATTGTGTACTAAGACATGTCTTCTGCGAAGATTCTCTGGGAATCTCTCGAGAGGAAATACAAAACCGAGGATACCGGACAAAAGAAATTTGTCGTGGGTAGAATGATGTCTCAGTTGGGTGAACTGCAATTGATCATTCATAAAATACTGGATGAAGGAATGGAACTGTGTGATACGTTTCAAGTTGCCACCATAATTGAATAGTTGCCTCCATCATGGAAGGACTTCAGGAGCTATCTGAAACACAAAAAGAAGCAGATGAGCCTTGAAGACCTTGGAGTTCGATTGAGAATCGAACAGTACAACATGATGTCCGAGAAGGCCAGCTACAAGACTATGTAGTCTAAGGCCAACATCATTGAGGATGTAAAGGGTAGCAAGAAAAGAAAGAACAGTGAAGCTGATTCTTCCCAAAGGAACAATAAGTTCAATGGGAAGTGCTACAACTGTGAAAAGAGCGGTCATATGACAAAGGACTGCAGAAACAAGATATCTCAGGACAATGGCAAGAATAATGAGGCCTATGTCGCTGAAGATGAGCAGTTAACTGATGAGATTTCAGAAATGAACCTCTCAGCAGTTAGGGGTGGGCAAAAAAACCGACCGAACCGAACCAAACCGCAAACCGGACCAAACCGGACCGAATTTACGGTTTTTTTTTCTAATGGTTCGGTTTGCGGTTCGAATTGGCCCACCCCAAACGGTTTAACGGTTCGGTTCAGAAGCTAATCCGAACCGCACTTGTTAAACCGAACCGAACCGTTATAATAAAAAAAATTATATATTTTTATAAAAAAAATTAGTATTTTTCTTTTAATTTTATTATATGTTTCATTTTTATTAGTATGTTAATACTTTTATTCTTAAATTTTTTGTTAATATATTTATTTGTCAATACTTTTATTCTTCAATTTATTTGTTAATACTTTTATTCTTAACTTTTTTTTTTTTGATAGCATCATTATTCTTGAAAGTAAGATGTTGGATTTGTCTCTTAATTAGAATGATGGTAGCATCATTATTCGAGGTAATTTTTAAAAAATACAAGAATTAATTATGCCTCTTTTTTTTTCACTTAAGTATATGCAAATTTGTTTTAAATATAATAATCTGTAAACTGAACCGAACCGATCCGTAAACCGCTAGTTTAAAAATTTTCAATCCGAACCAAACCGTTATTTAATGGTTTGGTTTGAGGTAAAAAATCTGAACCCTAAAATATGATTTGGTTCGATTTTTAGCAAAAACCGAACCGCGCCCACCCCTATCAGTAGTGGTAACTGAAGCCAACTTGGTTGGGAATCCGATAGAATGGTGGGTAGACACTGGGGCTACTCTTCATATCTGTGCTGATAGCAAGATGCTTTCCTTATATCAGAAAGGTCTATGACGACGATCATCTGACAATGTGAAACTCGTCTACCTCTAGAGTGGTTGGACAAGGCACAGTGGTTCTGAAAATGATATCTGGGACGGAGCTTACATATAAGAATGTTTGCATGTTCCAGATATTCTGAAGAACTCGGTCTCGGGTTTGTATTTGTTTCTGACAAGATTGTATAGACCAAAAATGATGTCTATGTAGGAAAAGGATACCTCACTGAGGGCCTTTTCAATGACTGTCAATTGTGTTATTAATAAAGCTGAAACTTCTGCTTATATTATTGAGTCACAAAATGTATGGCATGGGAGGTTAGGACATGTTAATTATGATACAATGCGTACATTAATTAACATGGACCTTATACCTAAATTTGCATTGATAGCCAACATAAGTGTGAGGCATGTGTTGAAGCAAAAATACATAGAACGAAGTTCTGAACCCTTGGAACTTGTACACACTGACGTGTGTGACCTGAATATTGTGCAAACAAGAAGCGGTAAAAAGTACTTTCTCACTTTTATCGATGAATGCACAAGATTCTGTTAGGTATATTTGCTGAGAAGCAAAGCTGAAGCTTTTGAGAGCTTTATACACTGAGAACGAAGTTGCAAGTCAACTTGGCAAGGAAATCAAAAGAATTAGAAATGATAGTGGTGGTGAATATGTTTCATCATTCAGTGAATATTGTTCTGTGCACAGAATTATTCACGAAACCACTGCTCCTTATTCTCCTCAATGGGATTGCTGAGTGCAAAAACTGAACATTGAAGGAAATGATGAATGACATGTTGACTAGTTCCGGTTTACCTCAGAACTTGTGGGGGGGAAAGCCCTGCTTTCCGCGAACTACGTTATGAACAAGCTTCCTCACAAGAGATTGGACAAGACACCATATGAGTTATGGAAATGTTATGTACCTTCCTACAAATATCTGAAAATGTGGGAGTGTCTTGCCTATTGCCAATGTGATGGTTCCTAAACCTAAGAAGGTGGAATATGACCCAAAACTGTTGACAGTATATTCATCGGATATACTTGTAACAGTAGTGCGTATCGATTCTTGGCACACAAGTATGAGATTCCTGACATCAATCCAAATGTGATGATTGAGTCAAGAAATGCAATATTTTTTTAAGAGACATTTCCTTGTAAGGAAAAACAATAAGAGAGTCTCTCAAAAAGATCTGTTGATACTGTCATGGACAGTTATCAGGTTGACCATGAGTCAGATCCGATTTTCTGACATATTTGTTAGAAAATGAACCTCAATGCTATAAAAAGCAATGTCTTCTCCTGAGGCACCTCTGTGGAAAGAGGCTATTAACAGTGAGATTGATTCAATCCTACAGAACCATATTTGGGAGTTGGTTGATCTTCCTCCAGGTTGTAAGCCACTGGGCTACAAATGAATATTCAAACGGAACATGAAAACAGATGGATCAATAGAGAAGTATTAGGCGAGGTTTGTCATAAAAGGTTATAGAAAAAAAGAATGCCTTGTTTACTTTGACACATATTCACCAGTGATTCGTATCACATCGGTAAGAATGCTTATAGCCATAGCAACTATATTTGGTCTTGAAATACATAAAAATGATGTAAAGACTTCATTCTTGAATGGTGAATTGGATGAAGAGACTTACATGGAACAACCAGAAGGGTTTAATGTTTCTGGATAAGAACAGAAGGTGTGCAAACTTGTAAAATCCTTGTACGGATTAAAACAAGCACCTAGACAATGACATGAGAAGATTGACAAAGAGATGTTGTCAAGTGGGTTTAAAACTGATGAGTGTGATAAGTGTATATACACTAAATCAACTCAAGAATGATATGTCATTGTATGTCTCTATGTAGACGATATGCTGATAATTTGTAATAATCATGAGTTGATTCAGTCTACCAAGAAAATGTTACCCAACAAATTTGATATGAAAGATTTGGGAGTAGCTAACCTAACTCTTCCTCTATCAAAGAATATTGGCTTAAGCATATCGCAACTAGAGTATTCAAGGATCATCAGAAGTCTGATGTATCTCACGAATTGCACACGAACTGATATCGCTCAAGCTGTGAATAGGCTTAGCAGATATACTAGCAATCCAGGACATAACCACTGGAAAGCCATAGTAAGTGTTTTGAGGTATGAGAAACTTCAGAATATGGGCTATATTACGAGAGATATCATGTTGTTCTAGAGGGATACAACGATTCTGACTGGATATATGATACAGTGGATTCCAAATCTACGGTTGGATTTGTTTTCACACTTGGTAATGCAGCCATGTTATGGAAATCCTCGAGGAAAACATATATTGCCCGGTCTACTATGGAATCAGAGTTCATAGCGTTAGACAAAATAGCGGAAGAAGCGGAATGGCTTTGAAACTTCCTGGAGGATATTCCAAGTTGGCTCAAACCGGTGCCAGCGATTAGCATACATTGTGAAAGCCAATCGGCTATTGGGAGAGCCCAAAATACAATGTATAATGGTAAGTCTCGACACATACGTCGGAGGTATAATATCGATCGATTATGTTGAGTCGAAGGAAACCTAGCGGATCCACTAACTAAAGGTTTACCTCGAAAGCAAGTTGAGAAGTCATCGATGGGAATGAGCTTGAAGCCTATAATCTAAGAATTGTCACTGTGGAAACCCAACCTAGCTGACTGGAGATCCCAAGATCTAGGTTCAAAATGGACAACAGAAACTTTGTGCAATTCAAAACAAGCACTGAAGAGTTTTGTACCATTTGCCATTCCGATAATGACGCTGAGTGCTGTCTGTCATGGTTAGGATAAGCTAAGGCTTTTAATGATCATTATATTAGGAGATGAGTCCTAATGGGGGTAAAGACAGATTACCTCTTCATAGTAGATCACTTATTTCAAGTAAGAAGTGAGGCTGCTTCCATGGGAACCTTTAAAGGTGGGTTACCCTAAAGTACTTGATGAATCTGAGACCGTTGTTCAGGGCCGAAATGAACACAACCGTAGAACGGAAAATGGTCGAAGTAAAGCTGTGTGTTGGCAATTATTTTGGTTTACACCAACGGCAGAACAGTTCAAGACTATGGGTCACTGGTTTGCCAAGTAAATCCGATTGTCATTCACTAGGGAAGGTTCAAGGCGAAAGCTACCTATTTCGATGCAGATTTAGTTCACGGTAACTCTCTCAAGTGTCTGCATGAATATTTGAAGAATTGTGGGGGATTGTTGGAAATTCTTCAAATCTTCAAATATACTTCTTTGGATGGAGGAGTGACATATCCTTTGGATGGTACCCCTTAGGGACATGTCCTCTATTTGTGTGTAACATGGTCATATGCTCATAGGATACATATGAGGGGTGCAACCCTTAAGAGGGTTGCACTCTAACCCAAATGGTGGCTTTGAGGCACCCTTCCATGCTTATAAAATGAAGTCATTATGTTCCCTTATAGAGACAAGAAATCCGAATTTCATCCAAAAAAAATGAGTCTCATTTTTGTTTTTGAGTCTGAGAGAGTGCCACTATATTCCCAGTTCAAGATCTTGTTAAGGAGTGCCCCTTAAACAAGAGGAATATGGGTTATCCTGGAGAACATTGGCCACAAATCCGTAGAGCACTGAAACGGGGCCGATAAGTTCTTAAGGACAGAGAATCTTCTCGATCCGAACTACTGTTTTCGTCTTTGTAACAAGGTTTTTCTGATTCTTCTCAAGTTTTAAAGTTTATTTTAGGGTTTATGCATATTAGATCTACTCTCTGGTTTGATCTGTTTGATTGCATGTTAATTTACTGTATAATGACACTATATGTACAACAGATTCGTCTCTTATATTAGTGTTTAGGATTTATACGGCGACTGTTTCTTAAGATAGAACGGAAATGAAATCTCAGAGCACAAATGAATTATTATGACAAACTCACTTTGAAACGAACTTGATCAGTGTTATACTCTCGGTTTTCCGTTTTTTTTTTTTTGGTTACATAAGATGTAATGTATTTTTATAGTAATCAATTCATTTAGCATCTTTAAATATTGTAACAGTTAGTTTAATCCAACTTTTTGAATCTTGAAAAACTATTCAGCTACAAAAATTAAGATGGAAATAAAAAAACATGGCTAAGGAGGGCTGATTTGAATAGGGCCGTCATTCGTGTAAGCAAGATACTTAAGTGCATACGAGTCGAACCAATTCAGGTCGGGATTTGCACCTCTTGCGTGAGCGTGCATAGAGAGAGCTTCTATCCTTGCCCAATTACACTTGAGTAGTTATATATAAACCACATTAGTCTTTGTTTCCCTTCTTATGTGAGATTAGTCAATTTCTTTTAATTTTTCCATTTCAATGGATGTACTTTAAAAGAATATTTCTCATTCACTCGAGTATCATTTTGAATATATAAATATACTAGTGTGTGCTTATGTCTACGGCACGGTATTACAAAATTTAGAGAGAGATTGGGATTCTGTTATTTAATTTGTTTATAATGAAATGATTTTATTTTTTAATTAAATGATTTTATGCTTTAATTTATTTGATAGTTTTCATTTCCCATTAATAAATGATTTTATTCTTTAATTTATTTGATATTTTTTATTTTCCATTTTTATATAGATTCTATAATGAAATGATTCTTTATCTGTCATTAGATTATAATGAAATGATCTGAGCCGTCAATTAAGCCACATAAAGATAGTCATTGGATACATTATCTCTCTTAATCCTAACCATCCGTATATTCTCTTCCCCTACACCATTGTGCTTTATAATATAGATGGTTTCGAAATATTCATTGAGGAGAATCTGAATCACTCACAACCTCTTCACTTTCGCTAAGTGAATCTCACTTTTCCAACAAGTTCGAGTCAGAGTTTCATTTTGTTTGGATATGAGCTGATTAGTCGGAAATAATCAAAGATTAATTCCGAATGATAAAGTTGACATTTTGTACGGTTGAAAAAAAAAAACAAAAAGACAAAATGCATCTCTCAAGATCCTCAAAAACTTATTAAAACTCATTCATTTATAATTAAAAAAATTAACAATCATAAAATTGAATAGATGACTAAAGTCTCTAAAAAAGAAAAAAGAAGAGGAAAAGAAGAAAAAAAATAGGTTTTTTTTTACAAATCGAACGATATTGGAAAATCAAAAATCAATAACGGATTAATTATCCGAAAATCAGAGATTTTCAACGGTCAATTAATATGTGAAAGGAATGCACTAATCAATCCCAAGGGACATGTCTTGGTGGTGTAGCACTTAAAATTTAACTTTCTGATCCTGGATTCGAATAAAGGAGATACGTTCATTGTAAGTACCTGAGACAACGGAAAATTTTACATATTCCGTTTAAGTCCGGATCGAGTAATTTTATGACCAAAAAAAAAAAAAAAAAAGGAATGCACCAATGAAGTTCCTCGATAGGTTAATTGATAAACATTTTTCCAACTGAGACAGTGATTCTTAATAATCAGTCTATTTATTAATCACGAGCTGCCGCATATAGGGATTATGGAAATATTTTTTTTGAAAAATTTTTGGATTGACATTATCAATTTGTGAGTTGGTGAACAGATATGAAATAAAAAATTATCTCGAAATTCAATCAAAATATTTAATTGGAATAAAAATCATCATGGATTCCTTATTGAACGATACATAATCGCAAATCTCATATTATTTCTCAAATCCCAATCATGATTTGGGATTTGATATCATCGTTAATGCTGGATTAGTTCTCCAAGTAAGGCAATTAAAAGATAAGTTTTTTAAGCTAGACAATTATAGTCAGCAAATATTCGGTAGAGTGACTTTATTATACCAGGACCAGAATGAGAATGAGTCAGCAAATATTCGGTATGTCTTAATATATAATTTTGTTGAAATTGTTGGAAACTCCGCCGTCAAATTATTTTTTTTGGATTTAAGCAGAGCTGGTAAAATTTTTGGCTATCTCAGTCTCTTATAAGAATCTCAGTCTCTTATAAGAAACGCACTCACTGGATTCGAACCCACAATCTCAAGGTCAGATCTTATACCCTACACCACCAAATCACTCTTCTATATCTTAATATTACTTTGAGGAGATTGACACTTTTCCTTTACTTTTTTTTTTAGTATTTGCCATTTACCCTCTTAATGTTTTCTAATATTTAATTACTCCGCATATTTAAAAAAATTAATGTACTTCTGTAATTTTATCCTTGAATATTACTACATTGGCATTATAATTAATGTATTACCATGTCAATATAGTAGTATTTATTTTTATTGGTTATGAAAAATATGAATTATCAAAGTTATAATATCTAAATTGTCATGTTTATATTATTTCTTTTTTTATACTAAAAAATAATTGAAATTATAAATAATAAATTGGTAAATTATCAATTATCAATTATCATGCCAATATGATTGTATCTAAGGATAAAATTGTAAAAAAAAAAAAATTAATTATTAAGTTAGGAGGGTAATGCCGTAATGGGATATTATTAAAACATTAGAAGGAAAGGTAGCATTTTTCCTTTATAATATTAAGTGCATATTTGGTATGGTTTTTAGTAGAGGTAAAAAAAAAAAAAAAACGTCAAAAGTTATTTTCAAATTTTTTGGTGGTGTTTGGTTACATTTTAAGCAGAGCTTTTGATGATTAAAAAAATTATTTTGCCTCTATTAGCAAAAACTCAAAATTTGGGTTTTTTGTAGTAAACTTATAAAGCTTTTTTAAAGAGTTAAATTATCTATAATACCCTTATTTAATTTAACAATATTATTTTATTTCTTTCATAATACAGCTTTAAAAAACTTGTCCAATAAAGTAATTTTATAATTTATAGTAAAAACCATCACCAACAACTAAACACCTAATTTTTTTTATTTTTTTTTTTATATATCAAAAACTATACTTTTAAAAGTTATATTAATAAAAGCTCTACTCAAAAAACTCTATTTAAAAAGTTATATCAAACAGATCTTAATTGTTTTTCCCTTAAAAAGTTAGAGGAATTGAGTCTTATTTGAGTCTTATGAGAATTTGAATGTTTGTGTTCGGAATTAATCGTAAAATTTAACTCAATACTGAATCTAAATCCGTCTTCCGCGTGATTTTGATTGGTTTAAATGCCAAGGGGTTGTTTGTGGGCTGTCACTTGCACTTGTGAAGGAAAAGCACTAAAGGCATGAATGAATATTGATGTCGCCCCCAAGGGGTGTGGCTTGGTGGTGAAGGGTTCAGAATCTCACCTTGAGGTTCTGGGTTCGAATCCAGGGGGTGCAACTTCTTGTAAGAGCCTGGGGCAGCCGGGGGTTTTACCTGCTCCGCGGCCTAGAATGGGTGGTTTGGTGGCGGGGTTTCCAACGATTTCAAAAAAAAAAAAAAAAAAAAAAAAAGAATATTGATGTCCACATGAGCTACTTGGTTGATGATAGTGGGTCGTCTATGAGGATATAGAGATGCCCTGCTCCATCTGCCAGTTAGAGGCAATTATGCTACTTTAATGCAGGCATCAATGCATATAAAATCAATATTTTTATAATCGGATCGATAATTAATTGAGTGATTTAAAAAATTTAATGAATAATTGATTCGATTGATTAAACTTATAAAATCGGATGATATCATAAAAAGATTACATAAAAATCTTAGCAGGGAAAAATATATTTTTGTATAGTAGTGAAATATTATTTGGCTTTAAGTTTTTTTTTTTTAATATATTTTTGTGTATATCATTATATTTTGAGTCAGAGTTTCATTTTGTTTGGTTCTAGGTAGTTTAATTGGACATCAGCAAATCGCTTGGATCAGTTTGCGATTAATTGGAAATAATTATGGATTAATCGATAATTAATTGAGAAGTGAAAAGTTGACATTTCGTATGATTGAGAATAAAAAAAATTCAAAATTCATTCCACATAATCCTCTAAAAAACACTAAAAAATATTTATTAATTATTAACAAAAGACTAAATAATCATAAAATTGAGAGAGAATAATAAAATCTCTAAAGAAAAGAATGGGTAGGAGGAAAAGAAGAAGACAAGTTTTTATACAAATCGGGTGATTTTAGAAAATAGAAAATATGTGATTTATCGACAAAAAATCAGCGATTTTTCAAGGCCAACTAAAGCCTTTTTTTTCAACAGCAGATATTCAGGCGATTAATTACATTGTTGTATAAATTATTGAGACACCATACACGAGTAATGATATACACACCAACACTTCTACTCACAAAAATCACAACCCCCTCACTGTAGCTACAGTGAGCTACAGTAATTCACTGTAGCTACAGTGAGGGGGTTGGGATTTTTGTGAGTAAAAGTGTTGGTGTGTATATCATTTTTGGTGGCCATATTGGCCATAAGATAAGACCTAGAAAGGCCATTGAATGCTTCATAGATACAACAGATTTGCCAACATGTTATAAGCTTAGCAAAAACAGAGAGAATCCCTCTTCTTGGTTACTCGGCGCTGATGATGTGGCGGATGACGTGTCAGACTTCTTGCTGACGTAGCGATGATGTGGCAGCTGACGGGCAGACTCATTGTTGACGTGACTGCTGACACTGCACTGATTATGCACTGACGTGGCGATGACGTGGCGGACACGTCAGCATCTTCAACCTCTGACAGCGCGTGAAGCGCGTGGATGAGAGTGTGTGACACTCTCCGGCACGTGCAGGCGCGTGCCGCTCCCCTGGACCTCCGTTCGATTTCCTGAAAATACCACCGTGCTAGTCTCGACGTGAACTAGCTGATGGTATGCTCAAAGTTGATTTTTGACAACTTTCTCGAAACCCAAATGTATAACCAAGGCTACTGATACCATTTGTTGTGATTCTCTTATCACTCTAGAGTGTTTATGAGGAAAAACTGAATCTCTATTACTACAAGAATAAAACTATACAAGTGTTTAAACTCTTTACAAAAACCTCACTTACACACACTCTAAGCTCTCTTGATATGTAACTTAATATTTTGGAGTGTTTTGAGCTTACAGCCAAGCTCTCTATTTATAGCAAAATGAAATTACCTACAAGCAATAGCGACAGAGAATCTATATACCCAAGATGGGGGTGAATTGAGTTATCGCTACAAATGCGGAATTATAAAATCTTTGCCGATTTTAGCTCTTATTACCAAATTTGGACTTAAGGCAATTTTCTCTATTCCAATTAATAGTCTATATGCAAGTTTTCTATTCGATATTATAAATGTAGTTAAACATGCAAATAAGTAAAAGTTAAGGAAAAAGAAATACGACACCGCGATTTATAGTGGTTCGGCCATACGTGCATACGTCCACTCCCCCAAGCCTCGCTTGAAGATTTCCACTAAAATCGAGTTTTCCGTGGTTCACTCGTAACCAAGAGTTTTCCGCTAAGGCACACTCCGAACCTTTTACAAGTTTGAGTTTTCTACGTAGGCTCACTCACAAACCTTTACAATTTACCCAAATAATGGGATTTCACAAATCACAAGTGTTTTTGATAAAGAAGAATTAAAACACACTTGGGCACTCACAAATAATAAGAAGATTGTGTGAGAGCAAAACCCAAGTGATCTAAGCTCACTAAATGATATGAAGATGTATGTGAGCTTGGATGAGTGTTTAAAGTGTGTGAAGGTTTTGGACACTCTTTTCTTGCCTTAGAGAATGTATGAAGATTGTGTATTAAGTCTCTAACCTAAGGCAAAGGAGTTGGGGTACTATTTATAACAAAATGCAAAACTATCCCCAACTACAGCAAAATCGGCGAGCAAACCGGTGAGGAGACCGGCATGCCGGTCTAGGGTTGCAACGGCTCCCAACGACTATATAACGTTCGAAAAACTAGCCGTTAGACCGGCGAGAAAACCGGTATGGAAACCGGCGAGTGGTAGCCCGGTTCCAAAGAGCATGATTTCTTGACCAATACCGGCATGAAGACCGGCTAGGTAACCGACACAGTATGGCCCGGTTCCAGTAGGCATGCAAAACAGGGGAGGGCCGGTTTAAAGACCGGTAAGGGGACCGGTAAGGTCCATGCCGGTTCCAGAAGGCTTCCCTAAATACTAAAATGCATATTTGAAGGTTTTAATACATTTTGTACATGCCCCTAATGCATCTAAGTGAATGTGCATGATCCCTATGAGCTTAGGCACTTGAATATTACATCTCACATTACAAATTAATTCCTAAGCTAAGACTTTTGCAATATAATCTTCATTTTGCCGCAAGTCTTCACATTCTCGCTCTTCACCCCATATGCTTCGACACTTTTTGTATTGCTCCGTATTTGCACGTGGAAGTCGTCTTTCATGTTGACATCATCAAAATCCATTTATGCGACCAAGTCGCCAACAATCTCCCCCTTTTTTATGATGACAACCCCTTAAAACTTGTTGATACTTGTGAGCTTCTTGGAGTCCAAATTTGACAATTTTGCTCCCCCCAACATAAGCTCCCCCTCAATGTGTAATTGTCTTCAAAATATCTCTATAAGACTTAGACAAACACATTAGTACATTTACTCCCCCTTAATACAAGGGTGAGGGTAAAAACAAGTTTTAATCTCATTTCTAATGATTTCTCCCCCTTTGACATTATCAAAAAGTGGAGAAGCAAAAATAAGTTCTAAAATGAGATACCAATAGATGTGTGCAAAAATGATAACAGGTTTAAAAAATATGCACATTTGGCATTTCCCCTTTTTTGCCATAAAAAATCAAAATTCATGCATAAAATAGCATTTTTCAAAAGATAGATACTCATGAATATATTTACAATCTAAGATCATCTTAAGCATGATTTCTCCCTAAATTTGATACCAATTAAAAATATATCAATACATTCCATGATACCAATTAAATAATTATCAAAGTCCATGCATTTCATGATGCCAATTATATTCTAATACATACATTTCATGAAATTCATCTAAGATTATGCCAATTTACATGCATTTCATTTTTAACCAATTAGTTCATATGGCAAGGCATATTCAATCAAGTGATCACATATATTGCATTTAACTCAATAAATTGAATGTGATACCAATTGAAATAGAATAGGGGTTTAAATATTTGATTAAGGCACTAAAGGATATCAAATGAACAATTGATACCAATGGAAGTTTGAATACTTGCCTAATCATTTTGTATGCAAAAAAAAAAATTAACCAATATGAAATATGCATACATATAGATATTTAGAGGAAACGGTACCAATGTTTCCGTGGATACGGATTTTAACTTTACCGTTGCGATTCCTCATTTCCTTGAGCCATTGGGATCAATTTTGCAATTCTCTTTAAAGATCCATTCCCAAAGCTCCCCCTACAAACTTATCAATTACACTTTGGTACCCAAACTTTCTTGGGTCCATTGGGGTTAATTTTGATTCCTTGAGGAATCCATGCATTCTTCATCACACTCTTGTTTATGCATTCAAATATTTTATGTCTCTTTTCATTACATGCATGACATGTGATATTTTCATTTTTAACATTCTTAGCATGAGAATATGATGCCTTAATAAAATAATTCTTCAAAATTTTTCTTTTAATATAAGGCATATATCCTAATTCTTCTCTTTTAAATGCACATTTTTGGGATCCAATAAGCAAATTAAAATTTTTATGTCCCAATGTGAATTTGCCAAGTATATTTTGCAAATCTACAATCTTAGTATTTAATAAGATATTTTCATTCAATATAGATTCGCAATCGCATATCTTAGAGATAGATGGCATATTTGATATGGCATTTTCAAGTCCTAGCTTTTTAATCTTTAAACATGCATTTTCATCATTCAAGCATGCAATTTCTTTTTCATGTTTAGCCTTTAAGCATATCACATCATTATCTAAAACATGAATTTTATCCATACTAGTTGCATGTTCAATTTTAAGTGTAGCATGCTCATTTTTGACCAATTTTAATTTCTTTTTAAGCATATCACATAATTCTTTTAAACCATTAAAAGCATCAAGTAATTCAGATTGTGTACCTCTTCTTCTTCGCTTTCTTCTTCAATTTCAAAACATGAATTTTATCCATACTAGTTTAATGTTCAATTTTAAGTGTAGCATGCTCATTTTTGACCAATTTTAATTTCCTTTTAAGCATATCACATAATTCTTTTAAACCATTAAAAGCATCAAGTAATTCAGAATTGTGTACCTCTTCTTCTTCGCTTTCTTCTTCAATTTCAAATCGGATGTCTTCATCCGTGATAGCCATAAATGCTATTGATTTATCTTTGACTTCAACTTCTTCCTCCTCGGATGAGCTTGAATCGCTATCGCTCCAAGTTGAAGTTGCTTTCATTGCCTTTTTCTTTGATTTTCCTTTCATTTTCCTCAATGGGCAATCGGTAGCTATGTGACCCGGTTTGTTGCATTCATAACACACAATTTTCTTGTTCTTTCGCGGCCATTTTTCTTCTTTCTTTTCATCCGTCTTTGATTTTCCCTTTCGATTTACGGACTTAAGAAGCTTCTTCAAGTTCTTGTTTATTTGAGCCAACTCATCATCACTATCTTCTTCTTCTTCATTTGAGCTTGACTCATCTTTTCTTCTTGCTTTTAAGGCCACGGATTTCCTTGTCCTTTTCTCATCTTCCTCATTTTTGTCCATTTTGATCTCCATTTCGTACTCAAGTAATTTTCCAACTAAATCATCCATCTTCAATGTGTTTATGTCATTTGCTTATTTAATGGAGGAGGTATAGCTTATAAATTCCTTTGGGAGTGATCTCAAGATTTTTTTCACTTGATCCGATGTCCCGATGACTTTTCCCAATGCTCCCAAATGATTGATGATGACCGTAAACCTCGAAATCATGTGATCGATTTCTTCCCCGGATTCCATCTTGAAATTGTCCAATTCGCACATGAACCGGTCGATCTTCGATTCCTTCACTTGACTTGTGCCCTCATTGACCATTTCCAATGACTTCCATAAATCATATGTGTTGCCATACTCTGGAAGTTTGTTTATTTGCTCCCGATCGATGCCACATTGAAGTTGGTTGAGAGCTTTAGCATTTTGTGAGGCTTGCTTTAAATCCTCATTATCCTATTCTGAACTTGGCTTCAGAATTTCAACCTCATTTCTATCCTTTTTCATTGGCATACTGGCACCCCGTGTGATGACCAAATAGGATGGCGGATAATTGGCTAGGAGATAAGTTAACATTCTTGACTTCCAATAGTTGTAGTCGGTTCCGGTGTAAAACGGAGGTCTAGTTGTTGAATATCCCTCGGCAAAATTTGAAGAGTGGCTTGTAGATCCCATAGTCTATTCTCGGACGGTTAAGTCTTTCTTGAGAATACCCCGCTCTGATACCAACTGAAAGTACCTACAAGCAATAGCGACAGAGAATCTCTATACCCAAGAGGGGGGGTGAATTGGGTTATCGGTACAAATGCAGAATTATAAAATCTTTGCCGATTTTAGCTCTTATTACCAAATTTGGACTTAAGGCAATTTTCTCTATTCCAATTAATAGCCTATATGCAAGTTTTCTATTCGATATTATAAATGTAATTAAACTTGCAAATAAGTAAAAGTTAAGGGAAAGAGAAATACGACACCGCGATTTATAGTGGTTCGGCCAAACGTGCCTACGTCCACTCCCCCAAGCCTCGCTTGAAGATTTCCACTAAAATCGAGTTTTCCGTGGTTCACTCGTAACCAAGAGTTTTCCGCTAAGGCACACTCCGAACCTTTTACAAGTTTGAGTTTTCTACGTAGGCTCACTCACAACCTTTACAATTTACCCAAATAATGGGATTTCACAAATCACAAGTGTTTTTGATAAAGAAGAATTAAAACACACTTGGGCACTCACAAATAATAAGAAGATTGTGTGAGAGCAAAACCCAAGTGATCTAAGCTCACTAAATGATATGAAGATGTATGTGAGCTTGGATGAGTGTTTAAAGTGTGTGAAGGTTTTGGACACTCTTTTCTTGCCTTAGAGAATGTATGAAGATTGTGTATTAAGTCTCTAACCTAAGGCAAAGGAGTTGGGGTACTATTTATAACAAAATGCAAAACTATCCCCAACTACAGCAAAATCGGCGAGCAAACCGGCGAGGAGACCGGCATGCCGGTCTAGGGTTGCAACGGCTCCCAACGACTATATAACGTTCGAAAAACTAGCCATTAGACCGGCGAGAAAACCGGTATGGAAACCGGCGAGTGGTAGCCCGGTTCCAGAGAGCATGATTTCTTGGCCAATACCGGCATAAAGACCGGCTAGGTAACCGGCACGGTATGGCCCGGTTCCAGTAGGCATGCAAAACAGGGGAGGGTCGGTTTAAAGACCGGTAAGGGGACCGGTAAGGTCCATGCCGGTTCCAGAAGGCTTCCCTAAATACTAAAATGCAGATTTGAAGGTTTAAATGCATTTTGTACATGCCCCTAATGCATCTAAGTGAATGTGCATGATCCCTATGAGCTTAGGCACTTGAATATTACATCTCACATTACAAATTAAATCCTAAGCTAAGACTTTTGCAATATAATCTTCATTTTGCCGCAAGTCTTCACATTCTCGCTCTTCACCCCATATGCTTCGACACTTTTTGTATTGCTCCGTGTTTGCACGTCGAAGTCGTCTTTCATGTTGACGTCATCAAAATCCATTTATGTGACCAAGTCGCCAACACAAAATACATGCTCAAATTATCAACAAATGAATAATGATCCACCTAAAGTTTATTTGTTATCTTCCACCATTTTCAAACCCACCTAAAGTTCCATTATTTTCACTCAAAATTTCTTCAATCACCACCTAAAGTGGTTTGGTTTGGTGCAGAAAATGGAGGGTGGCAGCTGTTGATGATTGTTGATGCAGTTGGATTCTACATATTTTGAGTCATAGTTTCATGTTGTTTGGTTCTAGGTAGTTTAATTGGACATCAACAAATCGCTTGGAGCAGTTTGTGATTCATTGGAAATAATTATGGATTAATCGATAATTAATTGAGAAGTGAAAATTTGATATTTCGGCCGCTATTCCTACAAGGAATAGAAAGACTGCGCGATAGCAGAAGGACAGCAAAGAAAGCGCCTACTGCGCCAGAGATTACTTGAAAATTGATCCTTCTTTTCTTAACTTAATATGGTTTCTTCAATCTGAACGGTAAGGGCCCTGACAATACAATTATATCATATGCTAACCCGTTTGGAGTTAAAGGTTGCTGACCAATTGCCAACTCGAAAAGGCTAGCTCCAGTAGAAAAACTCAGTTTAGAATAAAAAAATTCAAAATTTATTCCACATAATCCTCTAAAAATCACTAAAAAATATTTATTTATAATGAAGATGACTAAATAATATAAAATCTCTAAAAAAAAAAAGAATGAGAAGGAGGAAAAGAAGAAGACAAGTTTTTATACAAATCGGGCGATTTTAAAAAATTGAAAATATGCGATTTATCGACAAAAAATCGGCGATTTTTCAAGACCAACTAAAGCCGCTTCTTTTTTGAACTGCAGATATACGGGCGATTTAATTACAATGCTGTGTAAATTATTGAGACACCATACACTGAGTAATCAAAAGTTGCATTGAGGTATGTATAGCTTCTAAGACAAATACTAAAAAGATTAAAAGTGTGGCCATATTGGCCTTAAGATAAGAACTAGAAAGGCCATTGAATCCTTCTTCCCGATTACTCGGCGCTGGCCGGAGGCTCCGGTCGGAAGCTTGATTGCAGTTCAAATAAATCAAGAAGATGATATGTGTGTGTTCCTGCATTGGGATTCCATAGAGGAGTTTCATTTGTACCTCTTCTTGGCTTCACTGTACAAAATTACTCCAAATACCGTGAGTGAATATCCCATCATCCCAATCATTGAAACAGGATTTCTGAATATCAAGATTGACACAACCACAGCAACTGCGCCTTTTGCATTTCCCAAAACCTATAAATAACATTCACAGTCGCAAGTCGCAACAATCAAGTGTTAAGTCCGAACATCGGAAACAACCTTTCTGTAAAATAAAATGGGGATAAGACTGCGTATATCGGGACCTTTCCCAGACACTGCTTATAGCAAAAGGAGGCATAAAGTAGAACTAGAAGATTTGGAGGAATACCTGGAGAGTCAAAGCACTTGTGTGTTTAGTGACCAAAAAGTTGGTCAAGTTAACAAAATAGGCAAGTGAAGAATTGAACAGAAGATACCAAATTAAGTTAAAATCTTTTCTAGCAAGAGCTATTGTTTTCCCAATCACATTTTCCTCCATCAACAGAGTTGCAGGAAGTAAGAACATCACAGCTATTGCTGCCATGTACATCAGCAGGTTCATTGAGTTTAGTTTTTCCCTGGAAAAATTATTTGGGTCAAATATATAAAAAAAGATCTTGTAATAACTTAACAAATGAGATTGATTTGTCACCCTTCTGAGGACAGGAGGATTCCTTGAAGCACTGACTTGAATGCCCTGGCAGCCGTAGCTGAAACACACATTATGAATCCAAATAGATGAAAGCTTGGTTCACTCTGCCACCACAATATTTCAGGCACATACAGAGAGAGATGTGAGCTATGAGCAAAATATGCTCTCAAATTAATAACCCCAAATAACAATTACAAATTTACAATAGTTCTTCAATTATTTTCATTATTTTCTGCTGGATCTTTAATTTTTCAAACTTTTTGCCTTTATTTTAGATAAGATAGCCCTTATTTCCCAAGAATCATCCTGTAATTAAGCATTCGGATTAGAAATTTTATACAAATATTTGGGAATTCAAGTCGGATCTATTTTTTTTTTATTTTTTTGCTATCCCTAGTGTTGATTAATTTGGGAAATGGTAGATCCTTTCAAAAACCTTTTACATTTTTGTGAGATTGATCCATTTCACTCATTCAATAAGGAATTCAACAGCACCTTCTGTAATTAATTAAGCAAAATAATCTCACATCTCTACAATTTACAAAAATAAATAAAAATCTGTATGGACAAAAACAACAAAGATCATTTAAAAGTTTTCTATTATCTAGCAATGATATTTAAGGATGGCAAAAAAAGGCCCCACCCGGGAATAAAAAATCTCGGATCGGGCCTAGCACATTAAGTTCAAATCTGGGTTTAAAAAAATTATATATATTTATATTTATATAATAAATTAAAAATATATTAATTTTTTTATTAATAAAAAACCGGGTCAGGCTCGGGCCCGAGTCGGGCCGACCCGGCAGACACTCGGACCGAACTTTTCCTGAACCCGTGCCAAACAATATTTATCGGGCTCGGGCCGGGCTTATGAAAGCCCGGGCCCAGCCCGGCCCATTACCACTCTTAATGATATTAACCTAAAACTATGTATATAAATGTCATAGAGATAGCAAACATAGTCGGATATATTTGGATCTATAAATATTAGGAAACTTTTAATCCATATAATTAAAAATAGACCCGACCAATGATTTGGTTTGGTTCGGTTCCGGTTTAAATTTTTTTTAACAAAATTAATTTTAAAATATGGAAAATATATTTTTTAAAAAATTTATAATTTGATATTATTACCAATAAATATAATAAAAAATTTATTTATTTAAATTTTATTATATTAAATTAAAAACTTAAATTAAAAATAAAATAAATAGCTTGAACTTAAAAAAAATATTTATTTGAACTTAAATTTTATTATATTAATATTGGAACCGAACGGTTACAACGGTTCCGATTGGAACCGTCCGGTTCGGCTAGGGTGAGAACCCTAACCGAACAGTACGGAATCGGTTCCTTCCGATTCAATTTCGGTTTCGTACCGAAACTATGACCGGATCTAACTAAAAAAAATCAAATTCAAGTAGGAGATTTCCAAACCTTGACAATCTAGATCCAAGTGAATTCAGATTTTGAAACTTGCACTCAAATTTCATTTAATATAATTCTTTAAATATAATCTAGATCTATAATTTATAAAAATATAAATATAAGAGAAAAAAATATAGAACTGATATATATATATATCAATATATATATATATATATATATATATATTATATATATATATATATATATATATTGATATATATATATATATATATTATAGATTTAGAGCAGTAAATTCAAATCCGGATCCGGATTTGATGTAGTAAAATGTAGATCTAGATCCCGATGTAGCAAATTACGACCACCCTATGATGTCCGCAGACCGCAATTGTTGTGCTTTTGCCTAATTTTTAAAACATACCAACTAAAATTGGGTTCGAATCCAGGGGGTGCAATTTCTTGTAAGAGCCTGGGGCAGCCGGGGGTTTTACCTGCGCCGCGGGTCAGAATGGGTGGTTTGGTGGCGGGGTTTCCAACGATTCAAAAAAAAAAAAAAAAAAAAAAAAAAAAAAAAAATTGCTAGATAAACATACTATATATTTGGCTACTAAATTTAACACACCTACTTATATATTTTACAACAATTCCCTGAATATTTCCTTAGTATCAAATTTTTTTCTTTTTTGTATGTCCAAAATAATAAATTAAAAAAATAAATTTTGAAAATCTTTAAAATTAATTTGCCATTTTAGACATAGAAAAAACAAAAATTCGATAATTACATAATACTCACAAAATGTTACTAACATTATTTTATATTTTATAAGTAATGTTTCTATTTCATAGATTCCCGACCAACACCAAGTCAACCTTAAATTTTATTTTCAATAGCTTACACTATAATTTTTATTATCAGAAAGTATACGTAAGTTTATAAATTAGGGAATAAATATTCGAATATAAGATAATTGTGATATTATATTTTTATGAATCTTAATACTATTGTTAACCTAGGTATTTGGCAGAATATCGAAACGTTATCGTTAACACTCTAGTAACGCTCTACAAAAAGTAATGATAGTGATGATAAAACAAAAATAAAAGAACTTACCCGACTAGCCACGATAACGCCAGCAACAACAGGAACAAGAGTTGCATAAGTAACCCAAGCCTCCCTCTTCATACTCATCAAATAAGCAAACACCGCAGTGAAAAACGGCGTCGTAGCGCCAATCGCCTGGTTAAACGACACCGGAAGGAACCTCAAAGAGACATTCCCAAGAACCACCGAGAAACAAAAGACAAGAGACAACACACAGATCTTCAACAGCTGTTTCTTAGAATTTATCCTCTGCGTGGGGACCACTTTCATCACCGATACTGCCACGTAGCTCAAAAGCGAGCACGCAGTCATATGACACATCGTTAAAAAAATCGGGTACTTGAACCCGTAGTTGCTGAGCAAGTACTTGTTTAACAAAATAACGCCGATGTTCGTGCCGTACCAGGCGATCACGAGCCCGATTGTGGGCCATGGGTTTGGGTGTTTAACGGGTTCGGGTATTTTCATGGGGTGAAGCTAAGCTTTAGAGATTCAGATAGAGGTATTTTTGTTGAGGGAGATTATGGGAATTGAAAAAAATTTAAAGGGGTTTACGTTGCGGAGATGGCGGGTAAATTAGATGCTAGAGTGGGGCCCGCGAATTAATTTGTGATTTGTAACATCGGACGGTTGGTGTGTTTTAAAACGTGGAAGTAAACGGCTGCGGGTATGTTTCGGGTAATTTTCGTGACGAAACTGCAGAATTAGGCAGCAGTTCCACGACATTTCAAAGATGCATTTCAGTAAGTTGACGTTTGAAGAAGGTGCATGTTATTATTACTATTAATTATTATTATTATGGATTGATGGCACAACGTACGGACTCAAAACCCTTATATGTTTTAACTTACCATATAGATTAGAGTTGCACCTATCAAAAACTTTGTACTAGAATAAATCCTTGCAGAGATTACAAGGCCCGATCGATTATTTGAATACCCAAGCAGATAAATATGTCACGTAGATGAGGGCAGTTGCCGACATAGAAATTTTATTTAGAGGGGATTTAATATAAATATTTTTCAAAAATATGGGAACAAGGGTAGTAAGTCAAGAGCAAAAAACCCTCAATGGGTTGCTTCGGTAGTAAATGTTTTGGACTTGAATAGTTTGCTCTCTTTCTAATTTAAGGTTCAAATTTCACTGGACGCATTTCATTTGAACCATGAACGAGACACAAGACTTGATGATTAATTAAGGTGCGCGTAAGTTGACCCAAAAATTCCGGTTGCCAAAAAAAAAAAATCAAGAGCAAATACTTATTGTAAAAACTAGCAGGGAATGACGGCAACAATGAAATTTCATGAGTTAAGGTGCTTTTGTATTTTTGTATTTGGGGATTTTCGTTTCTATGTTTTTTTAAAATCCATAGTAGGGTGAGTTTATGAGCGAGAAATTTATCTCATACTTAGACCCCTCTTTCGTGGGAGGGGATTTTTTTTAAAATTAAATCCTCATCCTAGAGCCCACTATAAGTAAAGAGCTTGATGATGATGGACTTAAAATTTAACCTTAAAGATATGGACTCAAATTATAGTATTTAAATTAATAGAGTTTCATACATTTCTTGAACTATCTTTAAGCTATTTCCTATGGCCAATGCTAATGATACCCAAATATATTTGGGTTCAAACATGTAACTTTAAATATTGAACATCTAATTTTGAGCATTGAATATGTAAATACTATCAATAAACATGCAATTAATTTTATGTTTTAAGAAGTTCATGTTTATTGATACAGTTTTTATGTTTAATGCTCTAAGTTACATGTTCAATATTCAAAATTACATGTTTGTACCCAATAATATTTGATACCCATGAATAACGTAGACAAGCCCATTTCCTATATCAAAACATACATAAAATTAGAAGCCAAGCCAGAAGGCACCACTCTTAAAAGAAATTCAAAACCCATGATAATCCTTGACTAGGTCCGCCTCTGAATGGAAGGTGGTAGGAAAACCTACATTCAGTGATATACATTTGATTATAAATATATATATATATTTTTTTTTTGAAATCGTTGAATACTCCACCGCTAAATCATTCCTTCCGGATTTAAGCGGAACAAGATAAAATTTCCGACTGTCTCAATTTTTTATAAATTCGAGCCCGGACCTGATGATTATATATATTAGTAAACTGTAATGCAATTAAAAGTATAGAAGCATCTGTCTTGCACCCAGCCATTTGGCACTGGTTAACTAATTTGCCGGCCTCCTTATCAGTGACGCCAGAGGAACTACTGTCAGGTTCAAAAGTTTAACACTTTCAACGGAAAAAAAAAAAAAAAAAACCCTAGCTTCTTAGATTTTCTCGGCCGCCGACCTCATCTTCTTGGGTGAGGTCGGCAGCAGCCACCTCCCACTTCCCCCTCTTAAATTTTTTTTTTCATTTTTTCTACCTTTCTTTATCCCTTCCTTATCTTCTCCCCCGGTTCTCACCCTCCTATTTTTCTCCATGTTTCTATTTTGATGATGTTGTCGTCCTCTCCATGTCTTCTCCATTTCCCCTCTTGTGTATTCTTTTATTGAGTTTATGGTTGTATTTTGTGTACTATGTAATTTCACTTATATTCTAGAATTATATTCTCAACTGTTGTTTGTGTGAACTGATCCTTAGAATGGTTAGGAGAAATTCGTAATACACGGATTTTGTGTTATTAAACGATGTCATAACTAGATTCGACTCTTAGTTAATCTAAGGAAAAAAAAAATTTACTTTGGGCCTATTTTTAACAGTTGTGATTCACAGGTTAATTGAATGGTTTAATTATTTATTAATTCAACATCAAATCAAATATTAATACTACATACAACTTGTAACAAGAGCAATTGGGAACAATACATAGCTTGGCAGCCTCCCAAAGCAACAACGAATGCAATTGATGAACCTGTGAAATGGAGGATTCACTTTGAGGCACCGAAATGCTTTATCATCCTCACACACACCAGAAACTGCTGATCCTGGGGTCCTCCATTCCACAGTTGCAAGACTTTGGGAGACTTAGATTCATTGCTCTGCGAGTTTTTTTTAATCAATTATAATTTATAATTATTAAATAAGAATTTATATGTAATTGAATCTTAACCATTCATTCATATCAATACATGCATGGGAGAAAATTATAACAAACATAGGGTGCATTTGACACACTGTATTATTTAATGTCGGGTGTATTGTCGACCGTAAGATTTATACCTACTAATGGAGAACTTGCATGTCGACTGTAAGATTTATACCTACTAACTACCAAAGCAGCCGAATGTATTTGCTTTACAACTATAAAAGGAAATTGTAAGTTTGAACACTCACATAAAGAAGTCACAAAGCTCTGGACTTGCAGATTGTATGTTTGAACACTTCCATAAACAAAACCATGCTTCACCATACTGATTAAAACCAGCATGTCCAGCTTTGTGGTCATACAGAATTTGCAGACGACACGAGGCAAAATAAATGATAAAGAAACTTGATATCATGAAAGAAAAATTCAAATAAGCGTAAACTTTATCATTAATGTTCCAAAATCTACACTCACTGAACAGAAGCAAAAGCCAAAACAGCTAGCTAGTGTAACTCCCGATTCAAAAATCTCGAAACATTGCTCTTAAGAGAATAAATACCAAATTCAGCTACTTGAACTATGTTGCTGCAAGCAAAAAGAACACAAACAAATATAATACGAGATTAATATATCTGAAAACCATCAAAGCCTGAAGAAAAAGGAATATCCACAAGCCACAAATTAAAAACATACCAAAGACTCTAAAGATGCTAAACCTCAACAAAACTAAAAATAACACAAGGAAAACTAATCAAATAAAGTTACTAATAAGTGAACCCTTAAGTTCAAACTTCAAAAATAATATTTCTATTTACTTCGAAAATTCCTAATAATCAAAACTCAACTTAAAGTCATTGCATTAGCATGCACAACTTCTCTGTATGCAAATTGAGACATGGACAAATTATACAAATGTGATTTTATCCGCACACACTGCTTAAAAGATAACTGCACACAAAATGTCTTTTGACAAGCTGAAGAGAGCAATAGCGAGCCAACCAGTGTTCAGTTACAAGATTATTCCAGCGCTATGCTGTCATAGGCGGTAAGCGGGATAAGATGTTTAGATAGTTTGACCCACCCAAGTGTCGTATTTGACGAGTCAATGGGCTGGACGACAGGTCAAACATGCAGAATTTTATCTAATATAAAAAGTCATGACTTAAAATACTTAAGCAAAAACGCCGAAGGCGGCGCCTTTAACAGCATAGTTATCGCAGCCGTAATGATGGATATCTAGACAACAACAAAAAATGATATAGCAACCACCATTGCTTCAAAATCAAGTACTTGTTCTATCAAAAATCATACAATAACCCAACAACCACTCGCCTCAAAATTATACAATTTAACAACTATATTGAGACACACAGCAAGGTAACACTCCAATCTGTTAATTCAAATCAACACAATACAGCAATGTAAGCACTCAGCATTACTAACATACCTCACATGTTGCTGGGATACATGAAAACCCTAACTTTATCTCCCTGTTTTGACAAAAACAAACAAAATCAAATCTCCGTAACTAAACACTGTACATACAACACAAACAAGATTTCAAAAAATCAATTAAAAATTCATTATACCATGGATTTGGGCGGGAGATTGGACTTGAACTTAGCGCGAACGACGCCACTGTTACCGTGAGGTCTGGCAATTTTTCCCCAAATGCAACGATAATGGGACCCGTTCTTCTTCGTCTTGGCCTTGTAAATGTACGCCATACGCTTGCCTGCGTACCACGCAACCTCTTCCTGTGTGTTGACTCCCTCGATCTGGACCAACGATGTGTTTGGATACTGGTTCGATTTTGACCTTTTGTATCCCAGAATCGTTCCTCGAACGTAGAGTCTGTGAAGAGAAAACACAAATGTGAGCGAGATAGAGGAAAAGACAAAAGGGAAATGTAATTGAATGGATTCAGAGATTAGAGACAAAGGCGGTGGACCTCACGCGCTCGCCTTGTCGGCCTTTCACCATTGTTTTTTTTCCTTAAACTGAAGAAGAAACCCTAGGTGAAGGACTCGAGGGAGATGTGAATAAGAAGAGGCGCATATATGAGAAAGGGAGTTATACTGTGTGCGTGGCTGTATGGTTTAACCTACTGACACACGTGGAGAATCTTGGACAAAAATGGAAATGCAATAATTTTTTTTAATCCAGTCCTTACAATTCGAATCGTGGATACCTGTATTTATTTTTCTTTTATTTTATTTACTTATAATTTTTTTAGAAATATTGTAATCAAATCACCTTATTCGAACTTAAATAGAGTAAGTTAAATTAATGTCTGCTTCATACTATTATAATAAATATATCATTTGTACTCAAATCCAAGACTTTATAATCAAGTATGAAATTTTTTATCACCAAATCATACTTCGTGATACTCTTATTTACGTACCCACACCATGGAGAAAATCTACAATACAACAGTGGTACCACGTCATTCATACAACAAGTTAATCATCAATTGCCATGCGTGCTAAAAAATTAAAAAAACAACTAAAAAATAGATATTAAATTATACAAATCATGTTCTAATTCGTTGATAGTACCACGTCACATATACCTCGATTTCACGACTCCATGACATCTCAACATGACAACAAGTTCAGACCTTCTATCAATGACTTTTCACAACAAGCAAGGCCATGCAAGTGGAGTGACATTAATGGAGAGGAAACCTTCATAAGCATCTGCGATCATCAATTTTATGGCAATCAGCCCACGATTCATGCAATTAATCATCATCAATAAGGCTTTACACAATTTGATTCATATCCATTTTCGGGTTGAATATCCAAAGCAGATTTTTACCTATACAATAATTAAAATTATAATAAAAATATAAAACATAAAATTAATTATTATTTCACAAACATACTAATTTATGAAGATTAATGAAACTATAAGTGTCAAAATAATTAAATTTTTTTAATAAATATATAAGTTTATTATTAGTCTCTAGTAATTTAAACGAAAAAAACATATTATTATCGAAATTGACAATTATTTTATTTTATTCTAAATTATCAAATAAGCAATTTTCATGTATCATTTACCATTCTTCCATACACACATAGGATAAAATATCAATCAATTTATTGTATACATAATATACATAGGTCTTGTTGAAAAAGAAAATAATATTTTTATCCAAAAAATCAACGAATGTAGAAATTTTATTGATTATAAACAATAACAACAGTCAATACATAATTGATATATAATGACTGTAATTAAAAATAATAAACTAAACAGAATTGAAACTTACAATCCAAGAAATCGAAATTAATAAACTCACTGACTTGAAGATTGAGGCTAGCGTAAATGCTATGTCATATAGCAGAATTTCGTCCATACTCTTGTGATTGTAGTTATTCGGACGTCTGCCACCAGGATTCAACAATCTGTAAGTCGAAATTCTGAACTGAAAATCGACCCCTGACGAATTTACTTGGTGTTCTTTTTCAAGATCAAAACTGTGTGCTTTTTATGGAAAACTACTTTTTGTATATTAAGGATCAGAATGGATATCAAGTTGAATATAACTCTACAACACTGTTTTATATTTATATACAAATATAAACAGTTAAATTGTGAATAGATACCAAAACGTTTTTCATCTTTCTTGAAGAATTGTGTTATTGTGTTTTTAAAAATTTAAAAAACTAAAAACGTTTTCTAGGTAAGGCCCAAGGCCCATTTGTATATTTATAAAAACTAATTAAATATTTATATTAAATAATTTAATTAATCCATATGACATACCAACCATTCACACACTTAAGGGTGACAGAAAAGCCCAAGTCCGGCGGGCTTTGGCCCGGCCCGACGGGCTAAATTACCAAGCCGGGCTTTACGGACAGAGCCCGAGTCAAGCTCGGGCCCGAGTCGGGCTCGAAGATTTAAGTCCGGGCCCGGCCCGGGCTTAAATTCTAAAAAAAAAAAAAAATACGGCCCTGCTGGCCTGCTCTGCTCCTCTCATCTGTCTGCCGATCCTTTCATTTTTGCCCTAATTCACAAATCACAATTTCATTGTTCACTTCAGTCTTCACAATTCACAGTGCTCTCTCTCTCGGCAGTCGGCTCGTCTGATCGTCTCCAGTCTCCACTCTGCTCTCATTCTGACTAGTGGCTAGTGCTCTGCTCTCTGGCTCGCCAATCTCATTTCTCCTCTCTTCTCAGTTCTCGCCACACTCTCGGCAGTTGGTTCTCCGGTCAGTCACCACTCTCCTCTCTTCTCAGTTCTCGCCAGTCGCCACAGAGTCTCCTCTCTATTCTCGGTAAGTATTTTGTTGTTTAATTTTTTTTAATCCCATTGTATAACTTATAACTGCGTTGGTTTAGTGATTTTGTATCTGGGTTTTTGCTGGTGTGTAGTAATCTTACATTTGTTTATTATCCATCAAATTGATAGTTGATCAGATGAGAACAGCTAAAATTATTATTGAAATCTTTGGAATCAAAAGGCTGCAATTAGAGTTAGTGAAACCGTACTCTTGAATCTCTGACAGTGGCTGATTTCATTGTTTTCGATTACAAATTTAGTAAAGAGGCGAATGAATTCGGATATTATCTGGAGAATTGGTGCTGATTCTGTTGAATTGATAGAGTTCATTGTGGCTGTTTGTAAAAGCAGTTGAGAAAAATTTATGGAGATTTGTAATTGCAGTAGGGATGTTGAAATGGTTGAACTGTTAATAAAGGAAAAAATTTGATTGGCCGTGAATAACAATTGTGAGAAATCTGAGGTGGTATTGATTGAGTTTATCAGAGATTTAACTGAGGAAAGTTCGAATGTGTCCTACAGGAACCATGATTACTGGCTTCCTGGAAGATTAATCAAAACTTTTAGATTGCCTAGTTATAAGCATTTCACACCCTGCCATATAAACGAAAAATGAAAGTATCAGGGTCTTGTCTGTTGGCACTTCAATCAGTAACTAGAGCTACAATCTAAATATTCAAGAGCATCTCCAAATAACAATCTGAATAAAGGACATTATGATAATCTATACCCAGAGGTGCTGAACACACCACCTAACTGAAAACTACAAACTTTCTTATAAACCTAATATTACAAAAACAGTACCAGTAATGCTAAGTTGCTACTTTGAAATTTTTGATGTATTCGTAAATTGTTTAGCAAATTTCGTATTTAATGTGAATGTATGATATATATATATATATATAATATAAATTCCATTTCAAAGTTTTTTTTCAAAAAAAAAAAAAAAGGGCCGGACTTAGGCCCGAGCCCGGCCCATTGCCACCCTTACACACACTCCAACCCATCCAAGCCTAAGTCCACTTGCTTTTTCCAATTTGATATAAGTGTTTGGAAAATATTTATAAACCTTTCATTTTCCATATACATTTTAGATTTGGGACTAATCTCACTATTTCTATACAAACTCTTACAGAATTCACACATTTTTTTTAATAATTTTAGTTTGCCAGACTTAATTTGGTCTTGAATAGTTTTAATTAGGGTGCATCTTCTGTTTGATCTTAAAGCTATTTCCTATTTTCCAAAATTTGAGATGTTAGCTTTCTATTGTGTAGAAAATGGGTTTCCGGACTTTCCTGGAAATTCCTGGAACTTTTGGCTAATACAATCGCGATACTGAATGAAGATCGGTCCCTCGTTCCCAGAAGGTGAGCCTTGGCAGAACTGCAAGTTGGTTGAAGAAATTCACTGAAAGGGCAGGTCGTTGGGCTCGTACACGCATGCCAGACCCAGTTCATGAAAATGCCACTTATTCTTTAGAATATAATCTATTTCTTCTTTTTTGAAATATTGGAAACTTCGCCACCAAATCACCCGATCCGCGCTTAAGCGAAATATGGGCTCGTACACGCATGCCAGACCCAGTTCATGAAAATGCCACTTATTCTTTAGAATATAATCTATTTCTTCTTTTTTGAAATGTTGGAAACTTCGCCACCAAATCACCCGATCCGCGCTTAAGTGAAATATGTAAAATTCTCGACTGTCACAGACTCTTATAAGAAATACATCCCTAAATTCGAACATAGGCTTTTAACAATCAAATCTCAAATGTTTTGCAACCAAGCCACTTAATATCATCACTATCATTGTGAAACTGGTTTCCGGATGAAGTTGCAGATAATATGAGAGAATCATGGCCTGCGACAGGCCATTGATCTCTGTACATTCTGGTGATGTTACAAAATCTTGTAGACAATACAGTTGCAAACAAAAATGTGACATAATTAGTAAAGTTTGTCAAATTTTAGACTCTATGGGTGGCATTTGTAAACTGAATATAGTTTTATAAATTGCATTTTTTTCCTTTTCTTTTCTTTTCTAAATTCCAATGCATTACTGTAGTATTTTAAACTGGTGTTTTGTGACATGATGAAGAGATTGGGAATTTATTAAACACAGCTTCAAAATTGATAAATCCAAAGGGTTGCCTCCGTGGTTAAATTTTGGATTTGAGTGGTTTGCTCCCTCTAAGATTTAATGTTCGAATCTCACTAGATGCATTTCCTTGGGGCCATGCCCTCTGGTGTGAAAGCCAGCGACTTACCCTGATCTGTGTTGGGAAACTTCTGAGGACAAGAGGCACAGGTCCCGAGAATTAGTCGAGGTGCGCGTAAGCTGGCCTGGACACCCCGGTTATAAAAAAAAAAAAAAAAAGCTTCAAAATTGATTCTACCGTACACTAAAACTTGCAGTGTTTGCTTGAGTACATTATCTTAGAACAAGCTTCATCAGAGCATTACACAGATGATTGCACAAATTGCAAACAGAAAATCAAAACTACAAACACATTACACATAAAACCTGTCAGTCCACTGGAATCATAAACTCATTAGTCCTGAAAGCAGGCAAAGTCCTAGGTGGATTATACATAGCCAACAAGAACACCCCAATAACTGTATACCCATCTCTCTCCAAGCTTTCTTCTCCAAATCTCACCACCCCATAATTCCACTTCATCTCCTGTGCATTCTCTTACTTCGTACAAATCTGGTCACAATCATCATTTGTCAAGACCGTTCAGAGTAAGTTCTCTGACTTGGAAAAGACATTTAGTACATGTCTCTATGTCACTATTCTTGGATCGAAGGGGAAATATATTTGATGGAATAATTTCTTAGATATATTACCACATCCTAAGTTTTAGATCGCGGGTTAAATGTATAGAATAAATTTCAAGATTGGGCATAGTATAAAAGATTTTTAGACAAGCATAGTCACTCTGTCCCCACAGTAGCTATCATAGAAATATTTTCTTTTATAGGCTTGTACAAGGCAGGGCTTAGATTTGGGCTTCAATGCCCATTTATAAATAATATTATTATATTTTAACTATAATAATATTATAAAAGTCCTATTCTTCAATTCACTACATCCAAATCTAGAGTGATTTATCAACTTCCAAGAAAATCCACCAACCTACTGCATGCTTGAGTCTCAAGTTTTTGGTATTCAATTAAAAAAATCCAGTTACATTTCAATTTATCAATCCAAATTCCAACGTTTAAAACACAGGGGAAAAAAATTGATTTGGTGCTCAGTAAAAGTATAGAGTTTTTCCTCATCTCAATCTCAGATTAACGAGATTAATTACTTCATCATCATAGCACCTTTTATTGTGGTCATAGCCAATTAAGATGGAAAAGCACGAGAGAAATTAACTTGATGCGAGTGAAAAAAAAAACTACTGATATTATTTTACTACCAAAACATAAATTTAGCATCATCCAGTAAAGTACTCACTCACAGAGCAAGCAATAGAATTATCCAATCAACCCAAAGGCTATAATTTCTGTTCAGAATAACACAACATATAAGATTAACAACCACAAACAGAATTCAGAACTAACTACACATTTGATTCATGCAGTGTTGAAAAATACTACTAAAATTCTTGTGGGAGAATGCCCTCCCACATAGGATTCAACAGCAATATATTTTACTATTGGAATAGTAAGATTAGAATGACAGAGATCTGAAGAGTAATTGTGAAAAAAAATAGGGACAATAAAGGTCTCAGACATCCAAGGAAGGATTAAAGCAGCATTAGCTCTCAAGCCTGGCGAAGGCGAAAGCTCTTAGGCGGCCACTGCGAATGTTTTGAGAAACAAGCCTTAAGAGTTGTCATCATTGACCATAAGTTCCAAATTTTTTCCCCAAAAACAAAATCTTCACAATTATTTCCAATTTATAAATCAACCCAAGGATACAATTTCTGTTCAGAACAACACAACACATAAGATCAACAACCACAATCAAAACTAACTACACATTTGATTCAAGCAATGTTGTAGAAGCTAACAAATTCCAATGCCCAAATTATAAAAGCACAAAAATAACTAATGGCCGATAAAGGTCTCAAACATCCAAGGAAGGATTAAAAGCAGCATTAACTCTCAAGCCTGGCAAAGGCGAAAGCTCTTAGGCAGCCACTGCGAATGTTTTGAGAAACAAGCCTTAAGAGTTGTCATCATTGACCATAAGTTAGAAAAAAAATTCCCAAAAAACAAAATCTTCACAATTATTTCCAATTTATAAATCAACCCAAGGCTACTATTTCTGTTCAAACAACACAACACATAAGATCAACAACCACAATCAAAACTAACTAACTACACATTTGATGCAAGCAATGTTGAAGAAGCTAACAAATTCCAATGCCCAAATTATAAAAGCACAAAAATAACTAATGGCCGATAAAGGTCTCAAACATCCAAGGAAGGATTAAAAGCAGCATTAACTCTCAAGCCTGGCAAAGGCGAAAGCTCTTAGGCAGCCACTGCGAATGTTTTGAGAAACAAGCCTTAAGAGTTGTCATCATTGACCATCAATTACAAATTATTACAATTTTCCCCCAAAAATTCTCCACAATTATTTCCAATTTACAAATCATAAATAAAGTTGCAAAATTTTGGATCTCAGTCAATTACAAGTATCTTCAATTCCTTTTAGGAAGTTGCAGATAGATAACGCAGTATAATAATATCATCACTGAACCGATATAAAAAATAAAAACAAAAAAGCACACAACCAAATCCAGCTATTTGATGTATAAATATAAAAATTGTAACTTGCCGATAAATAAAAGAAGAGCACCTCAGAGAAAAAATCCCCATTAGTTTCTTCACTGGTAATCAAAGTGCAAGGATAACGATTTTATAAACTCATCACTGGTGCCCATTTCATGATCCCAAAAGCAAAACAAAACCCTAAGCTAATAAAACAAAAAAAAAAAAAGTTTTATGGCTCGTGTTTTCAAGGTGATGGGTTGATAACGAATGTCAAAATGAAAACTGGACTGTGATTAATTGGCGGTGCCATTAGAGTATTGGTCTTAAATTTGGTACTTGTGTATTTATAAGGGAGAAACGTAACCCTAACCCTAACTGTGTGGATGCAAAAGGCTCTGCTTGGCAAGAGAGTATATTGCTTTCGGGTCGGGCCTCTGTTTGGAAAAAGGGTTACTTTAAAAGCTGCTGGATATAGCCCAGCCCATAGACATACTTTATTATAAGGGAAAAATACAAAAAAAAAATTGTTATGATTTCGTTTTTACTAAATGAGTACTATGATTTTTATTTTTTTTTGTGACAAAAATTATCATATGATTTCATTTGTCAGTAAAAACTGATAAAATTGATAACATCATTAGTATGTAATGATAAAACATGAGTATTTTCGTCATTCCATATTTTTATGTCATGTCACGTCATTCGACATCATTTTTTTTGGAAACATTGAAAATCTCGTCGTCAATCCACCCGACCCGAACTTAAGTAGAGTAGATAAAATTCACAATTATTTCAAGCTCTTACAAGAAATGCATCACTAGACGCGAACTCAATACCTGAAAACCAAATCATAGGGCCTTTACCACCAAGCCACACTTATTGGGGACGTCACCAAACATCATGCCACATCAGCAGTTATTAACGATGTTATCAATTTAGTCGGATTTTGCTATCGAATGAACACAAGGTAATATTTTGTAAAAAAAAAACTACGATCATGATTTCGCAAATGAGCGAAACCACACGATATTTTTTGTATTTTTCTCTAATTAAAATTAAAGAGGGTTAACTTATTTTTTGAATACTTTTCAAAGGAAAAAAAAAACTTGATTTTTGAAGTAAATAATTAAGGTTAAATATATATTTTAAAAATATTAATGTAGAGTTTTATCCAATATTTTATAAAGTTCAAATCTTGTAATTATTTAAATACTCAAATAAAAATTTTCAATCACATTTGATGCATTTTACTTATTTCTGTAACATTTAATTTATTTTATTCAAAATTAAATAGACTACATGCAGACTTGTGCGATGCATAACTCGTCTCATAAGAAATAAAATTAATTAGGATATATTCAATCATAATTGTTCAAGTAATTCAAGTCTTTTAACATTATCTAAAATTAACAAAAGTAATAATCAATGGCTTGCTGGGCAAGCCTAACATTAAGTAAAGATTAAATTATGATTTATTATTGGTCACCCATGGCTTAGTTGACATGACATAACATTAATTGAATGTACTATACATTAATAATTTTTAATAATTAATAAAGAAAACAAAGAGACTGAATAAATTTCTAAAATGAAAAATTAGGGTTTGAAGATTTTGAAAAGTGAAATATAGATTTTACAATTACGAATAATAGGCTAATTATTTATGCAGTTAAATAAACAACTTAATCTAATTCTGATTTACTATTTCGATTTCATATTATTCTAATTTCAGTTTATTCTCATTGTGAGTAATTATCAGATATATATAGTAAGCCCATGCAATTTTACATAGTACTATCATGATCCCAAAGAGATGTGGCTTGGTGGTGTAGGATTTCAATTCGAATTACATTGATGAATGGGCAATATACAGTAAACTTCCATGAATCTTTTGAAACTTTGATGAAATAATTATGAAAAAAAAATTATTGTATTTGCTTTTACATTAGAATTAAGCCAAATACTTCTCCAGTTTCTCCACTTCCTCTTGGCTTCCAATGTAGAGTGGAACACGCTGATGAATATGTTAAAAGAACAAAACAAAAGCATATTAGTAACAAAGTTTTTACAAAGAAAATTGCAAACAAGCTCATAGTTATGAGTGGGGTCCGGTTCAATCGGTGGAATCGAGAATCGATCGTGAGTCCGATTTGGCCAAAGGTAAAAATCGATTCAGTAAAAACTGATCAAAACCGATAAAAATTGATGAATTGGATCGAATTGGTTCAATTTTTTTTTGCCATTTTTTTTTAATCACGGTTCAACCGATCGAATTAATAACTCATTTAACCTTTTATATCACCGGTGCATGAAAAGAGTGGTTATGAGACAGTTAGCACCTCAGTAGGTTGAATATCAAGTACTCTCTTTGGTGGCCATCGGATCCTTTGCCGCCAGCTTGTTCTACTATGAAGCTCATTGCTAGTGGGAGCCGAGTTATGACAATATGAGGAGGACTAAAAACTTATAGTAGGGTCATCACCAATATCGGCAAGAGGTCTGGTATGTGGTCAAGTCATTCCCATATTCTAAAGAAGATAATATCGTGCTAGTGGAGCCAAGTTATGACAATGAAATGAGGAGGATTTAAAACTTACAGTAGGATCATCACCAATATCGGCAAGGCACTCATCATTAGGGCTGTATATGCCAAAAATGGAACCAGTGGACACAGCAGCATCAATGTCAGATGATCCATCAAGAGGGTCAAAAACAATAATATAGTTTCCTGAGTAACTCTCTTCTACTGCCACTGGTACATCCTATTCCTCTGATGCTATAATCTCAGTTCGTCCACTTGATCTCAAACAGTTTGAGAACACCTGTATGTGCAAAACAATCAATCAATTCCCATCTGTCTAAACCAAGAAATACTTCAATTTAATTTTGAAATGATTCAAGTTCTCTTGATAGCATTCTCCTCATTTCAAATGAAAGCAAGGGAGACAAATTGCAACAATTCTAATTAAATTACAAAGGCAATTTAGCAGCTAAATTGTATGGTAAATAAATTATATAAATCATGAACTTCCTATTCATATTTCCTATGCTTCATCATTGTAGGCATTGCATTTTTGCATGTGAAACCCGATGATGAGTCTCATTTGGAGGCACCACTTTTTAAGTCGCGGAAACCGTGGGAAACAGATGTCGGAAGGGAGGAGTCAAGAATTGACTCATAGTCGGATTAAGTTCGCTGGTTTAGCTTCGGGTTACTTGTTGGTGTTCCGTTTTAAAATTTATTCTCGGCCCAAAACCCCGCAAATCACTTAACCTTAGTCCAAGCCCAATCCAAATAAATAATTAATGTATGTCACAAATTAAAATAATTAAAACATCAAAACACCTAGCCAAGCCCACCCACCTAACCAAGGCCCACATGCCCATAGCCTTTAATACACACCCCAAATTAAAATAATTATTAATTAAATTAAAACATTAACTAAATAAACTATTAATTATATTAATTAAATAAATAAATAAAATATTTACCAAACATAAAATAAGTATATGCCTAATTTAAACAAATCAAATATAATTATTCCTAACTAAATAAAATTATATACCAATCTAAAATATTGACTTCCTAATCTAACAAATTAAATGCCTAATCAACACCAATTAAAGATATCACATTCCTAACTTGAATTAACCTTGTCCCCCCTCAATCTTTGACTTTCATTAAGACCAAATCCTAAATTGAATGCAAGATCCCTTCCTTGTGAGACAAGGACAAACCCTAGCTCTCTTCTATATAAACATGACCTAACCTAGCCACCCCTCCTCTCCAATCTCTCTAGCCCACGCCCAAGACCTCTCCACTCTCTCATCTCACACGAAAATCACAAGCAAGAAGCCCTAAAGACCTCAAGCCTCACGGCCAAGACAAGAAATCAAGACATAAAATTTTCTCTTCATCTCATCCTTCTTAGCCGTGAACACCAGCCCTTTGCACAGCCCTCCATTGCCGAATTTTAACCACCACTCACAGCCCCAAAACACACCAAAATAAGCCTCAAATACAGCCCTAAAGTCGCACAAAATACCCTCCAAACACAGCCCCATTCGCAGCCCCAAAACAGTCATAGAACACGCCCCCACTGCACAACTGAACTGCCATAGTTTAGCCCACTGACCTGATCGTTTTTGCAGTGATTTAAGTCTATAAAACAGCCCTAAAATCACATAGAAACCACCCTAAAAACCTCCATAAAGTTTCCCTAAAAAATCACCAAAAAATCTGCACAATAAGCCTCCCGAAAACGCAAAAAACAGCCCCTTAAAACACAAAACGTGACCTGAAACAGTGAGCAGAAAACACCGAGAAAACAGCAGCAAAGTGAAGCAAAAACAGCAAGCAAAACAGTAAAATGGCGAGTTAAGACGTTAAACAAGTGAACCGGAAAAGTTGCGGAGTGATAGCCCTTCCGACGGTTGTAAACGCGAGTCCGGAAGACGACTTAAAAGGTTAGACCTGAGGGTACCTTTCACACTTGTTTTTTATTTGATTTTTATTGATTCTTTTAATTGTGTTTTAATTATTTATTGAATATTGTTTGCATGCGATGTGTGTTGTGGCTATTGATTAAAACGGAAAATACGTCGTCTCTCGTGGTATATAGGATGGAAACCCAGACGTAAATTCTGTAGCCGATTCCGAATAGACGGTAGTGCGGTATGTACTTGGGATACAACTCCACGTACCACTTGAGTAAACGGCGTATATTTCGCTTTATGTTATTTTGATTATTCTCACTTTATTATTCCGTCTTTTAATTTCCGCATGTTATTTATTTATGTTATGATGCGATCGAGCGCATGGGCTTAGTAAGTGGAATGAAAGATCCCCTATGGGGAAGGGTTAAAGCCCTTTACCACGATGCTTTGCCGCGCCGGTTGATGTGTGTTCGGTTGAATGCAAGACACGTTCAATCAGACATATTAAGTTTGATATGATTGTCTTTATTTTTGTATGTATGATACGATCGAGCGCATGGGCTTAGTGAGTTAGTCCAAAGGTCCTCTATTTGGGAGACGAATAGCCTAAAAGGCCACCTTTGTGACACTACTTCGCCGCGCCGGACGAAGTGTGTTTGGGTTGAATGTACGTTCAATCGGGCATACGAAGTCCTACACTTTTATTGTCTTTATTTCATGTATTGTGATGTGACGCGCATGGGCTTAGTATGTTGGTCTAAAGGACCTCTCTTTGAAAGACAAAGAGCCCCAAAAGGCCACCTTTACGGCAGTACTTCGCCTCGCCCCTTTATTTTGTTGTTTAGTATGACGTCTTCTTACATGACCATGCATCATATCACATTGCCCATGGGCTTAATATGTTGGTCTAAAGGTCCTCTCTTTGAGAGACAAAGAGCCTAAAAGGCCACATTTACGGCAGTACTTTGCCGCGCCTCTTTTATTTAGTTATTCGCTTCATAACATCTTTTTGAAAATCCATGCATCATATTGCATTGCGCATGGGCTTATCAAGTGAGATTAAGGGTCCTCCACTTTGAGGGGTGAAAATGCTTGAAAGCTACCTTTGCTACAATGATTTGCTGCGCCCCTTAATCTGTTGTTATGTACGAGAACTCATATATTCATCTGTTCATGTATGTGTCATGTCGTTTACTGTATTTTGGAGGTCACTACTATAACCCCGTTCGAACGCGTTCCGAAACGCCGCACGAACGCATGTTTTCTGTCTGGTCCCGTTCGAACGCGTTATCAAACGCTATACGGACGCGAACCTTCTGTCTACCGTTCAAACGCGTTTACGAACGCTACACGAACGCGAATACACTGAATTGAGTCATTTTCATCACATGTGCGTCTGTGTCTATATCTATCTTCTTTTGCACCACGTCATAGTATGCTCACTTTAATGCCTAATTGCATCCCTAAGCGTCAATGAATAACTTTATTTGTGCATGGACATGTAATAACTTTTTTTTTAAATCAAATGTTCGCCATTATTTGATTCGCCTTTATGTGTGCTTGTGTGGTTAGTGTGTGCTTGTGTTTCCATGAATACAATATGCCAATGAAGTTGTATGTTCGTTGCTACTTTGATGTACTTTCAAGCATGTAATCTTAGATGTGAAATATATGCAAATTTAGGTGTAAGTTTTATTTTTGCGCATGTGGATTTAGAAGCATGATACTCTTGGAAATAAGTGTTACTTAAGCTTGATTAAATTATTACACAAATCCTTTCATTACAAGTGACATAAGTAAGGGACCATTCTGAACCCAACGGTTTGAGGTCTTCCCTTGCGAGGGGTGAGTGCGGCCTTAAATCTCATTTTCCCGGTTCACACCGGGTGGCGACTCCATTATTCTCCGGTTTAGTCCCATGTGGCTACTCCGTACTCCCGACCGGGCCGCGAGCCCGGGACAGCATGCGTCGCCCAGTTCCTGTGTTCCCACAATCATTAAAGACTATTGGAGCAGCAGGTCAGCGAGAGCGGAAAGAAAGTGAGATAAAGCACACCATCGATACAAATCGACACAAAAACCATTTGAACTATGGATACAAGACTAGATGATATCGCTATAATAAATGGTGTATGTTGTGATTCTCTGATCACTTTAGAAAGTTTCTGAGGAAAAACCGAATTGATCTATAACTACCAAGAATAGATTTACAAGTTTACAAAAAAGAAACTATAAACAAAAACATCACATACAACACTCTCAAGCTCTCTACTTGGAGCTTACTACTCACACATTGGGGTTTTTTAAACATACTGCAAAAGCCAGTATTTATAATACAAAATGTGTACAATTTTTCAACATGTGAACAATAACCCACCATTCACTCCACCGAAAGTTTGATGTTTGTTTCTCCAAAATTCAAAGCCACCTAAAGTTTGCATGACAGCTTCTTCCTTATGCATGGCAGTTGGCTGGCAACTGAAACTGAAGCTTCATGGTAGCTTCCTTATGTAGGCCATGCATGTGTAGCTGGACTTCATTCACTACAATTCTCCCCATCCAGCTGCATCCGAAACAATCATCATCTGACAGTTATCCTGACTATGTCTCTGCACAACTCTAGCTTGTCCTGATCACTGCTCATTTGTTGACATGTCGGCTGTGTCTCTGCACAGCTCACTTCACTGCATCTCTCTACAATATTCTTCTTCTATGTCTCTGCATAGTACAATCCACCGTGTCTCTGCACATTAATCTTCTGTCGTGTCTCTGCACAATTCTGCTGTCATGTTTCTTCACCCATTTGTGCCTTATTGCCTTGTGGGAAACTCTCTGGCTCCCCCTCATCAGTAAGCAGAATATATTCGGATCCCGGATATCTGGTTGATGGAATCCTGCCTCGCTCGGATCTTCTTGTCCGAGGTCTACTGGTTTCATGAGGTCTATCATCATCCATCTCTGTGAATGATCTTATAGCTTCTAGTGGAGTGGGTTGCGGCTCCCCCTGCTCAACACTCTCTTCTGTAATCTCCGATGGAACAGGTTGTGTCTCCCCCTGCTCAACATTCTCATTTGCCTCATCTGGTTCTGCTTCTGGAATTTCCTCGTGCACCATATCGGTGGCCAATTGTGCTGGTGCTGGGTCTGGATTTCTGTTGGCACTGGAATTGGAAGACATTCTGGGCATTTCAATGTCTTCAATTATTCGGTCTTTAAGAAACTCTACATCATGGCTTCTGATGACCATCTTTTCCTTCGGATCCCATAGTCTGTATCCAAATTCTTCATCTTCATGGCCTAGGAATATACATGGAGTTGTCCTTGCATCGAGCTTCTTTATGAACTCCTTGGATACATGTACAACGGCTAAACAACCGAATACTCTAGGGTGAGTGTATGAGGGATTCTTACCAGATCACACTTTCTCCGGAATCTCCAAGTTCAACGGTTCAGTTGGTGATCTGTTGATCAGGTAACATGCAGCACAAACAGCTTCTCCCCAGAATGACTTTGGCAGCTTAGCCATACTGATCATTCCTCTGAATTTCTCCATAATTGTGCGGTTCATTCTCGCAGTGACACCATTATGTTGTGGTGTGTGTGTAACAGTTCTCTCATGTCGAATCCCGTGTCTCCAGCAGTAGGCTTCGAACTCTCTGGAATTGTACTTGCCTCCATCATCTGTGCGAAGGCACTTCAGCTTCTTCCATGTTTCATGTTCTACCATGGCGTGGAACAACTTGAACTGATCTAGGACATGATCTTTCATCTTGAGGAAATACACCCAGATTTTCCGAGAAGCATCATCAATGAAAGTAAAAAAATACTTGTTACCGCCCAATAAATCAACCTCCAAGAGACCACAAACATCAGAGTGCACCAGACTGAGCAACTATGATCTTCTCTCTGAAGAGAAATCAAATTAGACTCTGCGTTGCTTACTAATCAGGTAGTGGTTGCAAGGACCTCGTGCAGCATCCTTGGTAAGCTTCTTCTTGTTCAGGGTAGACAACCATCTCCCTCTCATGTGTCTGAGTCTCCGGTTCCACAGATTTTGAGAAGCCTCTTTTTCAGATACATTGAGGCTATCTGCACAAATTTTCACATGAGTCTTGTATAGTGTGCCGTAAGCATGTCCTCGGGCGACAACCATGACACCTTTTGTCATTCTCCATGTGTCATTTCTGAAGTGATTTTCATAACCACTTGTTGTGATTCTCTGATCACTTTAGAATATTTTTGAGGAAAAATCGATTTGATCTATTACTACCAAGAATAGATTTACAAGTTTGCAAAAAAGAAACTATAAACAAAAACCTCACATACAACACTCTCAAACTCTCTACTTGGAGCTTACTAATCACACTTTGGGGTGTTTTAAACATACTGCAAAGGCCAGTATTTATAATACAAAATTTGTACAATTTTTCGACATGTGAACAGTAACCCACCATTCACTCCACCGAAAGTTTGATGTTTGTTTCTCCAAAATTCAAAGCCACCTAAAGTTTGCGTGGCAGCTTCTTCCTTGTGCATGGCAGTTGGTTGGCAACTGAAACTGAAGCTTCATGGTAGCTTCCTCATGTAGGCCATGCATGTGTAGCTGGACTTCATTCACTACAGCGTAGTCATAACATCGATTCAATAGTGGTAAAATTAAAAAAAAAATCATATTTTTCATTAATTTATAGTACATATTTAAATAAATTTTCATATTGAGCGGGGACATTTCGTTCGACTCTTAATGGCTCCGCCACCACGTCTAATCAAGGCTCGAAAACACGAGTGTCAGGATAATTATGCAGTCAGTGAAACATAAAGGGAAATTTTTATTATTCAAAATATCTATCAAACGAATAATTAAATATAGATGAATTGGAATCCAACTCTAGTATTTCAAAATAATATGGAATGAGTGGTTACCAACCTCATTTGAAACGACGTCGAGTTTCTTCTGGTCTTCCCCTTGAACATTGACAGCACCCTGGATTCCAGTCAAGTTAGAAATGCTAGCTCTTTGAACCAAAGAAGCAATCTGCTTACACGCCATTGAAATGCTGGAAAGCACAATAGTGAGCTCCACATCAATAACCCCAACTTGTTCCTGCTTCAACAAACAGTTTGTAAGTGTTTCAATCTCATATAAACTTTTCCTCTTTGTAATTGATGATGATGATGATGCTTCTGTCCCAACAGCCATGCACCGAATCCCAGCAGCAGCAGCAGCCACATGTTTTCTATTCACAACGTTGTTGCTGTTGTTGTTGCTAACAAGTGCGAGGCGGGAGAAAGAGTGAGAGCTTGAAAACAAAAACTGTGATGATGCTGATGCTGATGCTGATGCTGATGTTGTTGCTGTTGCTGCAACCATTTTGGCTATCTGCTAGATTTCTTATTTTGTGGGTAGTTGGTGATATTTTTGTGCAACAATGACGTCGTATTATCAATAAATTCGGAAATGACATGATGATTTAATATTTATTTTTGTAATTGTTTTTTAATATTTTATCAAAAATGTCAATTGATTATTGGATTGTTGTACGGATGACATGATACATTTATTGTATTGTAAATTTTCTCCTCAGATAGATAATTTTTACTAGGCGTAGGTATCCCAAAAGGTAACGGAGGCATGTGAAGATTTCCTCGAACTAAATGAATATTAGCGTGTGAGTGTAAATGTATTGATTTGTAATTATTAGATATGAATTATGAATTATGTGGATTCAAATTCTGATCAATAATGCTAGATGTACACTACACGAGACATTAAAATGTATTTTTCTTATTTTCTTATACATAAAATTTATGTTTTGAGTTTCATGCCATGCGCTGGTTCTTTGTTATGGAGTCTAAAAGGTCACAACGTCTTTGGGCCTCACGGCCAGGCCCACTGAATAAACAATTGTTGGCCCAATATTTGTATCATATCTGACAAGCAAATGAAGTGTTAAATCTTATTATTTTTTATGACAAATTTATATTGGTGCTACATAATACAAATCCTTTATTCCTCAAAAAATTCGAACTCTAATTAAAAAATAATACGATAAGAAAAATGGTGTTTAGTAACCATAATTTTCGTCGTTAAAAGTTATAGAAATGACATTAGTGTGGTTGTCATTTCATTGTAATAAGAGCTATAAAAATGACATTGGTATTATGCGGTGAGATTTCCAACGATTTAAAAAAAAATATGATAAATTTATTTTCTCATGATATGATATTGTAACGATGATAATTATCAACCTTGGCATTTCAAATCTTTATGAATATGTGATGCTTATGATAGTATTTGAAATACTAATTTTATATTTTTGAGTGTGCAAATTTGAGCGATTGATAAGGAGACAATCTTTTTTATGCATCCAAAATATTAGTAGGATGTACACATCCATTGTAAGAATAAAAATATGCATTGCACAAACTAAAATGATATAGGGATGGTAGTGGGAAAGATTTGGTGCAGATTTGTTATTATCCAATCTGCATCCGCATATGTAAAAGAATTATCAAACCCGCATCACACCCATTGCGGGTTTTAATTTGTACTACAAAACCCTCACCCGCATATAAAAATAAATTACCAAATCCATACTAGTACCCACAAGATTTTTTGCGGGTTTTTAAAATATTGAATTCTCTTGTAATCTTAATAATATAATTTTTTTTAATAAACATTGATATTTTTTCTTAACATAAAAAAAAATGTATTTCACAATTTTCAAATTATGATTTTATGACACATAAATAAAAGATTTAAATATGTTGAAGACTGATTTTTGTTATAGGGGCAAATCCACTCGATCATGCCCATATACCTCTTAACAAAATAGACGAGTCGAACGAAAACATCGTCATATTTTAGATTCCACTCGATCTATGTTCATTTCATCCTCTTGCCCTGAACGCTTTTGGGGTGAAGCTGTTCTTACGGCTGTTTATGTTATTAATTGTGTTCATTCTTCAGTCACCAAATAACATTTGTCTCCTTATGAGTGCCTCTATGGTGTTTCCTCTCATTATGGTCTTCTCAAGGTCTTTTTGAGTGTTTGTTTTTTCCTTCTTCCTCCCACAGAGCATCACAAGTTAGAACCACATGACATACTTTGTTGTTTCCTAGTTATGGTATTCAACACAAAGGGTATCGTTGTTGGGATCATGTGTCAAAGAAATTTCACGTCTCTCATCATGTTATTTTATGGGAACATGTTATGTTCTCATCTCTTTCTAATTTCACAGTGTCACCTTCAGATCCATCTCAATTTTTCACTAATCCATCTATCAAATTATTTACATCTGATGCAGGTTCTCATGGTGAGCATACAGATGTCCAACCTCCATCAACGTATGTTCCTGATGATGCCACTCCTGCAGATACTACATCATAGACCATCGGAGACTCATCTCCGCCATATCCTACCCCGAGTAAGAAATCATCCACTTTTACCTTCAAAATTATCATTGTTTCTCTGTTTTTGTTTCTTTGCATGAACCTCAGTCCTATAAGGAGGCTTCTTATAATCCTCATTGGCATGAAGCTATGCAATATGAATTACAAGCATTGACAAAAATCGATACTTTGGACTTGGTTGATCTTCTTCATGGCAAAAATCTAGTGGGATGTCAATGGGTTTACAAAATCAAAACACATTCAGATGGATCTATTGAGCGTTATAAAGCACTTATTGTTGCTAAGCGATTCACTCGGGAGTATGAGATTGGTTATGAGGAGACTTTTGCCCATATTGCTTGTCTTACCTTAGTTCGCAGTTTGCTTGCTATTGCTGCTGCTCGGCAATGGAGTCTGTTTCAGATGGATGTCAAGAATATTTTTCTCAATGGTGATATCACTGAATAAGTTTATATGAAGCCTCCTCCTGGTCTTGATTATCCATCAAATGTAGTATATCGCCTAAGACGTGCCTTATATGGTTTGAAGCAATCTCATCACGCATGGTTTGCCAAATTCAGTACCGCTGTCAATCAGATTGAGTTCACCTCCAGTCCACATGATTCGGCCTTATTTCTTCGAAAATCCGAAAAGGATATTGTGATATTACTTCTTTATGTTGATGATATGATTATTAATGGAGATTATATTTCAGGCATTGCAGATCTCAAGCATGTTATTAGTCAACAATTTGAAATGAAAGATCTTATTTCTCTGAATTATTTTTTAGGCATTGAGTTTATTTTTTCTGATGATGGTTATCATCTATCGCAAGCCAAGTATGCCTCTGATCTTCTTTCTCGAGCTGGTCTTACAGACAGCAAGACGGATCCAACTTCAATTGAGTATAATACTCATTTTACACTAATTGATGAAGATAACACTCCTCTTGATGATCATACTCTCTACAGGAAATTGGTTGGAAGCCTTATTTATCTTATAGTCAATCGACCATATATTTCTTATGCAGTTCACATTGTCATTCAGTTCATGACTGCTCCTCATTCTACTCATTATGCTGCAGTGCTTCACATTATTCGTTATGTTAAAGGAACTCTTTTTACTGGTCTCCATTTTTTTGCTACTTCATCATTGGTTCTTTGAGCCTATTCTGATTCTGACTGAGCGAGAGACCCTATTGATCGTCGATCAATCACATGCTATTGTATTTTTTTGGTGACTCACTTATTTCTTGGCGCATCAAGAAACAAATATTGGTTGCTTGCTCGAGTACTGAGGCTGAATATAGAGCTGTTGCTGCTACTACAACTGAACTTCTATGATTACGTTGACTATTAGAAGATATAAAAATATCTCAACCATCCTCTCTCACCCTTTACTGCGACAACAATAATGATATTTTTCATGAGCGCACCAAACACATTGAGATCGATTGTCATTTCATTCGCCAACACGTTGCTCGTGGCACTATTTCCTTGGTGTATCTCCAACCCACCGATCAGTTAGCTGATGTATTCACCAAATCATTTCTTCATGGACATTACACTACATTTGTTTCCAAACTCAATTTGGTTTCGTCTAAACCACATTGAGTTTGAGGGGGGATGTTAGTTGTGTTAATTGTGCAGCCATCCTTAAGCATGTTTGGAGGCTCCTCACGGAAAAAGGCTCGGTTTGGGTAGCCTGGGTGCATGATAAAATTATTAAAGGGAGATCCTTTTGGCAGTTAACTCCTTCTTCTCGTGCGTCTTGGTTTTGGAGGAAAATTCTTAGAAGTAGAGACTGGTGTAAGGGTATGTTTCAAGCTTGCATTGGCAATGGTTCTTCCATCTTTTTGTGGAGAGACTATTGGCTTCCCATAGGTCCTCTTTGCAATCTTTTCAGTTTCAGGGCTCTTAAAGATACAGGCTTACACCCAAATGCTAAAGTGGATTGCATTATTGATAATGGTGGCTGGAAGTTCCTTGTTAGCTTCCCGGCTCTGCAAGATGTTTGGGACTCCATTTCCTTTGTGCCTGTTCCTGAAGTGCACGACTGGTACAAATGGCAGGGGAGTGGCTCGGGAGTGTTTACAATTGATAGTGCATGGAATTTTCTTCGGGCTAAGAGGAGTCCTAGCTCTATCCACCACCTCCTTTGGTTTAAAGGACATATTCCAAGACACTCATTTATCTTATGGCTAGCCTCAATGGAAAGATTGCGCACAATGGATAGGCTTTACAAGTTTGGTATACTCCAAAATGCCTCATGTGCGCTCTGTTCTTCTGGGGTTGAATCGCATGAGCATCTGTTTTTTTATTGTTCTTTTGCTAACCGGATTTGGCAAATCATCTGCCAAAGGATTCCTATTTGCTGGCCTCATTTGAGCTGGGGGAATTTCCTCCGTTGGGCGGTTGTTAAGCTTAAAAAGGAAAATAACAGGGTCTGCATTCTTGCTCGCATTGCTTTAGCTGCCACTGTGTATTACATTTGGTTTGAAAGGAATCGTAGAGTGTTTAAACAGAGCTCTTGCTCAGAGGACCATGTCACAAGGGAAATCTGTGATGCTATCAGATGTAGATTGTCCTGGCTGAGTAATTGTTGTATCTTCCCTAATGAGGTAAATTACCTTTGGGGCCTGTAAGCTGTTTGCTGCTGTTTGTTGCGGATGGGAGGCTGTAATTTTAGCTGTCTTTCGTGGGGTGTCCTTTTGCAGCTCTTTGTTGTGGTTTCTTGCAGTGGGCGATGAGGGACTAAAGGTCTTCTGGCAGAGTTTGTGTTAGGTGTCTGCAATAGGCGATGTGGGACTAAGCCATTGTTTCGCTTGGGAATCTACATGTGGGGGACCTCTGGCCTGGGCTCATGGGTTTGATTCTCGGCTTCCACTAGTGATTTCAGAGGGTTTTTTTCTTTATGCTTTGCCATCTGTTGGTTGGAATTTAGTCTTGTTTTTAGCTTTGTTTTCCGGCCTTGTTTTGGCATTCTGAATCTTTGTTTCTTTGGGTGCTTTAAGCGCCATCCTGGGGGATGCCCCTTGTACATTTGTACATATTTTCTCTTTTGGAATATAATCGTAATCTTTTCCAAAAAAAAAAAAAAAAAAAATTGTGTAGCTGGTAGTTGTGTGGTGTATAGTTGGTAGTTGTATTGTTGTGTATTCAATATGATAGTTTTGTATTTAATATGGTAGTTGTATAATGCCTATATAAAGGTCTCTCATTGTGATTCTAAATTCAAGCAAATGTTAATACACATTTTCTTCACAAATTCTCACAATCCTGATCATGATTTGAGACCAAAAAATCGTCTTCAATCTCTATTTTTTTAATCGAGATGAAAAATCTTCCTGAATCCTAGACCGATGGTTCAAATCCTGAATTCCGATTTGGAATTCATGATTTTTAAGTTAAAATTCGGGATTCATGACAATTTTTCATCTCGAATCTCAGCTTAATTATTCGAGATAAAAAATCATCTCGAATATTTTACCGGATGATATGAGATCTCGAAACTAGATCGAGATTCGAGATTTTCTACCAACACTTAATTAAGATTCAGTTACAATTAAATTATTTTCTAATAACCATCAAATCATAATTTATTTAATTTTTTTTAAAAAAAAAAATAGTGTTGACGGTGGATTTTGGTCTCAGGGTAATATGGGAATATCACCTCCGAGGGAATCCTCCTTCAACTGTGAATTTGTTTGGTTATGGGGGACCAAAAGCAAATTTAGCGGAAAACAAGAAAATACGCCAATCAGACAAGGTGATTTAACGTGGTTCGGTGGATTTTTGGGATCCGACCTACGTCCACGGGAAAGAACAGGGTGGTGCTCTTTATTACTCTAATACACTTCTCAGGCCTCTCTTTCGCTCTTACAGATTGGAACTTTACAATTCGAATCTTTCACTCTTGTGATGATTTTTAGATGTCCTTTTACACATGCCCTGCCCTCCTATTTATAATAACAGAATTAGACTCCTTCTCCTACAAGGCTTCCTAGTTGAGCCAATCTCCTTTTCTTACAAGGTTTCCTAATTTCAAGTCACCTTTACTCCTTTTTCCTATCAAAATACCAATTTTTTTCCCCGTGATAGTAGGATAATTTTGTCTCATTATCCGAAAAGATAGGTGCTCTTTCTTCCTGAACACGCCTTGCTACCTGGTCGGTATGCATGAGGTCGGTCATGGCGATCCTTCTATGCTGAGAGTGTCTTTTGCCGCCCTCTGTAATGCTTAGTCATCTGAACCAAAGTGGTCGGTCTTCCATAATGTGGTCGTCTGGAAGTGTCGGTCTGACATGAATGGTCGTTCCATGAAGTGGTCGGTTGACCATGAAGTGGTCGGTCTGACCATGAAGTGGTCGGTTTGACCATGAAGTCAACCAGAGAACGGAAATTACCCCTTGCCTTGTCGTGCTGGCTCAATACTGTGAATATAATGTAGCTTGAAAACACCATCAACATCTGTCCCCTAGTTCTCGGTTCCAACGAGTATGTGAGTTGGTGCCGGGAACTATATGAAGAGGGTGTGCTGATTGTCCCTGTAAGTAGTCGTCCAGAATACAAAAAAGGAATCTTCTTGCCGCTCCATTCGTCTTTCCTCGAGACGCACAACCGTCACGTCTTCTTAAATGCCCATCAAATCAACTTTAGGGTTCTTCTTCTAACTTTCGACACTTGTCGAACATCCGCCGGGTTCCCGCTAAAACTGACGGCGATATGCACCCCAGGGCGACTATAAGAGAACGAGGGTTTCACTGTTCCATTTTTTCGGCAATTTCTCCTTCTCTTCTGCAATTTTCCTTACAATCCTTTTAACTCCGTTTTCCCGGAACCCAACTGTTGTCTTTTCTCTTTTTCATCATCGCCGAGCACCTAAGGAACGAGCATCTCCACAGCGAATAGCTTCTTGCTTTTGAGAAGAACAAGTAAGTCTTCTGAGTGATCTTTCTTCTTTTGTTGTGTTTTGTGATTTCGTTTGCTTGTTTTGCTTAGGTAGAGACTTGTAGTTTTGCTGGGTCTTTGCTTTTAGGGCACTTCTTTAGAGACTTTATGTTTAGTTTAGTACGGGTACCGTGGGTAGCTTCTCGTAGACTGATTCTCCTCCTTCTCTGTTTTTCTGGGTGTCAGGGATGTCTGATGGTAATTCTTCATCTGAGAGGCCTGTCAAAATCTCAACTCCCCCTGCTGAAGAGCTTTCCTCGGGCTCAGGGGCGCCTAGTGTAGAAGATCTTGATACTACCCCACCCCTTCCGAGGTCGAGAATGACTCCTATCATCAGAGGGTTCCTCGGAAGGACCCAGAGCCCGGGGAGCTTGGGTCGTCGGCTTTGGATATGAATCGTCCTTCTAAGATAACTGAGGATGACCTGGCGCTGTTGCGACAACGATACAGCATTCCAATAGATATTGCTCTTGAAGTTCCTGGCCCAATGGATCGTGCCAGTCAGCCTGACGAGGGCTCGGTGGCACTTCTTCCTATTTTCTTCGAGTGTGGGCTACGTCTGCCGATGCAGCGTTATTTTGCTTGGATGCTTGCTGAGATGGAGATTGCCCCTTGCCAATTAAGTTTGAATAGTTGGAGGATTGTGGCCGGTATTTACGTGGTTTGGCATCGGGCAGGTTTGGGTGTCCCTTGCTTGGAAGAAGTGAAGAGGCTATATCGTTTGAAATCCAACCCAAAGACTCATTATGGTTGGTATTACCTCTCTGCCTATGACAGCTCGTCCAATCTCGTCCAGAAACTTCCTGACTCTAACAAGAATTTTAAGGACTTTTGGTTCTGGGCTACTGGGGATTGGGGTCGGGTCCTGAGATCGTTTGAGGAGGATGTCTCGGTTCCAGACGTCTTTCGGGCTGGAGGTTAGGAGTCTGACACCCTTTCATTTCTTTCTTTGTTCCCGTTCTCTAGTTTCTTTTAGGTTTTTTTAACTTCTCTGGTTCCTCAGCTTGTTGGCGAGATGCTCCCAAGGTTTCTCGTCAAGTCCGGAGGCGGGTACATTGGGCTCGGAGGTATGCTGCTCATTGGAAGGAGTTGGTTAATGATGGGGCCTTTGTTGATTCGGGCCTTATTCGGGTCGCCCCTCCGGAGGCCTCGGGTCGGATTGGTGGAGGTCTGCTGGATGCTTTGTCTTCCTTGTTTGTTTGTTTTGATGTCTTTCTTCCTTGTTTTCTCTTCTGTTCATACGCTCTGGTTTTGACTTTATTTTCTCTGCCCCTTTTTTTGTAGGCATGTCGAAGAGGCCGAAATTTCTCGAGAAGTTGGCCGGTACTGTGAAGAAGGCCGGTCATTCTGATGCTGAAGCTTCTCGGGCTCGGGTTGATCTTGCTGAGAACATATCTCCTGGACAAGTCCAAACGAGTGCTCGGGGACTACCCTCGCCTTCTGGTGGACAATCATCAGGATCCGCTCATCTGGCCAGTCCGCCGAAGCCTCCTAGGAAGAGGAGGCGTCAGTTCGGGACCGAGGAGGCCGAGTTGGCCCAGGAGGGAGAGATCGAAGGAGCTGCTTTGGTCAAGAAGAAAGACATTCGCAGGGGAAGAAGTCCTCTGAAAGTTCCTCCAAGAAACGGAAGGGCCCTGTGGTTCTCGGGATGGATGACTTGGGAGAGGGCGTCCGGGAGGCTACTTCTCACCTATTGCCGGCTTTTAATGAACTGGCCGAGGTGGTTCCCCCGGAGGAGGTCTCGAGGTACGAGGACGTATCTCCTGAAGGCGTTGTGGCTGAGATGAGTTCTCAGATGGCCAAGGTATTTTCACTCTCCTTCTCGGTTTTTTGGATTCTGGTTCTTTCTTTTCTTGTTTTAACTTCTTCCTTCCTTTTTGTGTGCAGGCCAACTACCTTATGGCCAAGAACAAGGGTCTTCTTCTGACCCTGCTGTCCGAGGGCGGTCTGGCCCAGAGGCTCCAAAATCGTCTCTCCGAGGTGGAGGCAAAATTGGCTGATCGGGAAGAGGAGATGAATCAAGAATCACGAGGCGGCCGCTGTTGAGAATTTCAAAACGAACAAGGCTCTCAAAGCAGCTGCCGTGGTAGAAAGGAAACTTGCTGATAGTATCCGGGAGGACCTGAAGGCTGCCCAATCCGAAATTGGGGTCTTGAGGGGGAAGGTGGCCAAGGTTGAGGCCAATTGAAGAGCAAAGATGAGGAGGTTGCTCGGGTCCGGGACAGTCTTGAGAGGAAGAAAACTGAGCTCGAGGAGAGGGAGATTGATCTTGAGGAGAGAGAGATCGAGCTGGAAAAGAGAGAGGCTGATCTTGAGGCCGAGAAGGAGGCCATCCGTCTCGAGGGAGTTGGCGACTGTGCCGAGATGATACCGATGGTGCTGCCGAGCCTGAATATGGACCCTATCTATGCGGCCATCAGTTACTGCAAGGGGGACATTTCTGAGGACGAGTTTCGAAAGTGGATCCCTCCTCCACCTGAGGAGGTGATGGATCCCGCCCCCATCTCGGTCGTTCCGGCTCCCGAGGTTCCTCCTGAAGAAGGATCGGAGGTTCCTGCCGTGGACGAGGACTGCCTTGAGATCCCTCCTCCTGATGCCGAGGTTGCAGCTCCTCCTCCTGATGCCGAGGTTGCAGCTCCTCCTCCTGATGCCGAGCCGCCCCTTCCGCCATCTGAACCAACTGAGGAAGAAAATCTTGCCCCTGCGCGGGATGCATGAGAAAGGGTAACCCTACCGGGGCCCTATGTACACTTGGAAACTTTTTTGTAATAATATTACAATCTTGTATTCGTATACATTTATGCATTTATGTCTATTTACTTTTTTCTTCTTCTTCTTCTCCTTTTATGCTCCTTGTCATCCTTGCAATTTTTTAAGGCCCATCAGGGGTTAGCATGAGTTAGAGGGGTCTGGATTGACCCCGGGAAGGGTAAGGCATCTGAACCTGGGGAAAAGTTATGTCCCGTCCCCGGTTCGCAGAGCTGGGCGCTCGACTTGTTTCTGGGGGAATGTAACCCCTCCCCGACCAAAGCGGTTGATTCGGTGGGACGTAACCCGACCCCGATTATTCAATGTCCTGGGGGAATGTTACGTCCCCAGTCTAGAAGGTGACTCGGTGGGACGTTGCCCGACCTCGAGCCGTTCCAATCACTCGGTCCTGGGGGAATGTTACGTCCCCAGTCCAAAGGGCAGACTCGGTGGGACATCGCCCGACCCCGAGCTGTTTCAATCACTTGGCCCTGGGGGAATGTTACGTCCCCAGTCCAAAGGGCAGACTCGGTGGGACATCGCCCGACCCCGAGCTGTTTGGCCCTGGGGGAATGTTACGTCCCCAGTCCAAAGGGCAGACTCGGTGGGACATCGCCCGACCCCGAGCTGTTTCAATCACTTGGCCCTGGGGGAATGTTACGTCCCCAGTCCAAAGGGCAGACTCGGTGGGACATCGCCCGACCCCGAGCTGTTTCAATCACTTGGCCCTGGGGGAATGTTACGTCCCCAGTCCAAAGGGCAGACTCGGTGGGACATCGCCCGACCCCGAGCTGTTTCAATCACTTGGCCCTGGGGGAATGTTACGTCCCCAGTCCAAAGGACAGACTCGGTGGGACATCGCCCGACCCCGAGCTGTTTCAATCACTTGGCCCTGGGGGAATGTTACGTCCCCAGTCCAAAGACAGACTCGGTGGGACATCGCCCGACCCCGAGCTGTTTCAATCACTTGGCCTGGGGGAATGTTACGTCCCCAGTCCAAAGACAGACTCGGTGGGACATCGCCCGACCCCGAGCTGTTTCAATCACTTGGCCCTGGGGGAATGTTACGTCCCCAGTCCAAAGGGCAGACTCGGTGGGACATCGCCCGACCCCGAGCTGTTTCAATCACTTGGCCCTGGGGGAATGTTACGTCCCCAGTCCAAAGGCAGACTCGGTGGGACATCGCCCGACCCCGAGCTGTTTCAATCACTTGGCCCTGGGGGAATGTTACGTCCCCAGTCCAAAGGCAGACTCGGTGGGACATCGCCCGACCCCGAGCTGTTTCAATCACTTGGCCCTGGGGGAATGTTACGTCCCCAGTCCAAAGGGCAGACTCGGTGGGACATCGCCCGACCCCGAGCTGTTTCAATCACTTGGCCCTGGGGGAATGTTACGTCCCCAGTCCAAAGGGCAGACTCGGTGGGACATCGCCCGACCCCGAGCTGTTTGGCCCTGGGGGAATGTTACGTCCCCAGTCCAAAGGGCAGACTCGGTGGGACATCGCCCGACCCCGAGCTGTTTCAATCACTTGGCCCTGGGGGAATGTTACGTCCCCAGTCCAAAGAGCAGACTCGGTGGGACATCGCCCGACCCCGAGCTGTTTTGGCCCTGGGGGAATGTTACGTCCCCAGTCCAAAGGGCAGACTCGGTGGGACATCGCCCGACCCCGAGCTGTTTGGCCCTGGGGGAATGTTACGTCCCCAGTCCAAAGACAGACTCGGTGGGACATCGCCCGACCCCGAGCTGTGTAAACCACTTGGCACTGGGGGAATGTTACGTCCCCAGTCCAAAGACAGACTCGGTGGGACATCGCCCGACCCCGAGCTGTGTAAATAAGCGGCCTCAGCGGGCGAAATTCGTCCGAAAAAAGCATTTTATTCATGTTTGGGGGCGGACCGCCCCTTTTACAACAGCGCTTCTGGCGTTTTAGCTTCTGCACAGAAGAAAAAAAAGGAAAAAAAGAGCAAAGTTGATTTTTATGGGAAGTACTTTCTTAACATCTCGGTGTTCCATGGCTTTTTCAATCTCTTGCCGTTCAGTTGCTCCAGGATGTAGGCCCCAGGTCTCACTATCTCAGCGATCTTGTAAGGTCCTTCCCATTTGGCGCCTAACGAGCCCTCTTCAGGTCGTCGGGTGTTCATGGTCACTCTTCTTAGCACTAGATCACCTGGTAGGAAGGAGCGGGTCCGAACTCTCTTATTATAGAATCGGGCCATCCTTTGTTGGTAGATGGCTGCTCTTACTGCTGACTGTTCCCTTCTTTCTTCGACCAGGTCGAGGTGATTTTTGATGAGTTCTTCGTTCTGTTCGCTTTCAAAGTGGCGGACCCGGTGGGTTGATATTCCGATCTCTGCTGGGATGACGGCCTCACATCCGTATGATAGGGAGAAGGGTGTCTCTCCTCGTTGAGTCCTTGAAGGTCGTTCGGTGTGCCCACAGCACCTCTGGTAGTTCCTCGACCCATAGGCTTTTGCTCGATCCGAGCCTTGCTTTCAAGTTTGACTTGATGGTTTTGTTGGTGGCTTCAACCTGCCCGTTCGACTTGGGATGGGCTGGCGAGGCGAATTTTAAGGTTATCTGGAGGTCTTCGCAGAGTTTTCTAAATCCCCTGCTGTCAAATTGTTTCCCGTTGTCGGTGATGATTGCCTGGGGGATTCCGAACCGGCAAATTATATTTCTCTTAAGGAACTCTGTGGCTTTCTTTTCCGAGATGATGGACAATGGTTCTGCTTCCACCCATTTGGTAAAGTAGTCTATGGCCACGATCGCATATTTCGCCTGACCTCGTCCTTTCGGCATCGGCCCTATAATGTCTAGCCCCCACTGGGCGAAGGGCCAGGGGCTGGATATGGTGGTCAGCTGTTTCTGCTGGCTGGTGGTGGAGGTTGGCATTCTTTTGGCATCCCTCGCATTTCCGTGCTATCTTCACGCCATCCTTGTGCATGGTTGGCCAGTAAAATCCTTGTCTTAAGGCTTTGAAGGCGATCGATCTTCCCCCGGCGTGGCTTCCGCAGATGCCCTCGTGAATCTCCCTGAGCACGTAGTCCGCTTCTTCTGGTGCTAAGCATCTTAGGAGGGGTACGGTGTATCCTCTCCGGTAGAGTACTCCTCCAATTAGGGAAAACTTGGTACTCTTGAACTTCAGCTTCCTGGCCTCCTTTTATCTTTAGGGGTTTCTCCTGTTTCCAGGTACCTCCTGATCGGTTGCATCCATGAATCTTTGCCTTCTTCTTCTAGTACATCCACCTCGGTCGCCCCTATGCTCCTTTCTTGGAGGTATATAAGGGGGATTAATCTGGGGTTTTCTGCCTTCATTGAAGAGGCAAGTCTGGCCAGGGAATCTGCTTCGCAGTTGTCTTCTCGTCCGACTTGTTTGAAGAGTACATTTCCTACCTTCTCCACCCACTTCTTTACTTCGGCTAAGTAAGCTACCATGGCTGGTTCTCTGGCTTGAAAGTCTCCTTTCAGCTGTTGTATTGCTAGCTGAGAATCACTTCTGATCACTACATTGCGGACTCCTACTACTGTGCATAGTCTTAGTCCGGCCAGTATCGCTTCGTACTCTGCTTCATTGTTCGTGGTTTTGAAGGCGAATTTGAGGGCGAGCAGTATTTCTTCTCCCTTTTCACTTTTTAGTGCTATCCCCGCTCCGTAGCCGTGCGAGCTCGCGGACCCGTCTACAGACATTTCCCATTTGTCTTCTTCTACGGCTAAGACCTGTGGTTCTGTGAGCTCTGCTATGAAGTCTGCTAAGGCCTGCCCTTTTATTGCTGTTCTTGGGAGGTAGGAGATGTCATGCTCGCTTATTTCCACTGACCACTTCATCAGCCTCCCTGAGGCCTCTGGTTTCTGCAAGATTTGTCTCAGGGGAAAATCCGTGTATACTTTGATCGGATGGGCTTGAAAGTAGGGTCGTAATTTCCGAGCTGTGGTGACCAGTGATAGGGCGACGAGTTCGTGCACGGGGTATCGAGTTTCTGCGTCCAGCAGGGCTTTACTGACGTAGTAAACTGGTTTCTGGACGTGGTCGGTCTCTTGTACTAGTGCCGAGCTCACTGCGTGCTTCGAGACGGCCAGGTATAGATATAGTGTCTCCCCTGGGAGGGGTTTGGCTAGGAGAGGGGGCTGCGCCAGGTATTGTTTTAGGTGCTGGAAGGCTTCTTCGCACTCGGGTGTCCAGTCGACCCCTTTTTGAGTTTTCTTGATGACTTTGAAGAAATGATGACACTTGTCGGTTGCTCGTGAGATGAACCGGTTGAGTGCGGCGATTCTTCCCGTAAGGCTTTGCACTTCCTTAACTGTCCGGGGAGACTTCAGGTCTAGCACGGCCTGTATCTTTTGCGGGTTTGCTTCAATGCCTCGTGAACTTACCATGTAGCCTAGGAATTTTCCCGAGGCTACCCCGAATGTGCACTTCTCTGGATTGAGCTTTAAATGTGCTTCCTCAGGAGTTCGAAAGTTTTCTTCAGGTCGGCTATATGGTCTCTTGGTTCCTCTGACATTGTTATCATGTCGTCGACATATACCAGCATGGTCGTGCCGATGAGCGGTTTGAAAACTTTGTTCACCAGTCTTTGGAAGGTTGCCCCTGCGTTTTTTAATCCAAAAGGCATTACTTTATAGCAGTATAGCCCTTGGTCAGTAATAAAGGTGGTCTTCTCCTCATCTGCAGGGTACATCTTGACTTGATTGTATCCTGAGAAGGCGTCCATGAAGCTTAGCAGCCCTTGGCAAGCGGTGGTATCTACCAGTTGGTCTATATTTGGGAGGGGAAAGCTGTCTTTTGGACATGCTTTGTTGAGGTCGGTGAAATCTACGCACATTCTCCACTTCCGTTAGACTTTTTCACCAGTACCACATTGGACACCCATTCTGGGTATTTTACTTCTCGGATAAAGCCGGCTTTCAGCAACTTTTCCACCTCGGTTGATATTGCTCCGCATCGCTCCTGGTTGAATATTCTCCTCTTCTGTTTTACTGGCTTATGTAATGGGTTCACCGCTAAGCGATGGCTTATGAATTTTGGGTCGATTCCGGGCATGTCATCGTGTCCCCATGCAAAAACGTCGGGGTACTTTTGCAGGCATTCCAACAAGTCTTTTCTTAGGGCTTTGTCTAGACTTCCTCCTATTTTTATGTTCTTCTCTGGCCCGAATAATTTGACTTCTTCCAACTCTTCGGCTGATCCGAGCCGTGCAGCTTTGTCGGGCCGAGGAGCAGGGTTTTTCCTGGTATTTTCATCATCCTCGTCTCTCTGTCTCTTCTTGATGCCTCTTTCCACGCAGAGGGTTTCTCGTGAGAAAGTGGCGAAGCAGCTGCGGGCTTTTTTCTGGCTCCCGCACACGATTCCGATCCCTTCCCGTGTGGGGAACTTCAATTTCAAGTAATGACACGACATTGCGGCCTTGGTTTTCATCATGAAGGGTCGGCCGACAATGACTTGGTAACTGCCCATGCAGTCTACCGCGGTGAAGTTTATCATGACTGTTCGTGTTTTGGGGGCAGTCCCGATCGTTACTGCTAACTGAATCTTTCCCAGGGGGATGACCGTTGAACCCCCGAATCCGTACAGGGGGGTGCTGTCTTTGGTGAGGGCTGTGCATTCTACTCCCAGGTCCTCTAATGTCTCTTTGGAAATTATGTCTACCGCGCTCCCAGGATCCACCAGGATTCGGTCTACTTCTGTGCCGCCGATTGTTGCTTTTATTATCAGTGCGTCATCGTGGGGGAAACTTACCCCCTGAGCGTCCTCATCGGTGAACATAATGGGTGTTGACCGATTCCCTTGGGAGTTTGGGATTTTTTCTGTTTTTAGCACCTCCGTCCCCCGTGCTCGGCTGTAATTCTTTCTTGACCGATTGGAGTCTCCGGCCAGCGTTGCCCCTCCTGCGATGACGTTTATCCCTCGATTCCTTGCCCTTTGTCTGGCGGCCATGGTTTCGTGGTCGATGTAATTGTTCAGATACCCGTTCCGGGCTAGGTCCTCCATCTGTTCCCGTAGATCCTTGCACTCATCGGTTGTGTGCCCTTTTAGGTTGTGATGTAGGCAGTAGGACCTTTTGTTTTTTCTGTCTGGGGGAAACCTCCTGAGGTCTGGTTCTATTAAGAGACCTTTCTCCCGTATTTCCATGATGATTTCTCCTGGTGGCTTGCTCAAAGGGATATATGTCTCCTCTCGAACCACGTGGTTTACCTGAGTTGTGGGTCTCTTTCCTTGGTCCTTCTGTGCCATCGGCTTGAATTCCTTGGGTCTTGGGTTGAACTTTCGGAATTCTCTCTCCGGACGCCGGTGGTCTTCCCTCCTTATCAACCTTTCTCGGGTGGTGTCCCCCTCCGGGATACTTTTTCTTCGCTTTCTAGCAGGACGTACTTCCTGGCTATCTCCAGTGCGGTAGCGTAGTCCGGTGTTTCATGGATTCTCAGGTGGGTCCAGAGTTTCCCGACCCTTAGGGCTCCTTTCAGACTTTCCAGGGCTTCTTGGGATTCGTATCCTCCGACCTCGAGTACGGCGTTGTGGTACCTTTCAATGAAGCTTCTTAGTGTTTCGTCGTCTCCCTGTTTTATGAGCCTTAATTCTCCTATTGTCTTTTTAGGGGTGCAGGCTCCTTTGAAGTGTCGGATGAACGATTTCTTTAGCTGGGAGAAGCTCTGGATGCTCCCCGGGGCCAGACTTCTATACCATAGGATGGCAGGTCCACCCAAAGTTAAGGGAAATACTTTGCATACGGTGTCGCCCGTTACCCCCTGTACTTCCATCAGGAGGACAAAATTCTCAATGTGGGACTTTGGGTCGGAATGGCCTTTGTATGGCGCTATGGTCGGCATGTTAAACCGTTTTGGGAACTGTGCTGTTTTTATCTCTTCTGCAAGGGGAGACCTTTCTTCCTCGCCTCCGGTGTTTCCCGCGCCGACCTTGAGGCCTTCTCCCCATCTGGTCATTCTTTTCTTAACCAAGATTTTATTCCATGGGCTGTCCCCCCGTGTCGCCTTCGGTGTCCTTCTGTTCGTCTGTTGTTCCGGGTGTGGCGTTCCATGAGCTCGGAGGTCTCCTGCATGTCTTCGTCGTACTTTCTATCTTCTCTTTTGGAGTTGTAAAAACTGTCGGAGGAGGGATCGGGTGTTTGTTCCTCCTCTTCTTCCCATGTGCCTTCTGATCGCGGTTCTCTTCCTACCACTTCTGATCTTACCCCATAAGGGCCTCTTTTTCTAGGTTCCTCGTCCTCGCTTACATCTGCTATTCTTTTCCCCTTTTCCCTTTCTTTCTTTTCTCTTCTGGCGGCCTGGTTTCTGGTTTCTCGTTGTCCGCTCCTCCCATTCTTTCTAGTCGTTCCATCACAGTTCTCATGTTATCTTCCATTCTTCTCATCCAGTCTATTGCCGGACCTCCTGGTTGGTGATCTCCGTCTTCCGCCATTCGTCTTATCACGTGAACTGCTTTTTGAAGTTCCCCACAGACGGCGCCAACTGTTGACGGTGGATTTTGGTCTCAGGGTAATATGGGAATATCACCTCCGAGGGAATCCTCCTTCAACTGTGAATTTGTTTGGTTATGGGGGACCAAAAGCAAATTTAGCGGAAAACAAGAAAATACGCCAATCAGACAAGGTGATTTAACGTGGTTCGGTGGATTTTTGGGATCCGACCTACGTCCACGGGAAAGAACAGGGTGGTGCTCTTTATTACTCCAATACACTTCTCAGGCCTCTCTTTCGCTCTTACAGATTGGAACTTTACAATTCGAATCTTTCACTCTTGTGATGATTTTTTAGATGTCCTTTTACACATGCCCTGCCCTCCTATTTATAATAACAGAATTTAGACTCCTTCTCCTACAAGGCTTCCTAGTTGAGCCAATCTCCTTTTCTTACAAGGTTTCCTAATTCAAGTCACCTTTACTTCTTTCTCCTATCAAAATACCAATTTTCTCCCCGTGATATAGGATAATTTTGTCTCAATTATCCGAAAAATTCCGAAAAGATAGGTGCTCTTTCTTCCTGAACACGCTTGCTACCTGGTCGGTAATGCATGAGGTCGGTCATGGCGATCCTTCTATGCTGAGAGTGCTTTGCCGCCCTCTGTAATGCTTAGTCATCTGTACCAAAGTGGTCGGTCCTTCCATAATGTGGTCGGTCTTTTCATAAGTGGTCGGTCTGACCATGAAGTGGTCGGTTTGACCATGAGTGGTCGGTTTGACCATGAAGTCAACCAGAGAACGGAAATTACCCCCCTGTGTCCTTGTCGTGCTGGCTCAAATACTATACTGTGAATACCGCCCAATAAGCAATGCCTAAAAGGCACCATCAACAAATAGTAATACAATTCAATTAAACACCGAATCTAAGTCTATTTTAATTAATCCTGTGATTGAAAAAACATTAATTTAGTAAACGGTTATACAAGAAAATTATGTTTGTGACTCAATTAATTAACCAAGTATGACATTGGCAAGGTGAAGATTTGGTCATATTGCGTGAGAAGAACTCCACGACTGTTTATGGATTCCTAGAAGCTTCTTTCATTCAATGCAGCCTCCGAAATTCCACAGGACCTAAGCAATTTGACACGTGGAACTGAAGCTGTGCCTGTACTTCGATGTAAACAAGGAAACCAACAAGTACCTTACATTAAACGGTGACGTTTGTTTGTTTGTTGAATCCACTTCAGTTGACCAAGTCATTTCTAGAGTCTTTGCGTTGGCTTCGATGTATAGGCCATTTTTCTATGATGAATCATCATCTCTCTCTATTTTTATTTATTGTTATTTTTTTTTCTTTTTTTGTTTATAGCAACTTCAAGAACATCGTGCATGCTAGTAATTAATGGTGGGCAAATGCTGAAATTTGAAACGTTCAAATTTTTGCAATGTTAATTAATAATCAAAGATCTTGAAGTATGAATATGACGTGTATGATGATTATTAGATATTATTAGTAAATATATTATTTGTTTTGACAGTCCTCAAAGGGTGTGGTTTGGTGGTGTATGGTTCAGGTGTTCATGATCTTACATTGAGATCCTGAAGTTCGAATCCAATGAGTGCGTTTCTTGTAAGAGACTGAGACATCCGATGGTTTTACTTATTCCGCTTAAACCCGGAATGAATGGTTTGACGGCGGGGTTTCCAACGATTCAAAAAATAAATAAATTATTATTTGTTTTGACAATATACAGCTAATAACCTACCTCCCATTCCCGTTCCGTTCCAACAAGATCTCTTCTCGTTAGGGATATATTTTTATGTTCAAGTTTGAAAATGAGATAGATCACGCGAGACATGACAAAAAATCAAGTAAGACAAAAAAAATTCAAAAAATTAATGAGATAGTATCGTGACAAATTATTATCCTGATTATATAAACGAGACGAGATTAAAATTTACAAATCACAACTCGTCCATCTCATCTTCTACGTACCCCACCTTTCATAACAAAATTCCCAAACACACCCTAAGAATCTCAAACTATTTGAAAAAGCACGACACTTTAAAAATATCACCACCATCCCATCCAAATAAGTAGGATTTTGCCGGACAGAAACAATACAAAGCAAAGAATGCGAAACTTCTCGAACTTAAAATAATAATAACGTGCGGGCCATTCATACACGTCTTTTACTTACTAATCGTCAAAGTGTAAACACAATTGAATATATCAATCAAGATTTGACTATATAATAAACTAAAACAAAACAAAAAAGGAAAAATCGGTTTAAAAATAATAAAAATTATAATAAAAAAATATCTAACATGGGTTCCACGTAAAAGTTCAAGAGATTCGTAAATTATATATGAATACATAATTTTCTTCATTAATTTAATTAATTCAAATTCAATCAAATATCTTACACGCAATTAAAAGGGTACCTTAAAAACCATTCCATTTCATTATATATAGAAACCCCGTATATTTATTGGTTCATATATCTCCTCTATATATTCGTAAACTCCTCAAAACACTCTCTCTCACAAATCCCATTTGCCTTCCTTTGTCAATTTAATTGATCTTCATTATCATATATCAATAGATTTTATGGCTTCTTCAATAAAATTGTCACTTGCCCTCTTCCTCTCCTCTCTCTTTCTCCATACAACTCTAGGTAACGCGCACATATTATTATTTTTTATATATACATGTGACATGATTTTATTGGTTGGTTTTACGTACGTCCCGAATATAAAATTAGGATAATTGCGTATTTATTATTTTGTTTGTTTTTATAGCGGAGATTAATTGCGAGTCCTTGCCAAAGGATGTATGTGCATTTTCAATCGGATCTTCTGGGAAAAGATGTCTTTTGGAAACTTATGCGACCAAAGATGGAACCCTAGAATTATTGTGCAAGACATCGGATGTTGTTGTTGAAAAAATGTCTGATTATATTGAGACTGATCAATGTGTCAAAGCTTGTGGGGTTGATCGGAGCTCCGTTGGGATTTCATCGGACGCTCTTCTTGAGCCTGAATTTGCTTCCAAGCTTTGCTCACCGCCTTGTTACCAGAAGTGCCCCAACATTGTTGATCTTTACTTCAACTTGGCCGCCGGCGAAGGTATTGAATAATTTTATCAACTCTTCATTTTTTGATCTGTTTAAATTTAACAAGTTTTAGAAATATGGAGGAGAAATTTTTTTTTGCTTAGAAATATGAATAATTATTGCATGTTCAATAATGTCAAATTTAAGAATTATAAAAAACTTTTGAATATTTAATCGGTGATTTAGTGGTGGAATTTTCAATGTTTAAAAAGAAATTTCGATAAATAATTTTTAATTTATAAAAAATTAATAAAATTTAAGTTAGAAGGAAAAAAATTCAAATGTCATTTTCTAGTACTATATATTCGACACGTTTGATGATGTCAAATCTTACATTTATATGGTCAAAGTACAAATAAAATATCTTCCAAGACACATTCAAATAATGTTTATATGTACTGGTTGGGCAGTAATTTTTTATGAAAATCTAGCGTTTGGACTTACTAATCCAAATCAAATGAAATAAAATTTTATTCCTATTTTAGTTGGGTCTGATGCCATTTTATATTATATCATGGATCAATATTTCATTAAATTCAGTATTGTATATGTTTCTCTTATGATTTCTTTCTTTGTCAGTTTATATTTTTCACTATCTCATTTAATATATGATAATATTATTTATTTTCAAAAATTTTGAGTCTAGATTTTACAAATCAAAACCACCTTACACTTTAAGCATTTAACAAATAAAAAAAAAGCAACATACCTTGTTTGCTCATCTGGTTTTGAAAATGATCGGAACACTATATATATATATATATATATATCTAGCTTTCTTTTATCCGCAAGGGGCTTAACTTAATGGTGTAAGATTCGGAATAGGGTTTTCAGATCTTTGATTCAAATTCAGAAAATATATTTCTTATAAAAATAAAAATAAAAAAAAAAATTTTATATAGTACGCTTAAATTCGAGTCTAATAATTTAACGAGATTCAACGTTTCAAAAAAATTCTAGGTTTCTTTTTGTTAAAAATATTCTTGCTCATCTGCTTTTGTGCTTTCTCTTTAATAAATATCCTTTGCTTGTGGCTATTTGTTACTTGTCCTTCAATCAAAGAATCGTCTCTATAGTTACAAAGTTCCATGACACGTCACATCAAATTTTTTTTTCTATCAAGTTTCTGTTCTAATTATAATAAAAAGAAAATTAATACTTTCCCTGGTCGGATACACCTAAAGAAATTAATGAATGTTGGTGTTGGTGTTGGTTTCGTGCAGGAGGATTCTTGCCTGACATTTGCCAAGCCACCCGCAGCAACCCTCACCGTTCGATGCTTCAGCTTTTGAGCTCCAGCGGCGCCGGCGCCGGCAGCCTCAGCCCGGCCACCTCTCCTACTTCTGCTCCTATTGAATTTTCAAGAAAATTCTTCCCCGGTGCTCCAGCTCCAGCTCCAGCAGCTTAATTTTTGCACTCTCTATATATCATCACGTTATTTGCATCGTTTCTCGTTTGAAAATGGATGTGGCATCATTGAAGTATTATAATATTTATATGGCAAATTTGAGAGAATACGAGTGAGTGAATATATAAGTTTAATTTGGTGGCTACTTCAGCCATTTGAGCTTTGTAACCTTATCTTTAAGATTTTAGGATCTTTAAGATTTTAGGTTCAAGCTATGAGTAGTATTCTATGGATGATGTGAGGTTTCCCCGATATTTTAAAAAAAAATATAAGTTTAATTTGTTTATTTTATTCCTTTTTATAGAGAGTTTCTTTTTCCTTTTTGTAATAAAAATGAGTTATATTTACACATATAAATTATTGTGGTCTTTAAAGTTGATAAAATCTGATTTGTGTGTGTGTGTATATATATATATTTTTAATGCTGAATAAAATTTAGGAGATGATGGTTCTTTTAAAAAATTGAACATTGAATATTATTTAGTCAATATGAGATTTAAATTCATCTAAAATTTTCATTTCATGTTAAAAATGTATGTGAGATAGCATTATTGAAAGCTTGGATTAAATGATTTATTTTTATTTTTTTAATTCCTGTAAATTAAAGGGCTGGCCCAAAATGAGTTGAAAAACAGCTCCGCTATTACACGTGAATGATGTGTGGGCTTGATATCAGCCCAAGTGATTTGGGGCCTCTTCTGGGAAACCCAAAGAGTAGAGATGTTAAATCCCACTTTTTATCTTCTCCTACTAGTTTATGTTATTTAATATGATTATATTCTATTTGAAATCATTATTTAATTGGATTTACTAAATCGACGAAATTTTATTCCCATTGGGTGGTTCGATTATATAAACCATTTGAGGTCATTGTATTTAAGTCTTTTTTAATATTTATATCAATGTCAACTTAAGTGTACCTGATCTGATATGACATATGACAATTAGAGATGATGATTTGATCTGATATATTGGATATCCAACCATAACCGATCAACAAATCATATGATATTCAGAGTTTAATAGATAGTGGATATGTTTCAAATATGAGATTAAATATCAAAAATGGATATTGGTCAGTCATGAATTGTAGTATTTTAAATATCAGATATCCAATATCTGAAAAAATAATAAAAAATAATATTAATTATAAAATCAGAATTAATTTTTAGATAATTAATTAATTATTAAATTTTTTTAAAATTTTATTATGTTTAAAATTTTTTATTATTCGATTGGTTTCAGATATTTAAATTTCTAGTCGGTTTCGGATATGAATACCGATTGTGAATTTTGTTCGATTATGAATAAATATCGGATATAGAATTTGGTTTCAGTTTTAGATATGTCCAAAATGGTTAAGCCTTCCCTAATGACAATATTTTTATTATCGACTTAAAGATTAAAGGTCTACTTTGATCATACCCACTTGTCATTTTTATTTAATTGTAAATTTTTGGTTAATAGTGAAATTACTATAAAAGACATAATTTAATTTCATCATGAAGTTTAATTTTTTTTTATTACAAAACAAATTAATTCCGTCAACCGAAGACTTCTTGTCTCGTCAACCAAATTGCACACTTTAAATCTTTAATCATAAATCTCGTGTTTGTTTCTATGTGAAAATTCGATTTTACACCAAGGTTCTGACCCTATGTGTAATTACAAATAATAAGCAGGACAAGTCCTGTTACTGCTACTATGGATAAATAAATATGCAACCACAATAATAATCAACTAAAATTATGTTGCAAAATATTAAAACAATAACATGAATTAAAGCAGCAAATATAATTAAACCACACAAAATCAACACAAGTAATTTTGGTAAACTCTTACGAGTAAAAAACCACTCCGGGTATATTGGCTACCAGCCCAATCCACTATATCGAGAAAAACTTACAGTGATGGTCAAGACCTATGGTGGCAACTCTACCGACTCAAGTACCTCTATACTGCAAAAACTTAAGGCAACTCCTCAAGCCCGCGACCCACGGTTTTATTCAGAACCTCTGAAGTCTCTGAGTAGATTGTATCACCTCTGACGCTGGAACTCCGACTACCAAAACTCCTCCTAAAGAACTCTAAAGGATTAGAGATTTTGGGTTAGGTTGTGTTGAAGGTTTAACAAAGATTGGATTTCACCAAACAAATAGAAGATAGGAGATTCAAAGAGTTTTCAAGGTGAAATCAAAGAGAGTTGAAAGCTTTTGAGAGATTTGGCTCAAGGAAAATATGTTTCAACTGACTGGGGATGGCGGCTACAAGTTTGTTTATATAGGTAGTGTGAAAAGCTAGGGTTTTCCAAGATGAAAAGGGCCAAAAACGCGTCCAGTTGCGACTAGCATTCGAACAGTTTATCGAACGCTTCACGAACGCGTGCCAACTGGAAAGACTCGTTCGAACGGCCATCGAACGCACAACGAACGGATGCTCTCTGGAATGCACTCGTTCGAACCCATCAGAACGTGACTCGAACGTTTGCTCTATGGAATGCTCCCGTTCGAACCAAATAAAAAACGTGCCACTAACGCCACACGTTCGAACACTGCAACGAACGCACCACTAACGCATGTCTGATGCACAGTAGCCAGAAACCAGTCCAATTGCACAAAGATCTTCATGAAGGATTACAACTCAATTGAACTTGTTTTGTCACGGACACATACATGCCAATAAAAATGGAACTAACACTATGCACAAACCAAAAAAAAAATGATTTGATTAAATTGAATACTAATAGAAATTTAGATATTTAAATGGCTGGTTTTTAAAGTTTCATTAAACAATAATAAGGGCAACCTAGGTATTACACTGTGTTGATAAAAAAATTTAGAAATTTAAATGAAATGTACTTAGGAATGAGGTTTGTTGAGATAAATTATGAGGGTTGAATATCACAACTCAATTCAAAATTCTGCCCTAAATGCATGTAGCTCTAATATTGCCCATGAAGGTTAGGGATGGAAACCGGAACCTCAATATAATTAACCTTAAAACATTTTGCATGTGTTAGAGATGACAGAATTGTTTCAGGTGATCAGGTGCTAATGTATACGGATGAATCCAGAAATTTAATCAAAAGGAGGTTTAGTGTGTGTATATAACATGAACAAGGTCTCAATGGGCGTGACTTGGTGATGTAGGGTTTATGATCTGACCTTCAGGGTCTGACTTTCAGGTATTGAGTTCGAATCCAAATAGTGCGTTTATTGTAAGAGTCTGGGACAACCGTAGATTTTACATGCTCCGCTTAAACCTGTAAGGGGTGGTTGAGCGGTGAAATTTCCAACGATTTCAAAATAAATAAATAAATAAAAATTGACCTTGAACACTAGCTTTGAAAATTGATTTGGGATCGGAATTTATGATGATTTTATGTCGAAACCTAAAGTTTTTTTCCTCTCGATCAAATACGAGAATATAAACTCATAATATATCTAGATTAGCACTAATGGGTAACGTCCTCAAGGGGCGTGGCTTGGTGGTGTAGGGTTCAGGATCTCACCTTGAGGTCTTGGGTTCGAATTCAGATAATGTGTTTCTAATAAGAGTCTGTGACAGTTATGGTTAATTAACATTTATCGGTAACAAAATGACTCTCTATCAAAATATTATCCTAAATAAATAAATAAAAATTAATTATCTCAATCTCTACAATGGATATTTGTTCTATTTCTATAAAAAAAAAAATTTACAAGAGATAATTATGTCGTTCTTCCAAAAGATTAACAAAAAGTTTTCTTAATAGTTATGGCAGTGAGAGACCATAATCAGGGGTGGTAAAACGAATCAACGAATCGAATTTGTATCGAATCGAAATGTGATAGATTAGTATTCAATTTGTTTATTAAACGAATCATAATATCATGATTTGTATTCGATTCGTTTATTAAATGAATCGAATATGAATATTTGTTTAGTCATGATATTATTTAATATCATAATTTATCATAATTGATTTACATTCATTTTTCATAAATATATACATATAAAATATGTAATTAATATATTTATTAAAAATACCTCACCAAATATCGAAAATATTATTTTTTCTATGGTAATTAGCCATAATTTCTCGAATCTTAATTGAAAAATAACAATAACTAGTAAAAGAAAATAATAAAACGAATCATAAACGGATAAACGGATTCATGAGCTTAAATTCGTATTCGATTCGTTTAATAAACAAATCGAATCGGATTGACCCATTTATTAAATGAATTCATTTTTTCAAACCCGTATTTGCTTTAAAGCGAAGCGAATCGAACAAATACACGAATCCTGACCCAAATTGCCACCCCTACCCATAATTAAAACTTGGTGAGTTGATTCTAATTTAATAAAAAAATTAAACAAAAAAAATAAGGAGAGAGAGAAAATATAAGGGTGATTTTTCGAATATGATCAAATAATTTTCTAAGTACTTTTTTTTATATAAAAAAAAAATTGAAATATGTAAATTTTTTTTTTTTTTTTTTGAATTATCTTTCAATATGTTCTTTAACTTAATGGTACAATAACAAAAAAAAGTAGAGCTTATAAGCTCACTTTCCTTGTTTGGTTGTCACTTGGCAGCCAAACGACCAAACTAAAAGATAGCACCTGATAATTGGTATAGTCTAGGCCATAATTTATAAAATAATAATAAAAATAAATAATAATAAAATAATATAATATTAATAATATAAAATAAAATAAAATATTTTAAAAGATTAAATAAATATATTAGAGTTAAATCTTGTCTAATGTCAATTTTCATGTTCATTGTCTTATTTTCATTTTTAATGCTCATATTTAAGTTAATGTTATACAATTTATGTTGGGGTTGGTGTTTTGAATGTCAATCCGTATCGTATTTATTACATATTCAGGAATACGAGCAATCACTTTTGTCATAATATTACCTATTTTAATAGTAGCACATTTTGAATTTTATGTACATATTTGATCTAATTCAATTTAGATCGAAACTAATTGAGGTTTATTGATGTGTATATTAAATAAAAACCCGATAATATACAGTAGTCACATAATTAAAACGAGAATTGTAATTGACATTGAGAGGTGTCACTATTTTAATATATTCTTAATTAAAGTTCATGGTTGACATTTGCAGTCTTGTCAGCTTTTAAAAAGCATGGGACTTGAAAAATTATTGAACTTCACTGATTACTCGTCTCTTTACTTAACTTATGTTGCCCTATTCGGCAAATATAGATTAACACATAAATAAAACTTAAAATTAAATCAATGATGTCAATGACGACAGTTTCTCAAGATACAATGGAAACGGACAATCTCGGTGTACTTTTCAATTACTATATTAGTAAACTAACGTTAGAATGAACTTGAATAGAAAAGAAAATGTGACGACAAAAAATAAGAAGAAGAAGAAACAAAGAAGAAGGTATCAGTAACAATTAATTTTTATTACAAGACAACTCATGATATTCATATCGATCTATTATGGGCCGCTGCATCTAGCATTGAGTAAACATCATACAATAACTATCCTAACTATCCTAACTCTATCGTATATGATATTCGTAAAAAGTGACTAAGGAGGGTCTACTTTGAATTGGATCACCATTCGTATATGCTGGACGCACGAATGCACATAATAAATTAGTCCAATTAAGTATTCATATATAAATCCCTTTTACCTTTCGTTTCATTTCTTATATGGGACATGCCACTTTCCTTTTAATTTTCCATCTCCATGGATGTATATTGAGAGAGAATTTTTTATTCACCCGAACATCGATCATTTTGACATATAAATATATGATTTCGAAATACTCACGAAAGAGTATGCGAATCACTCATGACCTCGTAATTTCGCTAAGTGAGTCTCATTCAAAATCAAGACACATAATAAAATATCATAAGCTATTTTTCCAATCATAACTAAGTAATTTGCATATAAAACATTGTAAATATCCAATGCCAGCAAATCGCTATATTGGAATGATATTTGATGGTATCAAACCGTAATTATACAGTTGGTAATCATCAGTTAAACATATAAATTAGTAAACAAATCAATGCATCAAATTCCATTTTATCAAAACAAATCAAAGTTTTGTTTTATTTTATTTTATTTTGTTTTGTATCTTTTTGGAATCAATAAATTATTAACTTATGATTATATATGTTCTAACACTGAGGAAGATCAGCTGGTGGCGGAGGCAACCTGGTCGACGGCGTCGGTCCATTTTCAATAACAAAAGCAGTGGCCAGTCCCCACGGCAAATGTACGTCCAGATGGCAGTGCATAATCCAGACACCTGTAAAGTTTAAACAGTCGCAAAATCAATAATATATGACAATAATTAATAATAAAATACATGTAATATATATTAAAATTACTTTTTAGCAGCATGTTACATGTATTTTATGATTTATTTTTAGTTATCATTTTGTCACACTTTTATTCGTATATTATTACTCATAATATATTATAAGTTGGACTTTGAAACTTCATCAAAGATCAATTATCCATGTTTCTGCTAAACAAATATATATTAAACTCATAATTCTTGAAATGCTTTTAATTAATATCAACTAAATATCGTAAATAAATTATTTCTAGTTATTCAATCATTTGACAACCAAGAGTCATTATTTGACAAATAATCTATACGAGACTCGATAGAATTTGATCAATCATTTTTTCTATCGTTAAGACAGAGAACTGAAATAAAGATATATTATATTTCTTTAACGAACCAATGTTAGTGATCTAGAATTCTATTTGGATATCCAAGCTAGGTTACACAGTAAATTTTCAATCAAGTCCCTAATATATAAATGGAAAAATATCATTTTACTTTATTAGTTTTCCATTTTAGACTTATATTTGGGGCCGAGTTGAGGGTTATAGTAATTTTTTTATATAAATTATCATTGATATTTATTGGATAATAATTTATATGTAACTGAATTTTAACTGTGCCAGTGATAAAATATTAAAAAAAACTGAATACATATAAGCTTAATACTAGATCTAAATTCTTCCATATTAGTGATAATGGCTTTAAGTGCATGAAACCCTAATTAAGGAAGCTATTATGTATATATAGAGAACATGGCCGTCTTTGAGGCTAGCTAGGCGAGATGTTCGTAGGTGGCTTCCAAATATTTTTTATTATAATTATCAAAATAACTAATAGGTAAGGATCATAAATTTTTAATATTATAATATTATGCAACGGTTATTATCCTCGGAATATAAAAATGATTTTACACCACGAGGATACTAAAATCAGTCATGACAGAGAATAAATTACCTGGATTATTCGCCCAGAATCTGATAACGGCCCATCCACCAACAGGAACAGCAATGGTATTACGCCTTTGCGGGTTTACGAGATTAAACTTTTTGCTATCCCTTGTGGCATTATAATTTCCAAACCCTTGAGCCAACACGTAAAAGTCAAAGCCATGAAGATGCATGGGATGATTCTCCACTGCAACCAGCGCTGTGTTTTGTAATACCATCTCCACCGTTGAATTGAACTTCAAACTCTTGACGCTCGTTGATTTCGGAGCGAACAGTAGGGACGCGTTGTTGCTGACGTCAGAGTTTGTGTAGTCAAATTCTACCGGAGGGTAGTTTGGGAAATTGGGAGTGTAAATTCCACTGACGTTGAAGAAAAACGCTTGTAAAATTGACAAACTCGTCGGGGCCTGGAATGAGTGATTGTTCATGCTAGCAGAAAGTCGTTGACACGTGGCATTTGATGGACAACGATCGAGCCCTAATCCTACGGTCACGAACATATGTTCATCAACCTTGAGGGGGACTGGGACCCACTGGGGTCCATCCTTTAACCCAGTTAAATTACTGTAGAACTTGTGAGCTGTTGGCGTGTCATTGAAAGGTGGCAGTGCTGGCATTATTATTGGACCGCCGTCCGTGGCACCGTCATAGACGACGATTCCTCTGGTGGTGGTTTGATCAAACGGTATTTGTGGTGCGCTAGCGTATGCTCTTGCAGCCATGTAATAAGAACCCACTGGCTGGTCTGCTTTGAGCAAAATGTCTAAAGATTGGCCGGGGGCGATGACGACCACGTCAGTGACGTAGGGCTCGATGTATCCGGCGTCGATGGCGACAACTGTCAGATTGTGATTGGCTATCTTGAAGAAGAGCTGGTTATTGACTGCAGCGTTGATCATACGAAGGAGATAGGTCTTTCCTTTCTCCACATTAAGCTTGTATGTTTCTGATCAATAATTAATAACAAAAAATGAATAAATTAATGCAGTTGATGATGTATATATTTTTTCTAAGAGAAATTATCAAAGTATAGTTCCACTATAATAAATTTTCACCTATAAGGTAAAAGATGTATACTTGATATTTGATATAATTTTCAATCGTATATTTAAATTTGATACAATTTTCAATTTTTGGATAAATCAGTGAATATAATTTTAAATTTTGTATATTTTTGATAACGTATAAAATATTAAATATATAATTAATAAATTTTGTTTGATTAAAGTTTGTATCATATACATACGATTTTGAGAGCACGGATACATGTCTCCAGGCAGTCCATTAATGGTGAACGCATCGGAAACATTAGCCCCGCCAGTAGTTTGTGCTTGGTTCGCAATATCAATAACATTACCATTCCACCACTCACCTGCATGGTTTCAATTTCAATAAATTTACCTAATATTAGTATTAGGGTTCGCATTCGGTCGGGTAGAGTCAGGATGGAATTTACCGATCCCAACCCTATCATATAATCGGTAAAAAAAAAAAAAAATCTAATACGAGATCTCGAATATTGATCGAGAATCATTTAATAATTAATATACCGAGTAAGATGAGGAATTCTTTATCGTGTTGAGGAAACGGATACTTGTGGCCGGATTTCGGGCAGATGATGAGTGCACCATAGACGGTGGCGCGCATCCACGAGACATGAGCATGCCACCACAGGGTGCCTTCTTGATTGATGATTTTAAATTTGTATGTGTAGCTATTTCCAGGCTTAATTGGACATTGAGTTATCATACTTGGTCCATCTGCCCAACCGCTAAGTAACTGAAATATCCCATGCCTGCTTGAAATCATATTCATTAATTAATTAATTAATTCCATCATAAGAAATTAAGATTTTAAGATGAAGATGATAATTAATTAGTGGTGTATCAGAACTTTACTAAAATCCTACTTATAACGGAAATTTTGTGTATTGGATATCATCTTTTACCGATCGAAGAAAATTAACTTATTAAATATAATTATATACATCATGACTTGGACTTTTATTCATAGAAAATATGTGCAAGGTTGAGATGGAAGTCTCGATGGGAGACTTTAGAAAAATGGTATTGATCATCACAAAGATAATTGATAAATCTGTGCCGGTTTAATCACTTAATTAAAAATAAATAAATAAAACCACACTAAATTATCGTTGTTTTTATTATCATTAGGTTTGAGTATCGTTGCTTAAATTTATTGTCAAGGTCGCCAGTAAAGACCTAGTCTTATTAGTTTTTAAGAATGAGATTTTGAGTTTAAAACCTCTTATTATGGGATCTCAAAAATGAAAACGAGATTGAGTGTGAGTTAAACTGATATGCAAGCCACTGAATAAAATTCAGTCGGACCTATGTGGGTCCCTGAATAAGATAGGTTAAGAATATTAAAAAAAAATTATTATTGTCAAGGTCCAACTGCTTTGAAAAACTTGGTGATCTAAATGATTAAGCTTAACAGAAAATTAGGTTAATTAGTAATTACCAGTGAATAGTGAGGTTATAAGGTGACTTGTTGAAGACGTGAACAATTAGAGTGTCACTCTCATTTACGCGTATCGTTGGGCCAGGGAGACTGTCGTTAACTGCCGTTATCACTTGCTGTCTACATAACCGTCCGATCGTTAAGTTTTGCACCTGATACAATCCAATCCAACAACAAAATACTCATCAACTAGGGGTAATATGGTCACAGAATTTTACTTTTAATAATTTATGTAGATAGACCACACGTTAGTTTTGTTTGTGTTGCATGCATGCATGCTTAGGGCATGGGTAAATATTAACCGAATCGATTCAAATCGATTTTTGGATCGGTTTAAAAAAATTAATTTTGATTTGATTTCTCATAAATTGATCTAAAAATCGGTTTGGAGTCAATTGAAATTGAACATGCCATTTTCTTATTGGTTTTGAAAAAAAAATTGCGTGACTAACACTCCTCATGCTCATATTATAAAAGTAAAAAATGCATGGGCTAAAATGATACAATGATAAAGTTTTAGAGATTATAATGTGTAATATGTAAATAAAATTAGGTAAAACTTTAAAATTATAAGGGTTTATATTAATTCTAAAAATTGAAACTGAGGATCCAAATCGATTGGATTGGATGGGATTTTAAAAAAAAATAACTAGATCGATTTGAACTCATCTAAACCAACATTTTTAGATCGATTTATATATATATATATCACACATAAAAGAAAGATTTTTAAAGAAGTAAGCAGATTACATGGAATGTGTGTTCGACGATTGCAGCAGAAACCAACGTAGAAGAAGCTACAAGAACTAAAGCAAATGCTAGCAAAAATGCAGAACGAGCCATGTTGAAGAAAAATAAATATAAGAAGCCTATGCTAATTAATGAAGTAATTAGAAGCCTATGAATACACTATGTGAGAGCCTCGCTTTATATAAGAGTCACCTTGGGGGTTCTTCAATTCCATTTACTTGTCCATTAAGTTATTGAATAAAATTAATATTTCGATTTTTCTTTGAAATTTCACCGTGTATGGATGAATTCTAATCTCGTAGAAAATAAGAAAAGAATTCTAATCACATAGAAAATATGAAAGGAAGACACATAAATTCAAGTGGTAGACAATGTGTCTCGTCAACTATACAACTGTGAATATTATTACGGTATCAAATTAAGATTACGTTATTTGTTTAATTACTAAAATCGGTTTGGGTAAGATTGAATACCTATAAATAAATTAATAAACATGATCTTAGAATGTAATGGCTACATTAACAACCATCGATGGAGTGTGTTTAGTAATTAATATAGCAGGATATTTATATCATGAGGTTCAATTCATGTTCATGCTTAAAAGAATTAATACAAGTAGATATATATGTCACTTTTATATCCCTTTAATGTCAATGATGATTCAATAAAATGGAAATTTTCTAAGATAATTAATTATTTGAAGAGTCATGTGGATGAGTGAATTTTTGAAAGGACATTGATTTTGTGTTGAGTTGAGCTTGTATGTATAACGAGTTTTTTTATACAAATTATGATCGATAGTTATTGGATAATAATTTAAAGGGAAAATGATACTAATATTTTGCAAATTACTATAACGACACTTTAGTTCCTACATTTTGGAAAATAAAAGCATTAGTTCCGCTAATTTTGAGTTTATTTTCATCCGATTACTATTAAATAACTTGAATATACTCAAAAAAACCATTTAAAGATAGTAAAAAGTTATTTCAAAATTAGAAAAAATGTATCAATTAATAAAAAATATTTAACGGCGGATACTAAAACTTGTATTTCTAAAATTACGAAGACTAAAATATTATTATGACAATTTATAAAATAATTGAATGTCAATTTTTTTTAAAAAAAAATAAATGTAATTGAATATTAAAACATCCATTTTCGAAAATCCATAAACATGACTTGTTAACTTTGAAATTCAACTTGGTAATGATTCTAATCCTACTGTTTATGTATATACGCGTTGAATAAGCAAATTTACTCATGTCAATTTGAATCTTTACATGCCAGATGGGAAATATCCCAAAGATGAAAAGATCCATAACTTTTCCTAAACAAAAGTCAATTAAAAATAATAATCAAAATCATCATTAATTAATTACAATATTTTTTTCCTCACATTCTTAGAAGAAATGCAAGTAAACGAAGACTTTGAGCTGGCAGCGAAAGAAATGAACCAATCACAAACCCTTGACCAATTAAGATTATTACATAAAAAATCAAACAACACACAATTCACAAAGAAATTAAAGCACTAATTGTGGTGAAAAGCTTTCGGTGATTAGATGTCTTCATGATTATGTTATTTTAATGGCAATCAAGGTGTTAATTTCAAGGTCGGTCGTTATTTTTGTTCAATAACCTATCATTGTTTTTATTATTATTTTCTATTAGTAGGTTTATTAGGTTGAGGAAAACGTTTTACTGTGTATTTTTCAGTTGGAACTTTTAGTTTCTTCTTCTTCTAGTAGTCCACTGGTTTCACTTTCATTTAACATAGTAAAACTTTCTTGCCTCCCGATGTGTTTGATGGTAAAGGATTTATGACTTGATTGTCGGGTTATGGATTCGAGTTCAGATGATGCATTTCTTATAAGAGTTTAGGACAATCAGAGGTTTTACCTGTTCTGTTTAAGTCCATATCGGGTGATTTGACAACGAAATTTCCAAAAAAAAAAAAAAAGATAAAACTTTGTTTCTCTAAATTATATACTAGAAAGAGCAGTCGGTCTGGACATGTCGAGATTTGTCCATTTTGATTTTGTCTTAGTTATGAATCTGTGAATAAAAATCATCTCCAATTAATCATACCGATTTTTAAATCAAGACATAAAATCATCATGAATTTTGGATCTTACAGTGTGATATTGATAAGTGTATATTTACATATTATTTTAATACATTTTAATTTAATTTTATGCTAATTTTATATTTTATTTTACATATTTCTATCTTAATTTATTATTTTCTATTTATGTAGGAAAGTTTTGGATTATTCTGAAAATAAATATATAGAAGGCATTTAAATTGGAAAGACCTAATATGTGAAGGAATAAATTATTGCCTTAAGTTGGAAAGCTACTGCCGCAAAATAAAAGAAGAAAATCAATTGCAAAATTGGTGTTGTGGGCCCTTGAATTAAGGAGATTGGAAGGGAAAGCTGTAACTTTTTGACAGAGGCTGCCGTGAGACTTGTGGGACCGGCTATTATGAGAGATATGATATATACACCCGGCATATGATATATCATCTCGAAGAGGAGACGAGCAGAGTGCGAGCAAAGCTTCAAGTGATTTTGTTTAATAATTAGGGTTTTATTTCATTTTCTATCTTTTCAATATTCCCAAATTATGTGTATTTTTTTTTTCATGAGAAACTAATTATTTTTATTATGATTGTGATGTAGCCTCTTAACTAAATTCTAGTTATATTAATTTTATTATTGTTCTTTATTATTGTTGAGTATTTATGAGTTGTGCTTAATTGATAATTTAAATATAATGTTTGATCACCATTATGTTGAAATTAACTTGATGCTAATTGTGGTAGATATCATATCCAATTAGAGTATAGCTTCTCACCATCAACACCATATATTCCTAATCATAGATACCATATAAATTAGATTTGTGTAATTTCATCCAACAACTTCCATAGAGCTTAATGTATTTGATATGTTGATAATTCACCTAGATACCTTAGGGAATTTGCATGATTGAATAATTTTAGTGTCACCGGATACCATGGCCGCTAATACTTTAGGGGTTGATCATCAACAATGGAAAATAAATTAGAATTAATTAACTAGAGCTAGTTAAGAGGGTTTAACTATGGTGAAAGCATAAACCCTAGTGTTTTTATTCTCATTGATTTCAACCTTATTATTGGGTTAGTATTTTCTTTGTTGCTTTATTTTTAGTTTTTATTTAATATTTTAATTTTTCTTGGTTTATTTAAATTGCATTTGTGGTGGAGTTAGAGATTTGGCTTAAATAGGAATTATAGAATTAACTAGTCTATGTGGGTTCGACATCCGTGCTTGCATATTACTATACTACTATTCGATTCGTACACTTGCGAGCATATCAAAACTTAAGCTTTAACTTTCATACTTTAAATTTTGCAACAGGTATCCAAAATTCCAGTCGAGATTCATGATTTTTTTAGATAAAAAATCGGGATGTGAGATAAAAAAAAAAAAAAAATTCTCAAATGTCATACCGATCAATACGAGATCTCAAATCTCATATTGAATAATACGATATCCCAAATCACGTATTGAATAATAAATATCCCGAATTTTAATTAGAATTCAAAATTTTCTATCATCCCAACTATATACATTAATTGTTTCAATCAGTTATGCAAGAGTGTATAGGGAATCTACAAATTCTAATTTTAAAATTTTTTTTAAGAACAATATGTATCAAAAAATTTCAATACATAAATATTATTTAAATTCTATTCAATGATTTATCTAGTTACTAAGCTTATGTTAAGGTCTATACATTACACGTTTTTTTTTTTTTTACAAGTTTACTTCTTCTTTTTTTTAAATAGTTGGAAATCTCATTATCAAACCACCCCTTCCGGATTTAAACGGAACATGTAAAATTCTCAACTGTCCCAAAATGATATGGTTTCAGGATGATATGTTCTATAATTATATTTTTATAGAACATAGGCCAATAATGATTTCAGGATGATAATCTCGGTTTAAGTTCCAACGGGGATAATAAATATTAGAGAATATCTAAAAGAGACTTTTTAGATGTATCTTTTAACAGGAGTTTTAAATAATTATTTGAAATTAGTAAATATATTATTAGTAGGAAACAATGCACTTATGTCTTATTAATGTTCGCAACACATTCTAAAGATAAAGAATATATTTTAGAAGATTATAAATATACAACGTAAAAATGCCATAGAAATCTAATTTAAAGCAAAACATAATTAAAGTAAAGCCTTAGTAGAGAAATAATTATCATTAATTATCTTAATTTGAAAAGAAATTAACAAATATGAACGGGGTGAGATGAACTACTTCAACATAAATGAAAACTCAAGATTTTAAGAGAAGAAGTAGATAAAAGAAGAAAATAAGTGAAGAAAAAAAACTAGACTTAATATTTTTAAATTTTCAGAGACTTGGAAGGAGTTTGTAGGACAATTAATCAATAAATAAGCTGCAAATAAAAAATAAATTAACAATTTTCAAATATTAGAAAGGGCTTCATCCCATTCAGATCCTATGTGGCATCGTTTGTGGGTTGTATTAAAGGCATTTCAAGTCAAGTTTAATGTACCCTTCATATAAAAATTCATGAGCCTTAAAGTATAATTAACCCAATAAATATTTTATGCAGACCGATCTTTTTTCACAACCTTATATACAATAATTCAAGAATTATTAAAAATAATATGGCCTTACTTGTGAGTGAATTGGTTTTGATACTATATAGAAGCATGTGAATTAAATTTATATTCAAAAGCTAACTTATTAATTTGATATTTAACGAACCACTTATATTATCGGAGCCGAGGTACAATAATAATGACTTTTTGGTCTCTTTCGTCCAGTGGCTAGGACATCGTCTTTTCATGTGGAATTTTTTTTTTTTGGATAACCGGGGTGTCCAGGCCAGCTTACGCGCACCTTGACTAATCTTCGGGACCTGTGTCCCGTGCCCTCAGAAGTTTCCCAACACAGGTCAGGGTAAGTCGCTGGCTTTTCACACCCGAGGGCATGACCTTAAGGAAATGCATCTAGTGAGATTCGAACCTTAAACCTGAGAGGGAACAAACCACTCAAGCCCAAAACTTTTACCACTGAGGCAACCCCTTGAGGTTTTTTCATGTTGAATATATGAGTTTGATTCCTATAAAGGATAGGTACTCATTCCCGACCGCTTTCCAAGCCAAGACTACTATGCCTTAACCGGAATTGATGAGAATGATGGATTTTAGGATAAAACTTACTCATCTTCCTTTGAACATTCGGTTTGAGTTATTTCATAAATGAATTATTCTCCTATTAATATGTATACTATTTCTTTTTGTTATAAATTAGGATCCATAAGAGTATCTACGAGCTTAGATCCCAACATACTTTATTAGATAAAAGATTTTTAGTATTTTTTTCCTCATATAGAACAATACATTTGTATGTTACGATCAATTTCAATATCAAAGAAGTATCGTAATAACGATTTGCCGATGAATACAACTAAATGAAAAATACTAAACATACTCCCACTTTACATACCCCAATGTGTCTTGGGATGGGTGAATTGAGTATTTATTAAAATATTGAGGATAAAAAACGAAAAAAAGGATTTAAAAAATAAACATGGGCGTGTCTTTAAATGTGTAAAGTGAATGTATGTGTATCATTCCTCCAACTAAATAGATCTTGACTATGATATATACCACAAACACTAAGATATACATAGATATCTTTAACAATGATACCATATTGGTTGAACCATATTACCCAAAAGTTTAATATGTATGAAAAATGATATAGTGACCACATTCGCAAACCATTCGGTAACATGTGCCATGATTATGTGATTCCCTTTTAATTATATTGAAAGTTAGGTATTAACCAGACAACATCATATGATAATATCGTTCACCATAATGTGAGCATCGCTGTCCACTAAATTATCACTCAATATATACACGTAAATGTATAACATTAATATTTGAAGTCAAATATAATGCGATGAAGATTCTTACTTTTTTATCTATATCACGAAGTGTCCGTACTAGCTTTCACACACCACGATTAATCCCTACTCATAGTAGAATAAGCTGTTGGCTACTAAAGATTTTTGCAGCTGCTGGGACTCGAAATGAAGAGCACACTCAGTCAGCACTTGATGGTTAAATTTTTATTCTTTCATTTATACATCCACAGAGAAAAAATCAAGTATTGGTACGTAATTCATACAACGACATGATTTTATAATGAGGTGGTCAATTTTTTTAATTTTGCTCGTTTTCATCTTGCTTTAAAAATACTTTAATCATGAAATGATCTCTCATTATCAACTATACAACTATATATTTTCAATAATTTATAAAAATGAATATAGTTTATATGAATGAAAGATGACGGACGGTGGTGGTGTAAGTGAATAAAAAATATAATTATTAATTTTCGGGTATATTTTTATTAGCATACGAGTTTTATTTTCATAGTTTTCAGATATGATTTTACTAGTCTTATAATATTATTTTCATCTCATTCGGGGTCTATTCAACGGTGATCCGTCAAATAAAAATTAATCTTTATATGCAATAGGTGCTAGGAATTACAATTTGCACATATGTTTTGGATATTTGCTAATTTTCGTAAAAAAAAAAATGATATATGCGGTTTAATGAATAGGTTGCGAATATGCAATTAGGTATGTCCAATGGATATTGGACATAACTGATATCCACAGCTGTCCAATAACTAAAAATGAGATTGTATAAATTGCTTATGTTGAAATTAATCTTCAAATTTGTGTTGAATTACCGATTTTATTTTAATTGTACTTGTATATTTGATAATTGTATTGAAATTGATATTCAAAATTATGTTGAACATATTTGAAATAAACCGGATATGAGATATCAAATATCCATTAGTGAATTTTGTATTAGATAGATATGTTAAATATCATAGCTAATAGGAGCATTTGGATTTTCTATCAAATAGCTAGGGATGACAAAATGAATTAACGAATCAAATTTGCATAGAATCGAATCAAAATGTTATGGATTCATATTCGATTCGTTTATTAAACGAATCATAATATCAAGATTTGAATTCCATACAATTATTCAACGAATTGAATATGAATATTCATTTAGTCATTATATTATTCAATAACATAAATTATCATAATTTATTTACATTAATTCTTCATAAATATATACATATGAAATACGTAATTAATATATTTACTAAAAATAGTTCACCAAATATCCACAATATTATTTTTCTAAGGTAATTAGCCATAATTTCTCGAAACTTAATTGAAAAAATAACAATAACTAGTAGAAGAAAATAATAAAACAAACCCTAAACGAATAAACGAATCAATGAACTTAAATTTGTATTCGATTTGTTTAATACACAAATCGAACCAAATTGACGAATTTATTAAACGAATCTATTTTTTTAAACTCATATTCGCTTTAAAACAAATCGAATCAAACGAATAAACGAATATTAACTAAAATTGCCACTCCTACAAATAGCACCTCTCTAAAAAAGCCCTCCAACTTTGTCATCGGGGGATGAATAGTAATTGTTGGGCTCGACAGATATTGCTAAATGTCCTCTCCACCTCTTATCTACTGTTTTATCCCCATGTTGGATCACTCAAGGCCCAAAACGAGTAGACACATGGGCCGTTATTCAATTTGGGTCAGAATCTATTAAATTGCTTGCTCCTAAACCTTTGAGATAAAAATGCACCTTCTTCGGGAGGAGGAAATTTTCCAAAATTATTTCAATTTCTTTTCGTTCTCTCTTTGCATTTTATTATTTTTAGTTAAATCAGACATTTTATAATTTCAAATGTAGGCAAATTTATTTATTTGCTCATTTTAATTGCTATCCATTTTCCCCTCTTTTTAGTGCCTTATTTAAGCTGTTTTCTTACTAAAACAAATTAAATAACTCTGCTAGGGAGTTTAGGGATGACAATTTTTAGGTTTTAACTGAGGTTTTTTTATGTAAGTCTAATTCGACCCGGAACTTGGTTCAAACTTTGTTATATAAAATCCGAACCTAAATACGAATATTATCGGACCTGGCTAAAACCCTACGAGCTAATGCGGCTACTAAAATTAAATGAAAATAAGAGTTTAAAGTTTGGATTCGGTTCACATTAGTTTGCTATCAACTTAAGTAAAAAAAATAAAAATTAAATTAATTTAAATAATTGCATTAAAAAATAATTCTAAAAGGGTAAATTAGTAATTAAAGTGAGGATACATAAGTAATTATAATAAATCTAACTAAAGTTAAATCCTCGAAACAGTTGCCCTATAAATGCTATCACCTGTCTTCTCAATTCACTTAGCACTTTAACCGAACTCTCTCAGTTTCTAACAAACAAACATTTAATTTTTGTTTTTGTTTTTGTTTTTTAAAAATAAATAAATAATGGAACCCGAAACAGAAACTGAAAGAGGGAAAACAACGGGGATCGAAGTCGACGGCGGAGATGTCGGAGAAGCTGATGGCGATGGCGGCGGGAGCGGCGACGATTCTGTAGTGGTTGGCGGCGGCGAGGGAAGCAAAAGAGGCGGCAGAAGCCGAGTAAGGGGGCCTTGGTCGCCGGAAGAGGACAGGGTATTGAGCGAACTTGTAAGCAAGTTCGGGGCAAGGAATTGGAGCTTGATCGCCAGAGGAATTGAGGGTCGCTCCGGCAAGTCTTGCAGGCTCAGGTGGTGTAATCAGCTCGACCCCGCCGTCAAACGCAAGCCATTTACTGGTATAATTTTTTTTTTTCATTATTATAATTGCTGTTTGTGTGTAAGATAATTGTTGTGTATTAAATCTGAGGTCGTATATGTAATTTAATTGAATGTATTGTGCTTAGCGTGATGGTCAAGTGTTAATTTGTCATCCGTTTAGTCACGGGTTTAAAAAAATTGGTAAGATGCATATGTTTAGGAGCGGCCCTGAGTTTTCCTAAATTTTGAGGGACCTAGACGAGTTCCTAAAAGGAGACCTAAAAGTATAAAAGTCATATCATACATTTAAAAGTTGAAATTTTGTTAGATTTAGGGCTCCAGCCAGCCGCCTATATCGACTCTCCTCAGAGTCGTCTCTGCATACGTCATGACCATCACTAGACCCTGCTTGTAGCGGGAGTATTATGCACTGGATACGACATTTTAACTGGAATTCTAGGTTTTATTTGTATACATGTTTGTGAATTTTTTATATTGATGTGTTCAGATTTATTTTTTAGTATGTAGGCATACACGTTAGGAGTAATGTAGAAAGTAATAACTGCCTTGACAGGTTTTGCAATGTAGAGGCAAAATCAATTTGTTGATTTGCACAATTCAAAGATACTGAAGTTGCGGATAAGTAGCCTCGCGTATCCTAACAGTAAGCAGTAAGCTTAGGCAACATTAAGATCATTGAGAAAGTTGTCCTTGTATCCTAGGCCTGGTGCGTAAACCAAGAGTGTATATATATTTAGATGATTAGATCCCTGATAAGATCTCAGATCAGTTATTTGTGGCTCCCTAATTTGGGCACAACTGATTGTACTGGCTTACAGAAGTAATTCTGTAAACATGCAAGCATATGGTTGAGTGGAGCTTGAGCGCATTCATGCTTCTATGAGAATATAAGAATTACTGATTTCAGATGACAGTAAAGACTAGGTAAGCACTCGATCTGCTGCCCATGGACATCAAAAGGAATAATCTTCATGTATTGCTATGATAGATGTATCTGCACCGCAAACACATTCCGTCATGATATTTCTTGAATTTGATTGATGTTAGTGCTTCCTGATGACTAGACTGACCGAACTAATCAACTAATTTTGTCTCAGATGAGGAGGATCGAATAATCACTGCAGCTCACGCAGTGCATGGAAACAAATGGGCAGTGATTGCTAGGCTTTTACCTGGGAGGACAGATAATGCTATCAAGAACCACTGGAACTCCACCCTAAGGCGCCGGGGTGTGGAGCTTGACAGGATGAAGAAGCCCGGATCTGTGAATATGATGGAAGCTACCAGCATGGATAAGACCAAAGCATCATCTGAAGAAACTCTGTCTTGTGGTGATGTCAATTCATTCAAATCCTCGGAGGGAAAAGATGCAAGTTCTTTGGAAATTTTGGATAATCATTGTGAAGACAAATCTATAACAGAAGTCCCATCTAGTCATCAAGCAAAAGAACCGCCTACTCTTTTTCGTCCAGTGGCACGTGTCAGTGCTTTAAGTGTTTATAATACAGTAGATGGTCCAGAGAATGCTTCCCCACATCTGAGGCCAACTCCTTCACAAGGACCATTAGTTCAAGCACCCATGCCAGATGCTGGGATCTGCAAATTGCTTGAAGGAGTTTATGGCGAGCGCATGGTGCCTCATTGGTGTGGCTATGGCTGCTGTGCGATCCAACATGGTGGACATTCTGAAAACTCTTTGCTGGGTCCCGAATTTGTTGATTTTTCAGAGCCCCCAACCTTTCCCAGTTATGAATTGGCTGCGATAGCCACAGACATAAGTAATGTTGCTTGGCTTAAAAGTGGTTTGGAGAATAGCAGTGTTGGAGTGATGGGTGATGCGGCCGGTAGTATAAAAACTAATGTGTCTCAAATGCAAATGAGTGATGCATTGGGTAGGTCTGTATCTAGCGGGCTTCAAATGCCAAAGAAAAGTACATCTGGGAAAATAGTATGTAATGGATCTCACATAAATGGGTATTTTGAGGAGAATAGAATGAATTGACTATTTCTAATTTGAAGAGTGCACTAAAGTGCTATCAACATATATTGGTTCACTGCAGTTTCTACTTCCGGCATTAAGATGGGGCCAGTGGATTGAGGGCAACAACTGTCACTCTCTATTCAACTGGACTTGCAGGAAGATGGAAGTATAACTGAGGAAAAAAATCGCGCGTTTTAAATTCACTGGTACTTCATGATTGGTGCCATGCGATTAAGAATCGAACATAGCCACCAGAGACATTGCTATTGAGATGTCATGGTTGAAGGAAGAATTTGAAGATCTGGCCTAGTGGCTTTTCTAAAGCCTTCAATATTTTCTTTTTTTCTGTAGACTAGGTGATGTTGATGTGAGAACCGTATCCTGTCTTCTTCTTTGTTATAAGGATCAAATGTGATCTTCTGGTCCTTTTCGGTGGATACATTATTCAATTCGTTGGTGATTAAATTTCATAGAAGAGATCATATGTATCATATATTTCATGGATGTATTCAGGTTTCTCTCTTCTTAGTTTCGGCTTGCCTCTTCATCACATGAACATTTGCCGGCAGGTTAGCTTGTTCCTACATAATGGCTTGCATATTTCCTGACTTTAGGTGTTAGAATTTGTACATCTAATATTACAATGCTTAGACTGACTAGGAAAATAGCCTGTTAGCGAGTATTGTTACCTTAATTCTCTCGCAATGTTCTAGATTTCTTTTTCTTTCAGCAATTTTGTGCTGCTTCAATGTTTGGGCAAGTAAATAACTAGGAAGAAATGTGAAGGTAGGAATCTTTTCCAGATTGATCAGGTAATTTTAAGAACAAGACAATCATTTTATTTGTTGCTTGTCAATTCTGATAGCGAATTACAGAAATATCTGCATATATATCCCATGTTCAGGCCATTTTGAATGGTGGGGAATGGAGTTTGATTTGAAGTGGAAGACCATCTGGGGTCATTAAAATCACAAGTACTTTGGTTGACATGTGCATTGTTAATAGTGATTTTGATTGTTCTTTACTGTCTATATATTGAATTCTCCTTATAGCCCATAGTATGGGAAGCTTCGTGCACTGGGTCATTTTTTTTCGTGTGTATAGAATAATGCTAGGAAATTGATGCCAGGAAAAAGAGATTTTCACCAAATCCTATTTGTTGAAGAATGAAGGCAACACATTTTCAGGTGAAGTTTGGAAAAGCCAGCATCTATTGATGCAATTTTATATTTTTTTAAAAATAAAAACTCTACTAATAGAAACTCTAATCAAATAATTTATATTTAAAAAATTATATCAAACGGAACCTAATTGCCATACATATACATGTGTTCTCAAAATATTGCGAAAACTAACGTTGACAATTTCTCAAATATTTTTACAATTAATCTAATTCTACAAACTGAATTAAAAAAATTTCAAGAACTTTGAGATGGCCCCAACCACCTCTGGCTTGCAAGTGGTTCCGCCTCTAGTTGTTGGTGAATGTTGTGAATGTCAAAGCGGTTAAGAGCATGCCATCCTGATGCATCAATGGTTTGAGGAATTATTATATCGTCTCCGACCCCAATTCCATGTAAGTTTATCGGATTTTTCGTGGAAGGCCTTTTTTTTCGTTGGTATATCGGACTATTCGTATTATTGTGAATATATTCTGTGTGGTGTAAATTTATTCCTATAATACTTTTTGATATACTGACAAATACCTATATCACTTCAAGTGTCAGAATTCAAGTCGCATCAAAAGAAAGGCGTAGACATCATTGTCCTCACATTCATCATCAGAATGGTAGGAAAGAAAGGAAGCATAGACATATAGTTGATGTCGGTTTGACACTTTTGGCTCAAGCTAATCTTCCTCTGATCTTCTGGTGGATGCTTTTCATTCTGCAGTATATCTTATCAACAGACAACCAACAACTGTCATTAACAACATTTCTCCGTATCAAAAATGGTTTAATGTTCCATCTGATTATTCATTTCTCAGAATTTTTGGGTGTTATTATTTTCCTTATCTTATCAATATTATAAACATAAACTTGAATTCATAAGTTTTAGATGTATCTTCATAGGTTATAGTTCTCATCATAAGGGATACAAATGTCTCCACTTTTCAGGAAGAGTCTATGTTTCTAATCATGTAACCTTTGATGAAACTAGTTTTCCTTATGCTCATGGGAAATATTTTTCATATGTGTCTACATCAACCATTAACTCTAATGGTAATGATTCTCATCATTCATCAGTAGTCTCCTTAGAAACACATTGCCTCATTCAACCAATTACTCTAGCAGTTCCTCAGCAACAACAGTGTTCAAATCCTCATGTCCCAAATGATCCACCTGATCTTTATGCCTTTGACACTTCTCATCCTTATGATTCCTACACTTCCACTTCACCTCTTTCTACTAGTCATTTATCCGCCACATCAGAAGCCAATCCTTCTCATATATCTAATCACAATCTGCCTTTGCAACCATCATCAGGCCATCCAATGGTAACAAGATCCAAATTGGGAATTTTTAAACCTAAAAACTATATGACAACACTTCTATCCTCTCCTGCTGAACCTACCAAGGTTTCATTAGCCTTGTCAGATCCCAAATGGCATCAAGCCATGAAAGATGAATTTTTGGCTCTACAATCCAATAACGCATGGACTCTGGTTAAGCCTTATTCTCCTGTCAAGATCATTGGGAATAAGTGGGTGTTTAAGATCAAACACAACTCAGATGGATCCATATCACGATACAAGGCTCGTTTGGTGGAAAAAGGTTTTCATTAAACCTATGGTTATGACTACACAGAAACCTGCAGTTCGGTTATTAAGACTTCAACTATACAGATTGTTCTAAGCATTGTTGTTATGTATAAGTGGTCTATCAGGCAAGTTGATGTGAATAATGCCTTTCTTAATGGAGTGCTCACTGAGAAGTTTATATGTAGCAGCCTGAAGGATTTGTAGATGCTTAAGGCCTGATCATGTATGTCGCCTACACAAGGCTCTTTATGGCCTAAAGCAAGCACCGAGGGCCTGGTTTGATAGACTCAAAACTGTTCTGACTCATCAGTGGCATTTCCTCAATGCTAAGTTTGATACTTCTTTGTTCTATAAATGAGAGCATGGCTATTCTACTTCTAGTCTATGTTGATGATATTATTGTCACTGGTTCTAATTCCTCATTGATTCAACAAACCATCACAGTCCTACATTACATTTTTGCTCTAAAATATATGGGAGAGCTTCATTACTTCCTAGGTATTGAAGTGAACAAAAATGTAGATGGTCTGCACCTCTCTCAGTCCAAGTATATAGCAGATGTCTTGGCCAAGCATGATATGCTTCACTCCAGTCCTTGTGGCACTCATATGGAAGCAGGCCATCATCTTACTAAGTCAGATGGTTCCCTTATTTATGATATTACTTCCTATAGAAGCATTGTTGGAGCTCTTCAATATGTCACTTTAACTCGCCCAAAGATAGTTTTTTCTGTTAACAAGTTGTCTTAGTTATTGTCTTGCCCTACTGATACTCATTGGCAAGCTTGTAAAAGATTGCCCAGGTACTCACATGGCACACTTTATTATGGCCTCCAGTTTTAATCCACTGGTAGTATGCATCTCCACTACTTCAGTGATGCTGATTGGGCCTGTGATAGAGATGATAGGAAATATGTTGCTGGCTATGCAACTTTTCTTGGTCCCAATCTGGTTTCTTAGTCCTCTAAGAAGTATGGGTGGGCATTATCGGATTCGGATCGGATCGGACCGATCCGAAATGCCCAGGGTTGTTTGATTCGTTCGGATCGGATCATCTTATCGAACTCGATCCGATCCGATAGTTATCGGATCAGATTGGTTCGATCTGAATTCGAATCGGACCAATTCGATCCGAAATCATCATATTTCAGATCGGATTGGTCCGATCCGATCCGAATTCGGTGGGTTTGAGTCAAAAAAATCGAGCGGATCGGATCGGATCGGATCGGATTTTATCCGATCCGAAATAATTCAAATTTTTTTTTATTTAATATGTAACGACGTCGTTTTGCATATTAAATATAAAAAAAAATTTCGATCGGATCGGATCGGATAAAATCCGATCCGATCCGAAATCCGTCGAACCGGACCAACTCGATTCAATCGGATTTGCTAATCGGATCCGATCCGATCCGATCCGATCCGATGCCCACCCCTACTAAGAAGTAATGTATCATTTCCAGATCAAGCACTGAATCTAAATACAGGGCTCTCGCTCTTGCTACTGCTAAGGTTATGTGGATTAAGTCCTTACTCACTGAACTCAATCTTAAGCTTCTTTATGCTCCTACAATGTGGTGTGATAACCAAGGTGCCATTGCTCTCGCCAGCAATCCAATCTATCATGCGAAAACTAAACACATTGAATTAGATGTTCATTTCATTCGTGACAAGGTAGTTGACAAGTCCATCACAGTTTCCTTTGTTCCTAGTGAAGAACAAAGTGCTGATATTCTTACCAAGGCTCTTACCTATACCTCATTTTATTATCTTCGCAGCTTGAGCTTGAGGGGGATGTTAGAGTATTAAGCAGAGCAGCTGCTCTGCAGATGCAGCTCATGGTGTAGATGTGCAGTTATTCTCATCAGTGTATTCTCAACAATGTATTGTGGTTAATCAGCTGCTGACGTGGACCAAGCTTGTGTGTTATGATTGGTCAGGAAAGGTTTCACATGGATTGGTGACTCAGCAAAGTTTGTTATTCTTGTTAATAGTTTGTTAAGGTTGAAAAGTGTGTTAGTTGGTAGAAGACAGTTAACTTAGTATAAATAACAGATACAACTACAAGTCTTGTGTGTAGAAAATTTGTATCTTTAACAAACATTGAATAGCAAGTCATGCATAGTACTCTTCTCAAAATCTCAATAACTTTCTATCACTTTCTCACATTCCAAACAAAAGCCATAGAGTTTTTTTTTTCAATGAGTTACAAGCATTATTATTGCTTAATTTTTTGCCTGACAATTGGGAAATATTAGTATTGTCAATGAACAATTAAGCTTCAAATGCTTAACCTTAGATATGGTTATAGATAGAATGCATAAGAAAGAATTTAGGATTATGAATTAGTCATTACAAGAAGCTGTTAAATTATTGTTGGAATACCGACAGTTATTACAAAAATCGTCATTAAAACAAATAGCAAAGGATTTCTGATGGATAATATGACAGTAATTTAGCGATGGAAATATTTGTCACTAATTGCGGCACCAATTGATAGCGCCACACATTAGCGATAAAATACTGAGAGAATGGTGACAAAAATTTTGGATTTTATTTACCGACAAACTATTCCATTGGTATTTATTTTATTGAATTAATTTTTAGTTAATTTATTAGTAACACCGATAAATTTTTTGTAGTAATTAATATAATAAATTTTCTTGAATATATATACATACAGAGAGAGTCAAGTTTTAATGGAAAATTTAGCCCGACTTAATACAATATTTATATTTTTTTATTATCCGCAACTTAATAAATTACGATATCTCTCATCAGTAATTATTCACTCTAGTGTTCTAGAATTTTTTTCAATTTCATACGTTTTGGGAATATATACTGGCTTCATCAACTAATAACACACTCAACAAACCCTAAAAAAAAAAAAAATAATAATAATAATAATAAAGGAGACTTGAACAAAAAAATGTGATGAAAATCCAATAAACAAACATTTTCAGTGCTGAATCTCTTGCGTGGTGCGTGTTTCATACAACTTATGTGGGCTCACAAATGCCGGCAGCGTTAAATATTCGGCTCACTTTTTTTCTCATGGAATTACTTGGAAACAAATCATAGCATATTAGTCCCCAAATGTGTGGTTTGGTGGTGTAGGGTCCATGATCTCACCTTGAGGTTCTGGGTTAGAATTTATGGGGTGCATTTCTTATAAGAGCTTAGGACAGCCGGTGATTTTACCTGCGCCGCGACCCAGAATGGGTGGTTTGATGACGGTATTTCCATCGTTTCCAAAAAAAAAAAAAAAAAAATCATAGCATATTTGTGACCCCAACAAAAAAATTACAATCACACGCGTCCCTTCAACACGTGCATGACAAATCAAAAGTTACTTGGATACTCGATGTTGAAGTTCATGTGTTCGATTCATATCCTGCTAGCACGATATTATCTTTCTTGAAAGTTCAGAATAATTTAGTCACATATCGAGCCTCCATTATTGGATCTGGCTTCCTCGAGATTTTCTGATTTAGGCCTTAAAAGCTCACGTGTTAGTAAAAGATGGGCGTTAATGAATTCATATACAGAAGGTAGCTCAAGAATTGTCTCAAGTTTATGTAGATAGTTTAATATTCATTCTCAACTAATATATATATATATATATATATATATATATATATAAAACGTGCAAATCCGATTTTCTATCAATTTCTTATGACATAGAAAAGTAGTATAATCTATGATATCAACTCATATTCAAAAACTAACACGAGTTATAATAATATCAAGATTATATAAATAGGTAAACTGTCATTCTGAGAATTATTTACCGTTTGGTAGAGAGTATTGATTGAGAGTATAAACTAGCATATAAGTATTGTAGTAAGAGTATAAACTAAACAATCTAAGAAGACAATCAGATAGAGCAGCGACTTGACAAAGAAAAGAATAGGGTTTGCTTGCAAAAAATCCTTCACTAAAAAATCATCTTTTCAGGTAATATTTGAAAACCATGATAATTTAGTCTTTTAACTCATTCATGTTGATTGTGTTAACAGTTTATGTATAAAATGTCTCTTTATAAGAAAATATGGTGGAAGACTGATAATAAAAAAAGTCAACATGTATTTTTGAACATTAAATAAAAATTGGGTGGACAAAGGATAATTTCTCATTAAAAAATAACAACATGATATTTGGGACGGGATGGGATTTTAAAAACTATCTCGGTCCTGTCCCGCAAGGTTGAATGAGATATTATTTTTTCCCGTCTCATCCCATTTTTAAACATAAATATAAAAATATTTCCTGAATCTCGTCTCAAACGGGATGAAATCCCGTTCAGATGAGACAGGACAGGAAAAATTATCATCCCTAACTGTGCATCAATTTCCACTTGAAATGTTAAGGAAATTATCATTATTCGATAACTAATTTATGAAAATTGATACATTTTATTATAAAATTTCAAATGAAAAATAATATAATTTAATTAGACTCCGCGGAAATTCGGATAAAACAATTATAATTTCCCATATTTTAACACTCAGCGGCTCCAGCAGGCAACCAAAATAGCGGTGATCCAAAACCTGGAAAGTAAGTTATACTCTCCCTGCTAACGAGCGTGGCTAATTACAAGCTCAATAAAGCGACCAAAGCTTCAGTTTCTGTCTCTCTCTCTCTATCATCATATTCCTTAACCCTTTGGGCAGCTGTCCCTATCAAAATCCCACAACATCACATCATATTAAGAACACAAATAAAATTATAAAGAAGAAGAAAATCCGAATGACAGCGATGGCTTCACATGACATCGCGAAGCCCCTAACAACGGGGGCGGTGCACGTTCACCGTAAAAGGTTGATGCACATGACGTTTTTCTGGGGTCACAAAACGGAGGTTTTGTTCTCCGGGTGGCCCGGTTCGGATACGGGCATGTACTTTCTGGCATTGGTGTTTGTATTTTCGCTTGCTGTGATTGGTGAGTGGCTAAGCCACTGCAACATGGTCAAGCCAGGGGCTAGCCGGGTGGCAGCCGGGTTGTTCAAGACTGGGTTGCATGGAGTGCGTGCTGGGCTAGCTTACATGGTCATGCTTGCTGTGATGTCGTTTAATGGTGGCATTTTTATTGCTGCTGTTTTGGGGCATGCTGTTGGGTACTTGCTTTTTGGAAGTCGGGTGGTTTTTAATAAGTCCGGTGGATCAGGTATGGATTCTCATAAATCTTCGGATCTTCCTTCTTCTAAGAGTTGATTAATAGTAATATTTTTATAACCGTTGATTTAGTGTTCAACATAAATTTAGCATGCGAGCGTACTAAATCATGATACTTATTATTGTTGTTGTTTGGATATATATGAATGTAATGCCCTTTATTGTTTTGTTGTGCTTCACAAGTAAAAAACCAATAAGTCAGTGCATATTTTTTCCTTTGATACATTTATTTTGGTTATGTTCTTTTCTTTTCTTCTTTACTTTTCTTGAAAATGGTATGTTATTGTTGAATAGGGTTGTATACAGGTCGGGTTAATCTATTGACCGATTTAAAATAGACGGATTTTGAAATTTTAATTTTTAGATGAAAAAAATCCAATGAGTCTGAGTCTCAAGTTTAGTTTTTAAAAAAATCGGATGTGACCCAACCTAACGAGTGTTTTATTATATCTACTGTCAATTTTGATATCCAACAATTTGATGATACATATCTAGGGCTTCCATTTGCATTTCTCCACGTTAAAGCACTTGATCGCAGAGGAAAAAGAAAATGGACTCCATTTATATTAATTTTGATTTCTTCGATGAACTCAAGTTAGAATTGGTAATTTTTCTTCTCAAAATGTTACAAAGCCACCTTATTCTTTCCACAGCCAACTTAATTCTAAGCATTTCTAATGGGACCTTAAGACGCCTATCTTTTAATATTGTATGTCACAATATGGTACATCTTTGAAGGCCAAGAGCAGAAAATAGTCTTCCACTGGTAGGCCAAAACCGGTACAACCAGCCTCCTCGAGGTGCTTCCGCGGCAGCTTCAAGAAATTCCTGCGACTCGTCTCCATCCGAATCCAGCTTGCTATCATTTTTCTCAATTTCATCGCCAGCTTGATTTTCGGTTTTATTTTCAGTCCCTACTTCAGAAATTTCCCCAGGGTTCTTGTCAAACAGTCCTTTAAACTGTTTTCTAGCCTTACTTTCAACTTCCTGCTCATTAAAATAAAGACAAACAGAACAACATAAAATGCATCTTCTCCCCTGCGTAGCTGAAAATGGAAAAAAGTTGTAGCCGTTCTACGCACCTGCTGCTTCTTCTTTAGTTTTGAAAGAGCTGCAGTCGCATCAGGTTCAGATGACTTGTCGACTTTCGTCATCTAACAGCAACCAATTAAGAATTTTAGAATTTGAAATAGGAAATCTTTTTTTAAGAAAATAAATATAGCATGAACGAACACCAAAATTCTCCACCCTTGTGAGCTGGGCCCGAACCCTAGATCTTTAATATAAACTGAAGAATTCAGTTGAACCAACTAGCTGTATACTGGAAATCAAGTTACCAACTCCAAAATTTAGTATCAGAATTACCATTTCGAAATCCCTCTTAGCTTCCTCAAAATCTCCAAGAGCCATGTAAGCCATTCCGCGGCGATACAGACCCTTCACATGAGCAGGATTTGCATCTAAAACCTGCACAATTACAACATGAATACATGTAAAGATCTAAACTCAAAGAACAACCTCAAAATTGCAAGATCAATTACTAGAACCATCCAGAGGGAACATCACAACATAGCCTACATTTGACAAGTTTCCAGTGATGTACTACATTTAAATGTGAAAATTTCCTGATCACAAACAATTGGTAATGGAACCAATGGAGGATACTTTTAAATGGTGGTGGTAAACATCAGTCACTGTTAATCCAAACATGTACCCAATCCTTTACCCACATTGGAGAATGGCCCTGAGACCACGTGTTGAGGCGGTCAATAACAACAGAGGAACTGACAAAAGACTTCCATGCCTCAGTTACTACTACTAGGGTTCAGCTACTCATTCCATTATGGCTACCCAGCTGATATTATACTTCAATATGGAAATTGAATGAAATAATCTAGAAACAACATCATATAATCAACAGGAATCTCGGCTGGAAAATATAACATTATGCTGCAGACAGCTTAGATGATTATATTATATCAACAATAAAACAGACAGGTCATTGATGAACCAAATAAAAGGCAACTGCAAGATGAAAAGTAGAAGTAGAAAAACGTACCTTATTGCATGACTCGATTGATTTTCTGCATTCTCCCAATTTAAGTAAGCATGCAGCTACATTCAGATGTAACAAATTCTTCACACAAACAAACAGAGAAAGAAATCGAAAAAAATTAGAAAACATAGCAGCATTAAGATTAGATAGCTCAATTTCAAAGAACAAAAGTCAAACATGTGCAATAAAGAAAAACACTCTCTTACTCTTTTGCCTACAAACACTTTCCCTTCCTCATCGTCTTGTGGGTTAACATGATTAAATTCTCGAAGCATCTGTGTAGCAGTCACCAAATGGCATTGGATAAAAAAAGTAAGAATAAAGTAAAACAATGCCTTGTAGTTGTATTAAGCACAGAAAATGCAGTTTACCGACTCCATAGACAAATTTTAAGATATCGTAAATCCATAATGGAAGCTAATTCAGAAATCTAGACCTGGGTCACAATATCGAGAAGACGAGTTTAAAAAGCACCAAAGATACTGTACATGGTAACATGAAAAGCTGAAAAACCTGGTATATATTGATTGTTGTAAAACCCCTAAAAGACTTTCTTTGATGCAAAAAAGATTACCAAATTTGTTACAACTGTGACATGTTACAGATTTCTACAAGCAAGCAGCACATGGCTTCAACCAAAGAACTGGTTGACTTTATTGAAATGGTAACTCTATGTAACAAGGCTGACAAAATAATACCAGGGACAGAATAGTCAAGGGTCCAAAAAGTACTCATCAACAAGCTGTTTTTGGACTGAAAATATTACCTTCTCATACTTTGCCTTTGCAAGTTCAAACTTCCCTTCTTTGAAGAGCCTATTACCCTGAAGATAAATAGTAACATCAGCGTCTCAAATTTGCAAACCAACCGTTAATTACTCCAACTTCATCATTTATAGCACTACAAAGTTAAGACACACACACCAATTTTCAACCTTGAATCTCCTTAGTAGACTAAGAAAAACTGAAAAATACACACAAACCCAAATGCAACACATACAAAAATGCCATGCATATGTCGAGCAATCTGAGATCGTCATAGAACTTCAATAGCTGCTAGGTTGCTAAACACAACAGATAAAAGATCCTTAACATACATACCGTGACTCTAATCTTTTCTGCTTCGTCCATTATACTCTCAAAGTTCAAACCAGTCCAGTCCTGACATAAAGATTTTTAAACCACATGTCAAAACAGAGTATAATTCAATAAAGTAAACATGGGAAGAGATGTTATGGCCAGTAAAAAGAAAATATCAACCTCAATGTAATACATCATATGCTTTACAGACAAGGCATATGAGCATCCTCAAAGTAACCATAATTCAATCGAGTCCTAATAATTCGTACCAATTACAGTGATTCTGTCAAATGCATTTACAGTATAAGAAACACTGGAAATATAACAGCTGATTACCTTTGGCATCTCAAAACCAAGAAGTTCAATCTCCCATTGGATATGAGCACCTTCAGGAACATTAGCTGGCCTAATCATATGGGAAAAAAAAAATAACTATAACAACATGCTATGAGGAAGAAGAAAAATGGGAAGTCAGGCTATTTAAGACAATAATCTAGTGATTACAAGCAGTGTTTAAAAAAACGGTTGAGGCGGCCGCCTCGAGGCGCCGTCTCGCGGCGAAGGCGCGTCGAGGCGGCCGCCTTATGAGGTTTTTTTGAAACACCCGCCCTCTGCTAGTGAGGCGGCCGCCTCACCAGCAGAGGTTTTTTTTTTTTTTTTTTTTTTAAAAAATTTCTAAAATGAATGACAAAATAAAAAAAATAAAAAAAAAACCAAATCAAGATTAGGGTTTCAAATAATCGTCTCCCTCGGCGATACGGTGCTCGGTAAGAATCGAGATTTCATTTATGATGATTTCAGTCTCCATAATTTATTCATTTCTAAAAGGTGTTTATCTAAATTCTGTTGTGTTCCCATAAACATTAAATTATATCCTATATTGTCATTTATGTAAAACAAAGGCTGCCAACTCAATGCATCACCAAATCTGGTTAAATCATGTTATAGCCAAGAAAAAAGTGAAACAAATACAATTAGAAAAATAGAAAAAAAACAAAGAGCAGTGATATGGAGACAGTCTCCATAATTTGATATTAATTTCCAGAAAATTTGTTTTGATTTATTTCAGTCTGAGATTATCAATTTGTTTGGCTCGAAAATGTTGACTTGTTTAGCTGAAAATATGTCATTTATCTTATGTCATTACCAGTGAATGCATTTATTTCTTATGTCATGTGAATGCATTTATGTATTTTGGATTACTTATCAATAGTTTTTTGAACATATTATGAATTATGAAGAAATGAATGTATTTTGGATTATTTTTCCGATTTTCGGATCGAAGCGCCCGCCTCACCGCCTCGAGGAGGCGCCTCAATGGCCGGCCGCCTCGAGGCGCCGCCCCGTATTTTTAAACATTGATTACAAGTTCCATTAGATGGACGCTCAACTGGAATTAAATTATAACCTCGGAAATTTGTCATATGCATAATCAGGAGGGCATGTGACAAGAGCTATCTCTCCAGGCAACATCAAGCGAACACACATTTCGAATCCCTCAGGCACCTATAACACAAAACAAATTCCAACTAAATTAAACTAGAATGCAACAAAAAACCATCAAAATAAAGGTTTAAGCTCAACACAGGCAGAAAATAATTAACATTGACACATCTACTTGGTAAACATCCCCACCAAATTCTACAAGTTAAAAAAATTCAAAACTCAAGCTTCTCGTAGACTTTTCAACCTTCAAGATGGAGAACTCACCAGTCCCTCACCAGAACTGAACTCCAAAGGCTGACCGTCATTATCAACTCGAGTCTCATAGAAGACCTTCTTTTCTTCATTAAGAAGCATTCCCTTGTAATGGACACGAAGTAGACTGTCATGAAGGGGACAATCCATTGGAAACTCACCTAATATTCAAAAACCAAGAAGATCATGACACTTCATGTTTAACAATCTACAGGCACATATTAAGCCACGTAGGCAATGAAAAAAGAAGATAAGTAATTGGTTAAAAGACGAAGAAGCGAAAAAATAAAACAAGAACATAACAATTAGTTCTATTGTAAATCATTAGACCCTCACAAGATTAAACAGTTAAATTAGTTTTGAACAATCAACAAGTAGCTGAGAAGTCAAAACTAAATATATCTTGAACATAAATTCCAGATTATGATCTTCCTAAGGAATCATTATTGCCTTCCTAGAGTATACCACAATCTTGAACCATTAAAATTGAGCAGCTGACAGATAGAGCAAAATATATGGTTTCATGCTGATGATAGATGAAATAATGAAACACACCTTTTCCATCGTGAATTCGGCGTTTTATCAGGCGTCCATCACCAAGCATATCTCGTACCTATCAATTCAAAAAGCAGGAGTTCAATATCAATTTTACAAATTTGGCAACTGAAACATAACAGCGAGAGAATTGATACTCTTGTCAATGACTGAAGACGACAATATAAGAGGAAAATCAGTTGAATCCATGCATTATGACTTCAAACTGAATAGCATGACATACAGCACATGCATTGGAAGTCATCAGTGAATAACGTTTATCTAAAAATCACTGCATGGAACCATTTAATGCTCACAGCTTGCATGCCAAAAGATGTATCTCATAATGACGTTCACAGGCTAAATGGACACACGGAAAAGTATTGTTAGAGAGAAGTTTCCATACCTGGATAAAATGAACAAGCTCCACTTCAAAATGAACTTCCTCATACCCTTCTACCACAGGCATGAGAGGAGATGGAGTTAAGTACTGACTTGTGACATAGATTACTGCTTTCTCTTCCCGTGTCATTGTTCCCATTCCCATCTCTAAACCTTGAGGTACCTAATATATATAATGACCATATTAACAAGTGCACAGTTCACGATTACAGATAAAAGGATAACCAACACAGTATATCCTAACTTCAATCAGACACATATTTCCATTAGTTGTTCGGTCACGGTTTTCTAAGCTCAACAACTTAGTAAAGCAGGGAACGTAAAATGGCTCCAGAGATAATAACTGATAGCTTAGTGGCAGTCGTCTTAAAAGACTGACCCGCCAGATGAGCTGGCTAGAGAAAATAAATCACATCAAAAATGGAAAGATAATCAAAAGTGAGAAACGTGTAAGTTGTAGCCAACCTCCGATTTTCCAAAAGTAAACAAATATGGCTCTCCTTCTCTGTGAGAAAGGATCAATTTCCCATCACCTGTCTTAGCAGAAATCCTGAAAACAATATATATCTAAGAAAATTTCAAGCCTTCCACAAGCAAACAAAAAAGAAGAGGTACAAAGGGTCAAGAACAAGTTTCTACCAAGCGTTTACTTCGTAAGGTGGCTTTGGTGTCTCCCAACCCTGTCCTTCATTTATTACCTATCCAAATAAGTGAAAACTACCAATGAAATAGATTTAAGACAAACAGTAGAGCACTGTAAAGATCTGCAGCCTAGTTGCCACCATTTGGCAGAGCAGAATAATAATTATATGAGATCCACAATGACAAACTAATAAGAAGGTTAATCATTTCAAAGTGCCTGAGAATCCATGAATTATACTCCACATGCAACCTTTTGGACTAATTATCTAAATTTATAAATTATGCAACAGATCTATAAATCATGTACCTTCTTCACCACTCCGAAATCATCAGCTATGATCTGAAATCAATACAAGAAAAATCTAACATTAGGACGAGAAAAAGTATGTACTTAATTCATAATACCTGAAGTAAATCCTAAAACTTCTGAAGCAAATACTCATAGAGCAATGATAGAAAATCATATGTGGAATTCACGTCTAATAACCAGTCAACTATGAACATCCCCTCTTACATCCAAAGATCTTGAATAAATTCTAATAAAAAGAAGAAAAATCTTAATTGCCTCATTGCTTAACCTTATCACGCAGAAAACTCCACAAAAAATAGATCAAAAATTTAAGATATCAAACTGTATATCTTGCCTTGGCTTTAGCAAAATCTATCATCTCAATCTCAAAATGAAGTTCTTCATCCTTTGGAAAGGTACTTGGAGCTGCAACCGGACAATCATCCTCACCATAGTGCATTTGAGGTTTCATCTTAAACTGAAACCAACAATACAAAAATTCTAGCATTCAAATAGTGATCAAATAAGTTTTAGCATCCTTCCACGATTAATTAAATATGACAACTAATAATATGGAAAATTGTGATATAAATAAATACCAAATGATTCCTTCATGAATAACAACATAAATGGAGTACATTTGGTTCTTGTAATTTTTCTTACATTTAATTTACCTCCCCTTGAAATTTTTCTTTCCTTTTTTCAAATAAATGCATAAAAGAAAAAAAAACACCAAGTCCGGGAAACTCAAAAAGAATACCATTGACACTTCACCCTTCAACATTGAGGGAATTCCTTCAAGCAGCCCCAACAACATCTTGCTTTTGCCCAAAACATGTCTTATCGGAATTCCCTTGCCTGTAATGTACAGTAAAGATTCAATCAATCCAATTTCCCATATACCAAAAAAAAAAAAAATTAAAAAAATTGATTGTTTCAGGCATTTCCGCTATCGTCTGTTATAGCAAATATAGAAAATCTCCTTTACAATTTTAGTCAATATATAATAAGGTAAGTGAAGGCAAAAATAAAACTTTAATTGAAACTGAAAGCAGTATTACAAATTTGTAGTAATCACCTCCATATTCTGATCTTGTAGACTCAACAATAACACCATCTAGTGTTCGAACTGTGCAATGATAGACAACCTGAAATATATAATACACTACTAAGAATTCTCTACTAACGTCTCTACATGATCCTAAAATAACAAAACCAAACTAGCACTACTAAGCGGAACAATTCAATCCATTCATTCCCTTAAATAAGCTAATTACGAAAATTTTTATAACCGAAGAAATATTAAAACGATAAATTACTAAGGCTGTGTCAACAAAAGATTAACCTGATCACCATCGGACGGTGTTGAATCACCACCTCCTGGCCTCATAACAGCTTTCATCAAACTCCCAGGCACAATTTTCATTCTCCTACATATTAAAAAAAAAAAACACATTATTTTCTAAATTACATAATCAATCACTTTCAAGTAAAAACTGAAGGGGGGGCAAAAAGAAAACAATTACCTCTTATCATCCTCAGAAGGAGCTTTCTTCTTCTGTTGTAAATCCATATCCTCATCTACAGCCATCTCTGATTATCTAAAATGAATGCTTTTGAATCAAATAAGCACTAGACAGTTTACAAATGATTTCAATTTTAGTAATTGAGCTAAAAATAAAACCCTAGTTTCATATAAACATAGAGTTGAATGAGCTGAGATCAACTACTGATGATTGATTATGTAATTTTATATTTTGGGTGAAATTAAATTAAATTTGTTCAAAAATTGTTTAATTTGTTTGTTTTTGTTAGCTCAACAACCAAATTTAAGTGAGAATCAGGGCAGTTGACATGTCAATTACCTGAAATGCGGAGGTTGAAGACGAATCGAGACTGTTATGTATGACTCAAAGTCGTTTCATTTTTAAGGGAATGCGAAATCGGAGCGTTTATTTGTCGAGGATGGTTTACGACCGTAGATTTCATTTGCAAACTATTGGGCCTACTAATATGGTCCGCAGATTTGGCGTCATGGATTGAGTGTAGGCCGGCTGGGCCTGGCGGCCCGTATCACTTTTAGCCCGTACATGTCCTTTCACATTCGTTAGTTGACATTCAATAATTATAAATGTTTTGATTTTAATGTGTAATTAAAATGATTTATTATTGTGGATGCTGGATTTCGGCCGAGGTCCACAATTAGAATTTATAGGTTGGGGGCATCAGCGATCCTGCAAAACAAAGGTAGAGTGAGCGGGAGCAGACTGCCCACCGGTATGGTGGGTGCCGGGGGCACTCCGACGCTCAAGTCAGTAGTATGAAATGAGCAGTAAATATGTAAAATGTGAAAGCAAGGTTTAATGTTACCTTAACCTCCTTGGGTGGCCGTGAGGGCGGTGGAAAGTGTTTAAAGGGATGGAGAGCTCAAGGAGCTTTGTGTCAAAGAGAGCAGAAGCATGTAGGAGAGAAGTGAAGCTTGGATTGGAGAACTCTCCCCCCCCAGTGTACTGAGTTACGTCTCTTTTTATAGATTGAAGGAATCATCCTTGTAGCTGTCAGATGAGCTGCATATAGGACCCACAACGTGCTGTGATTTCTGGCAATGGGGCCTCGCACATGTTTGATGTTTCTGCTTTCGGCGGAGAGGATAAAGTGCATGTGGAAATATATTCATTGTTTGGAAAAAAGAGAAACGATCGGTGAATAATTAAGGGGGTTTGTCCTTAAACTATTGGATTTGTTTTATAAATGATTTAACGTTTAATGGGCTGGGTTATTGCTTTGGGCCTCACCTGGTATTGGGTTCGAAGTGAAAGACGGTTTTGCCCTTGGCCCAAATTTGGCACGTACAGTTTGTCCCCTACTCTCTAAGTCAAGAAGTCCTTGACTTGGAGAGTATTTCAATATATATCGAATACAACAAGATGTATCTCGTACCAGTCAAGAATGTACTAGTTCATGTTTCATACGACAGAGTGAATTCAATGCATGGTTTATGAGTAGTCCAAGTCTTCAACTTGGCTTGACACAAGCCATGGGGAATGTCCCCAGTCGACTGAACCATAATACGGTTCAGGAGTATATTCCATACGATAAGTGTAAACTGGACAGAGGAAGTCCAGGTCTTCAACTTGACTCGGCATGATTCGTGGGGAATGTCCCCAGTCGACTGAACCAGATGAAAGTTTAGGAAAATCTCTATACTGCCGGTCAAGGACCAGAGGATCTAGACCAGATGAAGGTCATGTGCTGAACTTGACTCGTTATGAGCCATAGGGGATGTCCCCAGTCTACTGAATCAAATAAAGGCCAGGACAATCTCCGTACTACTGGTCAAGGACCAGAAGAATCTTCAAATTTTTCTAGTCCAGATGAAGGTCATGTGATGAACTCGACTCTACATGAGTCCATGAGGGATATCCTCAGTCGACTGATCCGGACGAAGATCAGGATAATCAATTGACTCTATGAGCCATAGGGGATGTCAACGGTCGACTGATCCAGTTGAAGATCAGGATAATCAATTGACTATATATGAGCCATGGGGGATGTCCCCAGTCGACTGATCCAGTTGATGATCAGGATAATCAATTGACTCTATATGAGCCATGGGGGAAGTCCCCAGTCGACTGATTCAGATGATGATCAGGATAATCCCCATAATACGGGTCAAAGGACCAGGGGAATTAACAATGTCGTCTGACCAGATGAAGGTTATATATTGACTCTACTTGAGCCATGGGGGGTGTTCCCAGTCGACTGAACCAGACGAAGGTTCAGGATAATCTCCATACTACTAGTCATGGACCAGTAGAGTTTACAATGTCTTCTGGACCAGATGAAGGCCAGGTCTTCAACTTGACTCTACATGAGCCAATGGGGGATGTCCCCAGTCGACTGAACCAGATGAAGGTCAGGATAATCCCCATACTACGGGTCAAAAGACCAGGGGAATCTACAATGTCGTCTGACCAGATGAAGACCAGGTCTTCAACTTGACTCTACATGAGCCAATGGGGGATGTCCCCAGTCGACTGAACCAGATGAAGGTCAGGATAATCAATTGACTCTTTATGAGCCATGGGGGATGTCCCCAGTCGACTGAACCAGATGAAGGTCAGGATAATCAATTGACTCTTTATGAGCCATGGGGGATGTCCCCAGTCGACTGAACCAGATGAAGGTCAGGATAATCCCCATACTACGGGTCAAAGGACCAGGGGAATCTACAATGTCGTCTGACCAGATGAAGGCCAGGTCTTCAACTTGACTCTACATGAGCCAATGGGGGATGTCCCCAGTCGACTGAACCAGATGAAGGTCAGGATAATCAATTGACTCTTTATGAGCCATGGGGGATGTCCCCAGTCGACTGAACCAGATGAAGGTCAGGATAATCCCCATACTACGGGTCAAAGGACCAGGGGAATCTACAATGTCGTCTGACCAGATGAAGGCCAGGTCTTCAACTTGACTCTACATGAGCCAATGGGGGATGTCCCCAGTCGACTGAACCAGATGAAGGTCAGGATAATCAATTGACTCTTTATGAGCCATGGGGGATGTCCCCAGTCGACTGAACCAGATGAAGGTCAGGATAATCAATTGACTCTTTATGAGCCATGGGGGATGTCCCCAGTCGACTGAACCAGATGAAGGTCAGGATAATCCCCATACTACGGGTCAAAGGACCAGGGGAATCTACAATGTCGTCTGACCAGATGAAGGCCAGGTCTTCAACTTGACTCTACATGAGCCAATGGGGGATGTCCCCAGTCGACTGAACCAGATGAAGGTCAGGATAATCCCCATACTACGGGTCAAAGGACCAGGGGAATCTACAATGTCGTCTGACCAGATGAAGGTCAGGTCTTCAACTTGACTCTACATGAGCCAATGGGGGATGTCCCCAGTCGACTGAACCAGATGAAGGTCAGGATAATGGGTAATTTGTCGAATGAGTTCATCAACAAGTTCCAAGATATAGGCTTGTAGATGTAGATTGCGATGAACATCAAGTCTCAAGTCATAACTATATGTGGTATCTACAACAATTCCCAAGCTACATATGTAGATGTCGATTGGGAAAAACATCAAGCATCAAGCCATACATGCATAAGATCAACAACAAGTCCCAAGCTACATATGTAGATGTCGATTGGGAAAAACATCAAGCATCAGGCCATACAAGCATAAGATCAACAATAAGTCCCAAGCTACATATGTAGATGTCGATTGGGAAAAACATCAAGCATCAAGCCATACAAGCATAAGATCCACAACAAGTCCCAAGCTACATATGTAGATGTCGATTGGGAAAGACATCAAATATCAATCTACACATGCATGAAATTCACAATAAATCCCAAGCTACACTTATGTAGATGTCGATTGGGAAAAACATCAAGCATCAATCTACACATGCATGAAATCCACAATAAATCCCAAGCTACACTTATGTAGATGTCGATTGGGAAAGACATCAAATATCAAGCTATACACGCATGAAATCCTCAATAAATCCCAAGCTACACTTATGTAGATGTCGATTGGGAAAGACATCAAATATCAAGCCATACAGCATAAGATCTACAACTAGTCCCAAGCTACATATGTAATGTCTATTGGGACAAATTGACTTGATGAAAGTCCAAAAGAATTTTCATACTACCTAACTTGATAAAGATTGGTCGATTGGACCTAAAGGAGATCCAAGAAAGTTTTTTCATTCTACTAGGAATGATAATATATTCCCTATGTAGTATGGAGTTGGCAATATTAAATCAATGTAGCATGGAGATGATGACTAACCTTTCATGTGATGAAATTCCACCTATGTTGTCTCGAGAGGGTGAGTATCCTTCCATGTTTTGTGAGCCATCATGTAATGTAGTATGGACCATCTTTCAAATTTTTGAGCTTTGTTCGTGTAGTGTCGTATGGAGCATCCTGGCAGTGTGCTAAAATTGAATTTACAAAGCTTGAGTTTTGTAGCATGCTACAAAAGTGAGATTTAGTTGTGAGTAAATGGTATATATGCTTGTAGGGTCGAATGAAGCCTCTGCCAAGCATCATGAGGGTCTGGTCATAGGTTGATGGACGTGAGTGGGCTGGTCTGCACATTTATGGCTTCATGCGTGAGTGGCCTTCCACTCTAGGCTGACGTATGAAAGCTAATGGGCCGTTTATGCACTCATGAAGTGGAAGGGCTGGAGATGTTTGGTATTGGGCTACTTGTGTTCCATGTCGAATGGGTGTAAGTAATATATTAATGCCTTTTTGTCTGTCGTTTGATACAATATTGTCTGTGGCATTGAATGGTTTTCTAGAATAATGTTTTGTGCTTTTGAAATTAAAATTGTTCGGAATAAAAGAAGAATTCCATTAGGCAATTATCGCATTGTGTCGAGTGGACTTTTCATACCTGCATGTTCAATTACCATCGGCTTTGCCTACCATGCGGAGTTGGTTTTGTTTTATTCATTTCCTTGCTCTTCATGAAAATAATCGATGTGGGATGGACTTAACACAAGTTCACGCCTGATTTTATGGCGCATGATAGTGCGCTACAACGTCTCTCTGTGTGAGGGGTCACCGTGTGCGTCTTTCATGGCCTTGATTAATTGCGTGTAATGCAGATCAGTCTACTCACGGGCATGATGGTGAGTCAGTTTGATCTTGAATTTAGTTTGATTTTAATCAATGTTGGAGCATGGGAAGTTCTGCTAAGCGATTCTTCTCACCAACATGTGAGGGGTTTATGGTTTGTTGTTCTGTTCGAGTGCTTGTGTGGGCCGTTCTTGTTGGCTCTCTATACGTTTGGGCTTGTTCTTTGTGCTGCTTGGTTTTCGTTAGTCTTAGTTGCGCAACTTCTCTATGCTTGTAACTTCTCTAAACGATGTGGGACTTAGTGTGATGCTTCTGGTTTCTCTACGTGGGCTGTTTTGTGGTTGGGAAGTCATGATTTTGGGCTTTTTTATTGGGCTCAAGATCCTTTGGCCATTGTTTACGTGTGGGAGATTCCATGCTTGGGTTAGTGATTATTTACAATTATTTGGAATTGTCGTGCATAGACTTTTTCATGATAATAGCTGTCGTTTTGGGCATGGTGGCAGCATGCGTGTGGTTTCTTGGCAGTGGCAAGTGGGCAGCCTTTGTTTCCTTGTGACTTGCTTGAAAGTAGCTTCCCGAGCGATGTGGGATAATATTTTTGCATGAGACGTTTGTAGTGTGGTTTTTTTTTTTAATGTGATGGGTGATGAGCTTACATAGGCGCATGATGTTTTATGCATAAGGGATGGTTCGTGAATTAAGTGGGGTATTATTTCTATTGTACATGGTTATCCAAAATCAGAATATCTTGTAGTGTCGAATGGGAGCCGGTCATTTTAAATAAAGTTGGATCCCATGTGACTTGGCCTGCGTATGGTGTTTTGTCGAATGGATCATTTCTCCTTTATTTGTGGCTTTGTTGAGTGAGCCCCACAATCATCTCTTCTTTGAATGTAATTTTACAGATATGTCCTGGCATGTGGTCTCATAGTAGGCTGGCTCTCTTACAATCTACTTTTGTTTATGGACTTCGTGTGGCAGAGTGCTTTCTTTGAGTGTAGATTGGAGATAATTACTCGAATATTTCCTTTCACACGGAAGATGTGACTTGTTGTGAAAGGTCGACTGGTGAAATATGATGGCTTTTTTGGTGATTGAATGGATGGTCGATTGATGGTTGAATTTCATCAAAATGACTTGTAGCCTCACGCCTTTGAGTGGCTTGAAGAAAGAATTATGTTCCAGTTTTCATCTTCCATTGATTATAATTGTTTTGTAGAGTGGCTATGTGTGCCATCGTAGGGTCTGGCATCTGGTTGTGAGGATTGTAGTCTGAGAAAATATTTGTTTGCAATGAATCGCTAAGGCCCCACGGTGGGCGCCAAATTGTGGATGCTGGATTTCGGCCGAGGTCCACAATTAGAATTTATAGGTTGGGGGCATCAGCGATCCTGCAAAACAAAGGTAGAGTGAGCGGGAGCAGACTGCCCACCGGTATGGTGGGTGCCGGGGGCACTCCGACGCTCAAGTCAGTAGTATGAAATGAGCAGTAAATATGTAAAATGTGAAAGCAAGGTTTAATGTTACCTTAACCTCCTTGGGTGGCCGTGAGGGCGGTGGAAAGTGTTTAAAGGGATGGAGAGCTCAAGGAGCTTTGTGTCAAAGAGAGCAGAAGCATGTAGGAGAGAAGTGAAGCTTGGATTGGAGAACTCCCCCCCCCAGTGTACTGAGTTACGTCTCTTTTTATAGATTGAAGGAATCATCCTTGTAGCTGTCAGATGAGCTGCATATAGGACCCACAACGTGCTGTGATTTCTGGCAATGGGGCCTCGCACATGTTTGATGTTTCTGCTTTCGGCGGAGAGGATAAAGTGCATGTGGAAATATATTCATTGTTTGGAAAAAAGAGAAACGATCGGTGAATAATTAAGGGGGTTTGTCCTTAAACTATTGGATTTGTTTTATAAATGATTTAACGTTTAATGGGCTGGGTTATTGCTTTGGGCCTCACCTGGTATTGGGTTCGAAGTGAAAGACGGTTTTGCCCTTGGCCCAAATTTGGCACGTACAATTATTGATGATGATTTAATATGTGAAATTTGATAGTTCACAATCTATAGTTATTAATGTTTTATTTTTCTCAAATGATTCCTTATTTTTTTGGAAACGTTGTAAACTCTGTCGTCAAATCACCCGACTCGGACTTAAGTGGAGTGGGTAAAATCCATGACTGTGTCAGGCTCTTACAAGAAGTGTACTCCTGAACTTGAACCTAAGACCTAAACAACCAAATTTTAAGTCTTTTGCCACCAAATCACACCCCTTAAAGACATAACTCAAATGATTTATTATTAATGATGACCAACTTTTGACATTTCAATTTTTTCACAGGTAGAGATTGACAACCTTCCGGCTTTATATCAGGTTACATATGTTAGATATGTCTTCCGTGTATGAATTACTATTTTATTATAAACATAAAGTCTATATTTGATACGTTGATGTATATACATTTTATTATGAATGATTATTTTGAGATGGATGCGTAAACTTTTATAATTCATTACAATTTGATTAATTTTGAAATGGAATTTACCAACACTCAAAACCCAACAATGACCAATGGGGTGGAGGCTACAATCTATATATGGTGCAAAAGAAACAACTTAAAGCCTCCTAATTTGCTTGAAACAATAATTATCGGGTCTCCTTCAATGGAAATTTATTTAAAAGTTCAATTTTCCAAACACTTAATTATTAATAAGTCCAAATTCTTAAATTTATGAATATTTAATCTTATTTTTAAAAAATTTATTTCTCTTTGATTTCTTTTTTTAAAACTACTATAAGATTTGACCATTTTTTATTTATTTGTTTACCCTTTTGTCTTGGTTGTCTTCAGTATAAAAGGCACAAACCATGTTGCCGACCAATCTTCTTTGTATCAAGCGGCTTTGTAATTTTCTAATATATACATGCAATGTAAAACAATTAAACTTAAGAGACAAGAACATGCATTGCCCATTGTCTTTGGTAATGGAGTCTTTTTTTTAAAAAAAAAAAAAAAAATCTGTCCTATAACTTAAACAAAATTTTCTTTCTTTTATTTGTTTTGGATAAATGGTTTATTGAGTTTGCTGACTCTACCTAACATGTTTGAAATCCTAAGAAAATTAAAAAGTAAAAAGATCAGTCTAAATGGGTTTAAATAGGGGTGTAATCGAGATGAGTCGAATAATATTGGGCTTGGCTCAATGAGTATCTATATGGACTCGAGCTCTGTGGACGCTGGTTTTCGCCCGAGGTCCACAATCGAGAATTTATAGTATGGGGGTACTAGCGATCCTGCAAAACAAAGGTAGAATGAGCGGGGAGCACTGCCCACTGGTGTGGTGGGTGCCGTAGGCACTCCGACGCTCAAGTCAGTAGTGAAGACGAGCTGTAAATAATGGAAGAGCAATGCTTGATGTTATCTTGACTTCTTTTGACTGCCGTGAGGGCGGTGGCCGGTGTTTAGAGAGTAAGAAGCTTAGAGAGCTCATGTATGAGAGCTCAGACCCCTGCTGGAAAAACTATGCTCTCTGCTTGTGGATTACCCCTTCTATTTATATGATATTGGGAGGTGTGCTTATTTAATACATTAATTGTTTGTCCGTTGGATGCTGGAAACGGTTGATCCATGAGAGGGGAGGAGTTATGAGTTCAAGCATTTTTTGGGTTGGCAACTGATAAGTTAGGAGGCCATTTTGGTCAGATATTTTCTTCGGTATGAGCTTGTGATATAAGCTTACAAATGGGCTTTCTCTGAGGGTTTTGGGTTCTTTAGACTCATGGGTGATGAGTGTCGGGCCCCACTTTGTGCGTGGGCCTGAAGAGGTAATTGGGGCCCAAGTATATTCTGGGTACTGTTTGGGAAGATTGAGTTATATTTGATATAGGGCCTGAAGCGAAAAGTCAAAAATGCCCTTAGCCCAAATTTGGCCCGTACAGTTTGTTCCCTACTATCTAAGTCAAGAATTCATTGGCTAGGAGAGTACTTGACGCGTGTGTCGCCTGGGGCGAGACCATAGGATATAGGTGTACCTGAACGTTGATGCTACTTATCGACATAACCAAACGAATGCCAGGTTGTGAACATGACTCTGCATGAGCCATTTAGGATGTACCCAGTCGTCTGAGCCAGATGAAAGTCAGGATCATCCCCACACTACGGGTCAATGAACCAGGGGAGTCTTTAATGTCGTCTGAACAAGATGCAGATCATGTCTTGAATTGGACTTACATGAGCCATGGGGAATGTTCCCGGTCAACTGAACCAGATGAAGGTCAGGATAATCCCCACACTATGGGTCAAATGACATGGGAATCTTCAATGTCGTCTGGACCAGATGAAGGCCAAGTCTTCAACTTGACTTTACATGAGCCATGGGGAATGTTCCCAATCGACTGAACCAGATGAATGTCAGGATAATCCTCATATTACGGGTCAAATGACCAGAGGAATCTTCAATGTCGTCTGGACCAGATGAAGGCCATGTCTTCAACTTGACTCTACATGAGTCATGGGGAATGTTCCCATCGACTGAACCAGATGAAGGTCAGGATAATTCTCATACTATGGGTCAAATGACAGAGGAATCTTCAATGTCGTCTAGACCAGATGAAGGTCAGGTCTTCAACTTGACTCTACATGAGCCATTGAGAATGTTCCCAGTCGACTGAACCAGATGGATGTCAGGATAATCCTCATACTACGGGTCAAAGGACCAAGGGAACCTTTAATGTCGTCTGGACCAGATGAATGCCAGATCTTCAACTTGACTCTACATAAGCTATGGGGAATGTTCACAGTCGACTAAACCAGATGAATGTCATGATAATCCCCATACTACGGGTCAAATGACCAGGGGAATATTCAATGTCGTCTGGACCAGATGAAGTCCAGGTCTTCAACTTGACTCTACATGAGCCATGGGGAATGTTCCCAGTCGACTGAACCAGATGAAGGTCAGGATAATCCCCATACTACGGGTCAAATGACCAGGGAAATATTCAATGTCGTCTGGACCAAATGAAGACCATGATAGCCCTCACTTCACTAGACCTGATGAAGGTCCGGAGGAGTCACCACTCCACTAGACCTGATGAAGGTCCAAGGGAGTCTACGGTCAACTGCACCTGATGAATGTATATAAGAGACTACACACTACTAGACCTAATGATGGTTTAAGAGAGTCTTCACTCTACTAGAACTGATGGAGTTCCAATAGAGTTTTCAGTCCATCTAACATGATGAAGATCCATGAGAGTCTTCATTTATCACTCCACTAGACCTGATGAAGTTCTATAAGGGTCTTCACTTCCCATTCTACTAGATCTTATATGTAGTGTTGAACGTGATCTTTAACGAGTGCCAAGCTTCACATGGTAGTGTCGACTGTGATCCTTAACAAGTGCCAAGCTTCACACGTGTAGTGTCGACTGGGATCCTTAACAAGTGTCAAGCTTCACACTTGTAGTGTCGAATGTGACATCCTCCTCATGCTGAGTCTCCATGCATGTAGTGTTGACTGGGACACGATGTAACACCTCATATGCGCCCGAGAAATGAAATTATTATGAGCAAAACTTGAACTTCATTCGACATTCATTGAGCTTTGTCGAAAAGACTAGGCAAATGCAAATTCAGCTCTCTTTGGCTTGTCGTGTCGAATGGGATTTTTTTCGTCTAAGCCAAACTTTTGTGTAAGTCGTATGGGATAGAGTCATCTATTATTATTCTCCAGTTGTCCAGAATAAGAAAAAGGACTTGTCGTATCGAGTGAGACCGCTGCATGGATGAAATTTCCAACAAGATTAGTGGCAAATGTGGAAGGATCATACATGTTGTTTGGAAGTTTCATCGAGTAAACCAATTGGTAGTTTTGTTATAAGCAGCACACCTTGTGGAATGGGCCATATTGCCATACATTTGTAAGAAGTAAGTCTTGGCGAATTACTATCAGTTGAAACAATAGGTTGACATCTATTTGTCGTGGCGAATGGGGCAATTATCTGTATCATAAATATGATTACTAGCAGGTTTAAAAACATTGATACCTATTTTAGAATAATTTTGTATGAGAAAATTTGAAGGCTCTCCGTATAAGAATAATATCTTGTGTCGAGTGGGATAACTGCATGTCTTTGTACATGATACACTACTTCGTCGTATGGAGAATATGACAACCTTTCCCGTGTAGTCTGAAGTATATGACAATTTATAGAGAATATTTCTTGGTCGATTGTGTATGCTGGAGGATTATGAGGGTATTCTCATGTCGACTGGGAGAAGCATGTCGATTGGGCCAAGTAATGGTCTATATAAGTTGATTTGGAGTGAATGGGTTTCTCCATAAGTTTGGGTTTTGTGAGGGATAATTTTTTCTAAAGTAACCAATGAATACTTGTTTGGGAAGCTATGATGTCCCCAAGGCGACAATGAGTGGTCATCTGGCCCTTTTTTTATGGACTAATTACATCAAGTGTCACTTTATTGAAATATATTGCTAGCATACCATTTGTAGGGTCGCTTGGGCGGATTTGAGGTTCTCTCATTGTGATGGTTGATGGAACTTTCTCTCTTCTTGTTCCTTTTATCCTCCTCTCATCTAATCTCAATTTTAGCCCAGGCCATGACATGGTCCATAGTGTAGCATCGAAATTTGGCTGGTGGAGATCCGGAAAGGATATTCTCTATTTGTTGAAACGTGCGACATAGCCTCGTAGAGATTCTCTTTTCCACTGCTGAATTGTGTTAAGGTCGACTGCAGTTTTCTCAAGTTTACAAGAGCTAGCAAAGTGCTCCACAAACTTATCAGCTAGTTCCTGATATGACCCAATAATCCTGTAAGGTAGATTGACGAACCATGTGAGGGCTGAGCCTGCCAATATTTCTCTGAATCCTCTACACATTCAAGCTTCCTATTGATGATGAGCCCGATCAGTCGACATCATCTTGTATTTGTAATGGATCACATGATCGTTCGGGTATGTGGATCCATCATATATCTTCATATCTAGTGGGCTGAACTTTCGTGGGAGTTCAATGGAAGTAATGGATCCCAAAAAATGAGTATCTGAGATCGTTCCAGCTCGACTTTTTCTCACTGGTAGTCTGACACCAGATAGGCTGGAGAGAATTGCATCTTTGAACTCCTTCATTTCCTTGTGCATGGTGGAGGCAACTTGTCGTGCTTGGTCGGTTGGGGAGATATGTTGACTTCTTTCTTGATTTGGTGGATGGTTGTCTGATTGCGGATTGTCACTTGCAGTATTATTGAATACCTCTAGGAGATTGGTTGGGATTGTAGGATTGCTGGGATGGCCTGAAGTGTCACGATGTTAGGAGGTTGAATAAATTTGCTCCAATTACTTCTGGAGGGTCGTATTGGAGATTCGCATGGCTGAGTTTTCCTCCTCTAAAACTCGTAATCGTTTTTGTAGAATGGCCAATTGAGAGGCCACAGGGTCCAATGACTGATCATTGCTAGAAGCCATGTGTAGCTGTGTTGAAGGGATCGTAGACTGAGAGATCTTTGTTCGCTATAAATCGCTAAGGCCTCATAGTAGGTGCCAAATTGTGGACGCTGGTTTTCGCCCGAGGTCCACAATCGAGAATTTGTAGTATGAGGGCACTAGCGATCCTGCAAAACAAATGTAGAATGAGCGGGGAGTACTGCCCACTGGTATGGTGGGTGCCATAGGCACTCCGACGCTCAAGTCAGTAGTGAAGACGAGCTGTAAATAATGGAAGAGCAATGCTTGATGTTACATTGACTTCTTTTGACTACCGTGAGGGCGGTGGCCGGTGTTTAGAGAGTACGAAGCTTAAAGAGCTCATGCATGAGAGCTCAGACCTCTGCTGGAAAAACTCTACCCTCTGCTTGTGGATTACCCCTTCTATTTATATGATATTGGGAGGTGTGCTTATTTAATACATTAATTGTTTGTCCGTTGGATGCTGGAAACGGTTGATCCATGAGAGGGGAGGAGTTATGAGTTCATGCATTTTTTGGGTTGGTAACTGATAAGTTAGGAGGCCATTTTGGTCAGATATTTTCTTGGGTATGAGCTTGTGAAATAACTTGGACCAATATAAGCTTACAAATTGGCTTTCTCTGAGGGTTTTGGGTTCTTTAGACTGATTGGTGATGAGTGTCGGGCCCCACTTTATGCGTGGGCATGAAGAGGTAATTGGGGCCCAAGTCTATTCTGGGTACTGTTTGAGGGGATTGAGCTATATTTGATATAGGACCTGAAGCAAAAAGTCAAAAATACCATTGGTCGTACAAGCTCGAATCAAACTTTAGATGTATTGTTTAAACTCGACTCGTTAAGAAAATATTAGGTTCAAATTAGGCTTGAATCAATTACTAAACGATTTGACTCGACTCAATTAATTTTAAAAAATTAATTTTTATTTTTATTTAATTAAATTTTAAATAACTTCCCTATAAATTCAAATAATTATGACCTTTAGACACACACATATGATATCGAGTCGAACTGTGTCAATACAATCCAAATCAAGTCTATTTAGAATAGTATTCGTGAGTAAAAAACTATCTGAGTCGAGCTTTTATAAGTCGGTATCGTTTAATAATCGAGTTATTATTTTTGAGTTCAAGTTGGTCATTTATTAAACGAATAGATCTCGAATCAAGCCAAATGTGAGTCGAGTTCGACCCGTTCATGAACTGTTCGGTTTATTTATAATCCTAAATATAAATAAGTGCAAAAACTATGGGTGTTCAAATTTATGCTCAACTCAATGACCTGATCCAAATTGGTCGAGTTTAAAGTATCTAATTCATTGGATCGATTCGATATATATATATGGTATAGGCAAATAAAATGACTAGAACTCTACTAACCAAGTAAATATATTTTCAGTTTTGAACATATTAAGTTTATTATAATTTTGGGAAAAAAAAAATACTTTTTTTATTTTTTTACACGAAAAAATACTAGTACTTTGTCGTGTATCCGCACAAAAAATTCATGTTGACATCCGTATTGTAGAAAGATTAATATATATATATATATATATATATATTTATTTATTTATTTAGTTGCTAATGTAACTGAGGTTCAAAAATGTTATTGAGACTAACATAAACACAAATTTCAGTCGCAATGTGACTATGACTAGGAGTCAGCAATGTGACCAGGGATAAGTAATGTGATTGAGACACATACAACACACCTTTCAGTCACCAACGTGACTGAGGTAGAATGTGACTATGACTGATGGTCAACAATATGACTGATGCACAAGCAACACAACTTTCATTCACCAATATGATTGGGTGGAATGTGATATTGACTTGGGGTCAATAATATAATTGAGACACATAAAACAATACTTTCAATCACGAATATGACTAATGTAGAATATGACTGTGACTAAAGGCTACCAATATGACTGAGACATATATAACATAACTTTTAATCACCAATGTGACTGTGGCTAAGCTCAATGTGATTTAGATAAATATGATGAACTCAATATGATTGTAACTGAAGTCAATGTGATTGAATTCAATGTGATTTAGATAAAATTGACTATGACTGAGTTTAATGTGACTTACATAAAATGTGACTATGATTTAACTCAATGTTATTATTAATGTCGCTGAGCTCATTGTGACTATGATTGATCTCAATGTGACTTAAGGTAAGCAATGTAATTGAGGCACAAATAACACAACTTTCAATCACTAATGTGACTGAGGTACTAGGTGAATATGATTGAGCTCATGTGAGTTAGGTAAAACATGATTGTGATTGAGCTCATTATGATTTAAGTAAAATGTGATTGTGAATGAACTCGATGTAACTTAGGTAAAATATGATTATGATTGAGCTCAATATGACTTAAGTAAAATGTGATTGTGACTGAGCTCAATGAATTGTGACTATGATTGAGGTCACTAAAATATGATTGAGCTTAATAAAAAATCATTGTTGTACATTTTGTAATTGATTATGATGTCTGCAATCGCTTATTTGGAATTAACTTTTGGGTCATACTGTAAAATTATAGGACTCATTCAATTTAATTATATGGGTTTTCACAAATCATAAATTATATGTTTGAGCATAAAAATATATGTGTTTTAGTAAAAACGGTTAGGGTTGTGTAGTATGTGCGACGCAATAATTTTTGGACTGATTTATATCCTGCTAAAATTTAAATTTAAGAGAGATTTATTGATGAAAGTTATAGGTATATATGATAAATGTATGTAAAATTTTACATATTGTGATTTTGAATTCGAAAGAATAAGTTATGAGAGTTTGAATATGACTAACATGAAATTATGAATTTTTTTATAAACATAAGGGCATTTTTACCCTTTTTTTATTTGTAGAAACTAGTATTTATTTTAAATCTTATGATTTCTGTATCAATAATATATAACGACATGTGTAGTAATTTCCTATTAACCATATGTCTTGTTTCGTAATTTTAGTCCCAATATGACTAAATTGCTTGGGCTTATAAGATTATTAGTACCAGTGTTGGTGTTTTTGGGCTTTTAAATAAAAGTCTCTTCCTCCGGATTAGAGGTGGTGATAGAGAGAATCAATAATTTGAGTCAAAATTAAGGTTCCGAATTTATAAAAATTTCAAAATTTATTATATACTATGATTTGTATATTTTTATCTTTATCAGCATGTGTCTATTTTAAAAATTCATAAAAGATTTTATAAAATTTAAGACAGTTGATGACCGCTCATGTTCAGGACACCTTTAGAAATGATCAAAATTCAGTAGAACAAGGTACAAATATCTTGCGCCAGTCCAATAATCTATTCATAATTATGCCTTTGAATTTCGATGTTGAAAGTACCTACAAGCAATAGCGACAAAGAATCTTTATACCCAAGAGGGGGAGTGAATTGGGTTATCGCTATAAATGCGGAAATAAAAAATCTTTACCGATTTTTAGCTCTTATTACCAAGTGGGGACTTTAGGAAATTTTCTCTATTCCAATTAATAGTATATATGCAAGTTTTCTATTCAATATGTATAAGCTTAAATAAACTTGCAAATAGTAAAAGTATAGAGAAAGAGAAATACGACACGAAGATTTATAGTGGTTCGGTCAAACGTGCCTACGTCCACTCCCCCAAGCCTCGCTTGAATATTTCCACTAAAATCGAGTTTCCGTGGTTCACTCGCAACCAAGAGTTTTCCGCAAAGGCGCACTCCGAACCCTTTACAATTTTGAGTTTTGTTCGTAGGTGCACTCACAACCTTTACAACTTACCCAACCAAATGGGATTTCACAAATCACAAGTGTTTTGTTAAGAAAGAATTAAAACACACTTGGGCACTCACAAATAATAAGAAGATTGTGTGAGTTGCAAACCCAAGTGATCTAAGCTCACTAAATGTAATGAAGATGTGTGTGAGCTTGTATGAGTGTTTAAGTGTATGAAGGTTTAAGACACTCTTGTATTTGCCTTAGAGAATGTATGAAGGTTGTGTATTAAGTCTCTCTAGGTTTCTTACTTGGGGAAAATGAGTTGGGGTCCTATTTATAATAAAATGCAAAGTATTCCCCAACTTACAGCGAAATCGGCGAGCAAACCGGCGAGGAGACCGGCATGCGGTCTAGGTTTGCAACGGCTCCTAACGGCTATATAACGTTCAAAAAACTATTTGTTAGACCGGCGAGCAAACCGGTATGGAGACCGGCGAGGAGCTCCCTGGTTCCAGAGAGTATGATTTTCTCAGCCAAAACCGGCATGAATACCGGCGAGCAAACCGGCATGGAGCTCCCTGGTTTCAGCTCCCTGGTTTCAGTTCTGATGACCAATCAAGACTGATGACACTTGGTATTTTGGACATAACTCTCTCTAGAAAATTCCAAATCATGATCCGTAAATTTCTAAATACACTAGACACATAGATATAGCTTCTGTAAAAAATTCAGCTCCAAAAACATTAAGATGAATTTTATGGAATTTTTATAATGTGACATAAATGCAGAAAATGCACATATGAACATGTTGTAGTAAAATGGCTCTAGAAAAAGTTCTATATATCGGAATTGTGTTCCGTTTGAACCGTAGCAAACTAGAGACACATATCTATCTAATGGTATATCATTTGAAGTTTAATTCAACCATTTGATAATTTTTATAAGATCATTTACCGATGCACTTGTGCATGAAGTTCATTTTGGTGCAAATAAAATGCAAATGATTCTTTTAGCATTTTAAGCCATTTTAAATGCAAGTGATGCAAAATGTATGATTCCTAAGAGCTTTAGATCACTTGAGTAAACTCACTTACAATAAAATTTAGCTCTTAATCATTATCTTCGATTTGCCGCTAGTCTTCATATTCTCGCTCTTCACCCCATATGCTTCGACACTTTTTGTATTGTTTCGTGTTCGTACGTCGAAGACTTCTTTCATGTTGATGTCATCAAAATCCTTTTATGCGATCAAGTCGCCAACAGATGTTATACTAGATTGTTAGTTTAACCTAGCTACCACGTTATTTAGGATATTGGTGGATAGCTACTCAAGAGTTTTGATGATGATCTATGGATGACTTGACCAAACATTCTGATGTCTAAAGTTGGTGTGATTTCACATAAGAGTGTGTAAACCCCCGGGATGGTTGGATATCCCACCATTTTAGATATATCCGAAATCGAAATCGAAACCAAATTTAATATATGTTATCTATTCATAATCGGAAAAAAATTCGTAATCGATATTCATATATGAAACCTACCGAAATAACATAATATTTTAAAATGAAAAGAAAGAAAAATATGACAAAACTCAAAAAAAAAAATTAAAAAAAAAAATTAGTTACTTATTTAAAAGATTACTTTTGATTTTATAATTAATATTATTATATTTATTAGTTATTTTTGTTCGGATATTGGATATCTGATATCCAAAATGCTAAAATCATAATCGACCAAAATTCATTTCATATACTTAATTTCATATCCGAAACATATCCATTAAATTTCATATATTGAATATTTTTTTAGTTAGTTATGGTCGAATATCCAATATATCAGACCTAATTACCATCCCTATGCACAGTGCCTATCTCAAGCATATAATCAGCTTTCTCCACACCAACCTTTTCACACTTGTTAGTCTGAGAAAATGGAGATGGACAAAAAATCTTGAATTCCAATTTAGAATCAAGATCTCGTATTAAATATGGATTTGAGACAAATAATCGTCCTGAATAAATATTTTGGTTTAGAATCGGAATGATTTTTTGCTCTTAATAAAAAAAAATCGACTGGGGATTCAGGACTGTAAATCTTATGGAATATCGAATTTTAACATAAGAAGTCATGAATCCCGATTAGGATCCTGAACCGATACGGAATAATTTTTTATCTCGAATTATAATCAGGATGAAAAAATTATCACAAATATCAAATTTTAGCTTAAAAATTCCCGAGTCTCAGTCGAGATTTGAATCATGAACCATTCAGTTTAGAGTTCAAGATGATTTTTCTTCCCGAATTATAATCAAAACGGATCAGGACGAAATAAGATTAAAACAAGACGTCTCAATTACCATTCCTAGATATATCCCTCTTCCGCACCAACACAAGATTCCCATGGTGGTTTTGGGTGTGAAAAAGGCATTGACAGATTAACTTAGCATTGATACCAGAGGGAACGATTGCAGCAACGCAATTAATGGAGCAGATTCTGCATTAAAAACAATCCAATCAAAAAAAAAATTAGGGGCATTCCGAGAATTGAACTCGGGACCTCTCGCACCCTAAGCGAGAATCATACCACTAGACCAAATGCCCTTTATTGAACTTTAAATTTGAAATAATAATATTATTTACAACCAATAGAAAACAATCAGTGTCGATACTGTGTGAGAATGAAATCTAAACATTGAACGAACACGGTGCTGTTTCCGGGGCTGAACCTGGGTCGCCGGCGTGACAGGCGGATACACGTCTAATGGAGGTTTTCATCGATGGACAAATTGTATTACTCGTTGTATTCTCGTATTATATTTTATGTTATCTAAGCGGCGATTCATCGTTCTATTTGGACGATTCGATTCTGATAATTTTGACCACTTTAAATCGATACTGATTTTTGAGTGATTTTGACTGATTAATCGATCGATTTTTTATTTTTCAAAAATCTTCGTATTTTATTTTTTAATTTATTTTTAGTTTTTCAAAATATTTTTTATAGTTTTGATGGATGATTTTGTGGGGAAAAAAAAGAATGATGCCATTAGAAACGATAAAAAGAGTAAGAAAATATTTCAATTTAAAAAAATTATTGACATTATAATAACACCAGTATCCTTAAAATATTATATTTTCTTGAGGAAATATAATTTTTTCTAACTATATTAAAATAGTACGTATTCATATTGACTTAACTAAAGACTCTGGTTGTTTAAAGTTTTTTTTAATCATAAATAAATGATTTTAATGATTTTTTGAAGATCTTAACAGATGAGTTTTGCACTTTTTTTTTAACCATACGAAATGCCAAATTTACTATTATCTATTAATTTCAAATTAATCTCTGACTATTTCTGATTAATCGCAAACCTCTCATGTAGTGATTTGCTACCAATTTCTGAAGAAAGAGTTTGATCTATAGTAAAAAAGAAGTAATTTACTCTAAATAATTCTTCAACTAATTGTGGAACTTCTTCATCAACATTCTCATCAAATTATATTTTTCTATGAATAATACGTTTTTAATGGAAAAGATGTTCTCATTTTCGTGTATGCCTATGGACTTAACTTCACTCTTTATTTTCGGATCATCACTAGTATCGGCCAAGCGAATTAGGCTTCTAATAGCTTTAACACTTTCCACTTTTAGAGTAAAATTCAGAGTTTTTTTTCATATGGTCTTTGAAAACTTGCCAACGTTTTGAAAAATGATAAAATAAAGTATAAATGCGTTGCACCATTCTGAAAAAAAGATACTTTTTTTGGAACAAGAATTGGCCATATCACATAATGCAAGATTAAGACTACGATAGTAGCATGAGGTATAGAAAAATCTAGGATTTATTTCGAGTAATCTTTTCTATATACTTTTGTGTTTGCCTTACATATTAGATCGATTGTCATAGTCTTGTCCTATTACATTATCAATGTCTAGTTTAAGAGTACTCAATGCAGCTTTCAACGTATTAAATAGTCTCAAACTTAATGTGTCTCACACCTTCATAAATTCTAAAAAGAACTCTTCTATCTTGACCGAATTCGTTGAAACATCTCCATATCGTATTACAAGCAACATTCGTCCTGTTCTTCATGACTTATATTTGGAGTGCAATCTAGAATGACTGAAAATATTTTGCCTCCGAATTTTCTGAAGAATCACATTTTTAACATTTGAATTAGTTTATTTTGAATATTATGACCAAGTTAATGGTAATTGTTTGTGAAGAAAATCGCCCTAGGACGAACCAGTCAATGTGGGGCGAAAAGAAAGGACATGTCAAGGGACGAACAACAATTAGGACGAACAGGTATTACAGAGCGATTTGCAATCAGGACGACGAGGGGAAAAGCAGTTAGGACGATTATCATGCGTTGCAGTTGATCTCACGATCTAGCGGTTAGGCCGTAACTACCCACGGTCTGGCAGTTATCACAGACAACTCAGCAGTTAGATGCATGATCCAGCAGTTGCAAAAACTCAGCAGTTAGATGCATGATCCAGCAGTTGCAAGCATGAAACATGGGAGTTCGTAGACCAGGAAAAGTTAAACCGCACAAGCAGTTAATAAATGCTCACTATAAAAGGCTCAAACATGGGAAGAAAAAAAAAAGAAGAAAAAATGAAGACTCTTAATGATCATTTTATTTTAGTTTCGTAGCTTTGTAATCAGTAGACTGTAATTTGTGTGTTTGTGTCCTTTGGAGGCTTGTTCACTTAATCAAACACCCATTTGTTGGGACTTTGTCTCAGGAGGTTTGAACCTTAGACGCTCTTCGACGAAAAATTGTGCGAACAGTAATGAATTTCAAAAGTCTTAATACGCCATATATGTGATCTCAAGTACCCTCAATAATAGTTGTCTCCAATGCTCTTTATCCTCAATCGACACACATTCATAAATAATGAAGTCCAATAATAATTTAAAAATAATAATAATAATGACACTAGTAGTACATGAACAAAAAAATAAGAACAGAAACAGTCATATAAACAACATAGATAAAATTTAAGATTTTTTTAAAAACAATTATACAATATATAATTTGATAATTAACGAAAATAGACATATGCATAACATATAAATCATTCTTTATAAAATATAAAGATTATAATTTTAAAACTAATGAGTATAAGAGACTTATAAAAATTCACAAGCCAAAAGTCAATTTATATGTTGGATTCTCTCCCATGTTCAATAAAAAAAAAAAAAAGAATTTTTCACGAAGAAATAGCATTTCATTAATCGTTTTTATCACCAGCATTATTCTTAATCTCTCTCGCTCATAACCTCCTTTCTCTCTCTCTCTCTCTCTTTTAAAAAAAAAAAAATTTATTATTTTAATTTGTTGTCTGAGATTATAGCAAAGCTAATAAAATATTACGAGTTGGGTCTAAACCTTTGAGTAATTAATATTTAATCTTTACCGACATTCTTATTTGAATAATGAATTGGGGCTAAAAAATTTATTAGAATCGGGACCCTAGGCAACACCGTAGGCTGTCTAGGGTCCAAAGCCGGCACTGAACTACTTAGTATATGTGTACTATCGCACCACTAATAATAATAATAATAATAATAATAATAATAATAATAATAATAATAATAATAATAATAAATAAAAATTTAGCTTTGTTAAGTTGATGAAGTTAGCAAGACTCGTCTCTTAAATTTATTAGAATTAAAGCATCAACTGAATTCACTGGTGTGGGATGTTGACTATGTTGCTTTCATCTTGTAATGCTTGGAGTCTACTTTGATTGTCTATGAGTTGTTTTAAATTTTATATTGTCTTATGTAAGTTTTTAAAATGAAATTACTACTAATAAAGAATATAAAAAATATTCATATTATATATTGAAATTTGAAATTTCTCTAGAATCGGGGGCAATAATTTTAGTTCAAATTTAAAAATTACAACTGACAGTCTGTGGCCACTCCTCCCGAGACCACCTAAACCACCACCTTAAGTTTCAAATTGAATAAATATCTTATTCTTAAGGCCAGTTGATGTGGCAAAATGTTCTGGGGACCTTGGAAACAAAACAGTTATCAAGTAACATCAAAAATCAAAATCAACTTTGATAAAATCTGGCTACAGAATCTCTGTCCTGAAAATTGACCACTATTGAAAAGCATTGTTCTATCAACATTTTGCACAAGACAGAGAGATGAGACTGCCTGGAGACCAGCAGATAGATGCATTGCAAGATAATAATGCCTGCTATGCCACTGCGCAGAGTGCGCGGCAACTTGAGAAAATTCTAGTTTTCTAAGTCATGGAATCTGTAAATTTTCAGGGATCTCAAAAATAAAGGAGTTTGATCATTCAAGATAATCTAATTTATGGTTCCTGCTGTTTCACAGCAGCACAAGCTTTCCCCCTTGTATTGGACATTATCAAGAATTTCCTGCAAAACTGCTAATACTAATACTTTTTTTTTTGTAATCAACTGATAGAACAGATGAAAGCAAAAGAGAAATGGCGGCCGAGTGCACGAAGGCAGGCTCCTGCGATTGCGGGTTCTACGCAGTCTTACTCCTGCAAGTAGAGAGGTTGTTTCCAGTTGAATACACTCTTGCAGTCTCATGTATCTATATTCAAAATAAACCCAACAAATATTCATTTGCATTTTGCTGGTAAATGAGTTGCAGAACGACCAGATAATTTCAATCCAAAACCTAAGTGCAAACTGATATAAGAAAGAACTAACTCGAGAATTCAACCAAAAGAAAGATCCTTAAACTTAACTGTAACTGAAGTCTATAAAGCATACATACTTTTACAGTAAAAACAACAGGTTCATATCCTTTACAGCGATACAGGAAAGCGATACGGAAAGTGCAATTACTATCTGTTCTTATAAAGATGTTGCTGTTTAGCTGGAGGAAGTAATAGCAACCAGGTCTGCAACAATCGAACTACTATAACCTACAAGAGGTAGATAAAACTGCTACCCTATCTTCCTATGTACCTGCAAATCATACAAAGGCAAATAATTCAATCAAACCGATAAAAAAGATTGCGGCGAAGACATTTCAATAAATACTATAATCTTTCAATAAAATTCAGAGCTTTGTGATTACAATGATTGAAATAAATATAGACCAAATTTTAGAAAATAGTTAATTAGCCAAAATTCATGAAACCAAGGGAGACAGAGCACTTCAGAATGTATTCTAGAATCAGCTGATAGATTGGTTTAACTAGCAACCATCCCAACATCAAGGTTTCACAAATATGGCACAAAAGACAGAGCTCACTCTAAGGATGCTGTAAAATTATTTCAAGTTATATGAAGCTGGAACCAAAATTGCCCTTCAGGAACATGCAAGTCTAAACAAAAATGTCCATTTAGCATTCTGTGTGAATTTCAATTCTGTGTTAATTTCACTGATATATGATACCTTGAAGAGTATATAATCCTTGGCCAGTTAACTCTTAATAATAGAGAGATCCTACACAAAGAAAATTTATAAAAAAATGTATTAGTTACAGACTGAGTGAAATTCGAAAAACTTATCCAAACATCTTATAGACGATTATAATACAGTACCTTGCCACCAATTTCCTCTCGAAGCACTCCCAGAATCATCTTCTCCATCTTTTTTGAACTGAGAGCATCACAACTTGTTAGCAGATTCCTAAACTAAAAAACATTCAATCAAATAACAGTAATGTGCCCCTCGATCATTCCCTACTCTTTTTTTCCCGAAATTAGACTAGGTAAAAGAGTATAGCCCATTGATGGCAACCAACAATGTTGCTAAATTTTATCATGCTTATTTAGTTATCTTTGTATGTGGACAATTAGTGGATGAGGTGCTCACCACATAGTTGATTCCAGGGCCCTGGGAATTTGGTGGTCTTGGAGAATAGACATCTTGGCCACCATAATAGATCGATGAACTTAAATGGCATGGTTGCACTCTCTGGTCCTGATACATGGAACTCGTGTCCTTATCAACCATGCCCTGACTTTCGGTTTCATATCTTCTTGACGCATCACCTGAGCAGGAAAGTAAGAGAACTCAGTCCCCCAAAAAACTTTTTAATCAAACTTTTGTACAAATGTATGCTGTCAAAGGTAGAAGGCAGGACAGAGCATTTTGGTAGTGTAAGCGCCATTGCACTTGACAAAGGATTTTGATGATGCAACGCTAGGACTTCGACATGCATTCGCGAGCATTACAAAGATATGTCGAAGCAAATGAATGTGAAAACTCTACAGTTAAATGAAGAAATCAAGAGAAATCTTATAACTTAAGGATCTCAATGTAAGTGAGTTGATAATTCAAGCATTCTAAGCTCATATGACTCATAGACATTCATAAAAAGCATTTAGGCCATGTGCATATTGTTTTAATCTTCAAATCCTGTGTTTTCTGCACCGTAACCGGCACACCGACCTCTGAACCGACATACCGATGTCTCTGCTATGCTTTGAACAGTTTTGCATGCTCTATGGAACCAAGCTACTCCATACCGGTCAATCTGGAGTTTGCATAGCTACTGGAACCGGGACGGATCAAACCGATCCCCATACCGGTTAGCTACCCGGCATGCTGGTCAACATACCGGTCAGTAATCTGGTTGGTCTATGCTTCATGCTCAACAATTATATTGGATATAACTGTTTGAATTGCAGGACCGACATATCGGCCCCTGTAGACCGGTATACCGGTCTCAGGACAGAGAGCTGGGACGGTTTTCACTTTCACTATATATTGAGCTCCAATTTCGTTTTTGCTAACTTCTTACACCTTCTCACATTTTTTTAAAAGCAAAAACAAAGAGAGAAACAAATCTTCTCATTCATATACTCTCTTGATTATCAAAACTCACTAAATATATCTTCATATCATTTAGAGAGCTTGGATTTACTTAGGTTAACAACTCACAAATCTAATCTTCTTTATCCTTTGTGAGTACTCAAGTGATATTGTAAAACCTTCGTATCTCAAACACTTATGGTTGTGGAAATCACTTGTTGAGTGAGTATACTAAAAAAGGTGAATTTGTATGAAGGTTTTGAGTGAGCCTAGAAGATAAAACTCTTGTGTAAAGACTTGGAGTAAACCTATAAACAAAACTCTTGGTTTGTGAGTGAGCCACGAAAAACTCATAGTGTAAATTGTGAAATCACTTTTGAATAGTGGAAAGCTTCAAGCGCTGCTTGGAGGAGTATACGTAGGCATTGTTGGCCAAACCACTAAAAATTACGGTGTCAATTTCTCTAACTCTTACTCTTTTATTTATCGCAAGTTTTATATTATATTTGTTTATCATTTAATGAAACTTGTTATTGAGTAAATAGATATTTGATTTAGTGATTGCATATATCAATTGTGGAAATTGAATTATAAGCTTATTTGGTAAAGCTAGCTTAAAATCGTAAAGATTCAACCCCCTTAGGTATATAGAGATTATTATTGTGCTTGTAGGAAATTTCAGGTAGTTTAACATGCCCAAACATTACCTTTGACCAGTCAAATGACAGATTGACTAATCAAATATGCAGAATTTTATAGTCATAACTTAAAATACATAAACTATGCTTATACTCGCCTATGCGACTGTTTGAAAAACCCGTCCAAGCACGGCTTTAACAGCATAGCATTTATATACAACAAAAATTATTTAAAAAAAATGTCTTTAATATAAGAATTCAAACACGATTATAATTGCATACACAATTAAGAAATGCGATACGTACCAGGAGCTCCAGTTTTACTGTTCCAGGCCTCCCTTGAAAAATCATGATTTTTCTCCATTGATTCAGAATGCAGAGCCTCTCTTCCTAACACCTAATAAAATCAACACAAAACTAAATCATTATCAAATGGGTCCCAAAAACATTACACAAAAGAAGCAACAACAGGAATATATATATATATATATTTCAATCACTGAAAATGAAGAAACCGCATGACTATAATATTTTTTTTTAAAAATCGTTCGCAATCTCACCGACAAATCATCTTTACGGAAAATTTCTTGAATTCAAACCCAAGACCTTAAGATAAGATCCAAATCGTAAGCGACATCCCTTGGTACCCCATAATTATAATTTACTCTAACAAAAAAAAAATACCTTAGAGGGAGGCGAAAAGATAGAAGCGAAAATCCCAGAGGAGGAAGAAGATTCTTTGGAGCCAAACAACTCATTTGTTAATGAAGAAGAGGAACCCATTTGCTTTCTTCCTCCTTCCATTTCTCTCTTACAGAGTGTCAAAGACTCAAAAATATTTCTCTCTTTTTATATTGAATGAATCTCTCAGGCTCAGCCGCCAGACGAAAAGAGAGATACGTATAGTACAATTTTTTTTATATATAAATTCAAAGAATCCACCGTCAAAAGAAAGAAAAAAAAAGTAGCAATTGAATTAGAAAAAAATTGAATGAAAAAAAAAAAAAAAGAAAGCGTATACAACTGAAACTATAATGAAAGAAAGAAACACGGCACGTGAAGTGAAGATCCGAACGTAGTTAGAAATGAAACCGTCGCACAAGCCAAAGTAATTTATAAGCTTTCCATAAATGAAATAAGTTATTTTTGCTAAAATTTGATGTATTTTTTAATAGATAAAATTATAATAATATTATTTTTAAATTAACTCAAACATTAATTTCGGATAAAATAACAATACTCTTCCATAAACAATCACTTTTGCTTTTATAATTATTTTAAATATTATTTTTAAAAAATGTGATTTAATAATAAATAAAAAAGTTATTTTAATTGTTTTTTTCACTCATTCTGAATCTTTACGGGTTTCAGTAATTTTATTATTGCCTGTCTAGAGAACAGACAGGTTAGGTGCCACGTGGAATACTCGGGAGTGATGGTGGGCCCAGAATTGAATCTCCAGTATTAGACTGCCACGAGTACCTAGTGGATAATATCAACCTAATTTTAGCAGTTTCGTTTTAATGACGTTTTGGAGTTGAAACTTTTTTTTTGGGTACTTTTTGAGATTAAATAAATCACTTGAATTTCCATTTAATTTTTTATTTATGATAAAAAGTCGTCATATATTCTAATTAAAATTTTTATAGATGAATGATTTTTTTCCCAAATATTATATCAAATAAAACTAGTTACAAATCCAAATCGAGATTCGAAATTTAATGTGAATTTTAATAAATGAGTGCAAGATATTATTATTTGTGTTGAGTTCATCTCATTTATTTGAGTTTATAATTCTTCATTAGCAAAATTATGTCTGTAACACTTTTAACCATTTGATTAATTGTATTAAATAGTTAGTCTAGTAGATTTGACCTTGAGATATAAGCAAGTTTCAATCTTCTTCACACAATATAGGAGGGAAAAGTTCTATTCAATTATTATTTTTATTATTATTATTATTATTATTATTAAGTCAAAATCTAACAATTTATTTATGTTAATCCAATGATAATATTCAAGGTAAAAATAGTATTTAGTGAGGTTAATTCAGTTTGGTTTGGTCGAAAAATATTGAGGTCCAATTATTTTTTATTGTCTTTGTGATGGCAAGTTGGCGACTAATAATGGGTGGTTTGGTGGCGGGTTTCCAACGATTTAAAAAAAAAAAAAAAAAAAAAATTGGCGACTAAGAGTGGCAACTGGCAACAGCGTGCCCTAGTCCCGGGCTTTGCCAAGCCCTATCTTTATTTTTATTTTTATTTTTTAAAAAAAATATAATTATTTTTTTAATTTTTTAATACTTAAAATTTAAAATTAAAATTAAGATTTTCAATATATTTAGTTTTTTGTATTAAATTTTACAAATTTAGTTATAAATATATACATTTAGAATTAAAAATTAATTATATAATTAAAAAAATTATTTTTATTATTGAAATGGGGTCAGGACCGAATTCGGACTTTTTTGCCTAATTCCGACCCGGGCCCTAAAAAGGTCTTTGGACCTGCCTGGATTTAGTCGGATCATGCTGACCTCAGACTTTTCTGTTATCCTTATTGACAACCGATGATGACGATGATCATGAATCCATTTTTTTTTTTTGAAATCCCGCCGCCCAATCACCTGACTTAGGCAGAGTAGGTAAAATTTCTAATTATCTCATGTTCTTACAAGAAATATATCTCATGAATTCGAAACACATGATCTGAAAGTCAAATCATGAACTTTACACCATCAAATCACGTTTTGGGATGATCATGAATCCATGATTAAAAAGAATAAGAAAATTTTTGTGATTTTACTCTCAGTGTTTTGGATAAGGGAGTTACAGTTGAAATAATTAGGTGAAACTAAGAATTAATTTAGTAGCATGCTGGTCCTTTTATAAATTATCATGGTAATTAAATAATTAATTAAATATGTATTTGTTTATTAATTAAGCTTTTAAATTGAGATGATTCCAGTGCAGCTGCCGACACGTTGCAAAAGAGAGATTAATGAGTCCACGTGGTAGGTGCGGTCGTTGGTTAGCCACTGTGAGTCGCCGCGTGATCTACGTGGCGCATCATGGTCCCAGCATTTCAACCGTTGGATCTGGGTTGGGGTCTTGTCATGTAATGAATGTGACCCTCTTATTGGATCAATTGGATTAAGCTGTAAATTTGTTACTAGTAAATAGAGATGATAATTGAGGTTATTATTCGTTTATTCGTTTGATATCGATTCGATTTGCTTTAAAGCGAATAGATAATTAAAAAAATAGATTCGTTTAATAAATGGGTCGATTCAATTCGATTATTAAACGAATCGAATACGAATTTAAGCTAATTGATTCGTTTAGGATTCGTTTTATTATTTTCTTTTATTAGTTATTGTTATTTTCAGTTAAGATTCGAGAAATTATATCTAATTACCATAGAAAAAATAATATTATCAATATTTTGTGAGTTATTTTTAGTAAATATATTAAATACATATTTCATAGGTATATTTTTATGAAAAAACAATGTAAATAAATTATGGTAAATTATGTTATTGAATAATATCATGACTAAACGAATATTCGTATTCGTTTAATAAAAATATGAATTCATCACATTTTGATTCGATTCGTTGATTCGTTTTGTCACCTCTACTTGTAAGTGAATCAAAGGAATTGAAAGAACCAATATCTTAAGGGTTTGTGTTTGGTTTCGTTAAAAATAAGGATTTTTATTATAATTAGCATAAAGTCCGCATTTTATGCGGGTTTAGTATATATTTTAGATTTTCATCTTATAAATATTATCGATTTTATTGATTTTATAGTTTAAATTAGACAATTGATTTACTTACACGTAATATTTATGCCTCATTTGTTTATCTCTCAGTTCTCAAATAATTTTTTTAATTGATTGTGTAAGAGCTAATAGTCAGAGTTTGCATTCTGAATTACAATTAAAAAAAACTTATAGAAATAATTCGAAATAAAATAACAAATAACAATATACCCGAAATCTATAAAATTGTGTAGGTTTTGTGGGCGGCTACTATTTTGAATTTTTATTTTAATTGGAGATTATATTTGTATATTCTAACAAGTTTTTTATTCTAATAATTCATTATTTTAATTTTATAATTTAATAATAAAAATATTAATTGTACAGATTAAGTGTCACATATCTATTTTTTATTTTAATAAAATATTATAATATATATTTGTATTATAATAAATAATAAAAAAAATTAATTATAGAAATTAAGTGTCATATAAAACTATGCGAAAGCTTCAAAATATTTATGAGAAAACTTAAAAATGTTTAACTTTATAATATATATATATTATTATTATTATTATTATAATAAGGTTCTTCTTTAATAGTTTTATTAATTTAATTTTATAATTTAATAGTATTTTTTAACTGTAATATAATAGTATAATATGTTTTCTTATTTTAGCACAGTTCTTATAAAATTATAATACGTATTTTTATTATAATATGTATTTTTATTAGAAATTTAATTATAAATATATTTTATTTTTAAATCTTAATAATAAAAAAATAATTGTAGAGATTAAGTGTCACATATGTTTTTTATTTTAATGGGATATTATAATTTAAAGATATTTTATTTTTTAATTTAATAATAAAAATTAATTATAGAGATTATTGTATAGATTAAGTGTCACGTGTTTTTTATTTTAATGAGGATTAATATAATAAGTTTCTTACGTTAATAGTATATTATGTTTTTATATTATAATTGGTTTCTTATGTTAACAATTTATTATTTAAATTTAATAATTTAATAATTTAATAATAATAAATAATTGTAGATATATTTTAATTTTATAACTTAATAGTAAAAAATTAATCGTAGAGATTATGTTAATTGTGGATAATTTAATAGTGTTTTTTTTAATATAATATTATAATATATTTTATTGTTATAATATAATTTTTATAAAATTATAATATATATTTTTATTGTAATATGATTTTATTTACTAAATTTATTAATTTAATTTTATAATTATAATATGCGTGAGGAGGCGGCATACAAATGTTTAAGTGTGTGTATATATATTTAGTATTTTAATTATATATATTTATAGATTGTCACGATTTTATTTAATTTAGATTTCACATTTATTCCATTTATTTTTTTAGGGAAATTAGCAAAGCTAACAAAAAAAAACGTTGTAATTTGTCAAAATGAGCCATAACATTTACGTTTTGCCAATATAATTAATTTCCCTGAAGTAAACTTTGGAAAATCCAATTTCTTTGAAATCTACACAAACTTCCATTTTTCTATTTTATTTAAAATTTCGGAGATCCGATGTTATTACTCTGGATCTCATAAGTTTTAATAATTTTTTTATTCATTTGAAATAAAACTTCGGAGATCCTAAGTTGATACTTCGAATCTCCTAAATTTTAATATTTTGTATTCTTTTGAATCAAAACTTATGAGATCCTAAATTATTACTTTGGATCTATAAGTTTTAATATTTGTTTTATTCTTTTGAATTAAAACTTATGATATCTTACTTAATATTTCGGATCTCCCAAATTTTTTATTTTTGTTAATTTTTTTTTTTAAAAAAAAACTTCGGAAATCCTAAGTCAAAACTTCGGATCTCTCAATTTTTTTTTAAAATTTTTTTTATTAAAACTTAGGAGATCCTGAGTCAAAATTTAGGATCTCCTGAGTTTTTATTTTTTATTTTTTATTTAAAACTTGGGAGATCCTAAATCAAAACTTAGGATCTCATAAGTTTTTAATTTTTTATTTGTTTTTATTAAAAATTTAGGAGATCGTAAATCAAAACTTTGGATCTCATAAGTTTTTTAATTTTTTTCCGAGAACTTGGTGTGACCTAATTGAAATTACGAAAATGTCTTGCATTAATGTCTTCCGATTTTATGCCAAAATGGAGAATCTTCATTCACCTATTGCGGCAAGACAATGGCTAATCGATCCATGAGATATTTTTCTCTGATATGCCATCGGTGTCCGATACTGACTACTCTCAGCCACGTCCATTCTTAATAAATGACTCTACTGATCAACACTAACAGATCTGAGATGTTTGTTACATTGGCTAATAAGGATGACAGAAAAGCCCGGGACCGGTTCGGCCAAGCCTGAGATCAAAAAATCTCGGGTCGGGCCGTAGTTTTAGAAGCCCAGCTCGGGCTCGGGCCTGAGCCGGGCTCAACATATTTAGCCCGAGCTAATTTTTTTTAATTTTTTTTTTTACTTATTATTTGTACTTTGTAGCATTTAAATTGTTAGTTTATAGACTAAACTTTTAATGTATTTGTGAATTATCTTGAAACAAATGACATCTATTTTATATTTGTATGTTCTTAATTTTAATTTTTAATTTTTTAAAACGGGCCGGATAAAGCCCGGGCCCGGCCTGGCAGACGCTCGAGCCGGGCATTTCCCGGGCTCGGGCCAAAATTTTCATGGCGGGGTTTATTTAAGCCCGGCCCCGGCCTGAGTGCCTGACCCATTGGCACTCTTATTGGCTAACCCTTCTTTTCAGACTTCTTAATATGCTTATCAACTCACTCTCTTTCTCGCACACTCGAACAAACTTCACCGAAACTTATGAGATCTGAAGTTTTAATAATTAAAAAATAATAATAATAAGCTTAGGAGATTCGAAGTTTTGACTTATGATCTCTTATGTTTTAAATAAAAAAAAAAAAAAAAAAAAAACTTATGAGATTCCAAGTTTTGACTTCGAATAACCTATGTTTTAAATAAAAAATTAAAAACTCAGGAGATCCGAAATTTTGACTTAGGATCTCCTAAGTTTTTAAAAAAAATTAAAAAAAATAAATAAACTTATGATATCCTAAGTTTTGACTTAGGATCTCCTAAGTTTTAAATAAAAAAATTAAAAAATTAAGAACTTAGAAGATCCGAAGTTTTGACTTATGATCTCCTAAGCTTTAAATTAAAAAATAAAAATAAAACTTAGAAGATCCAACGTATTAACTTAGGATCTCCGAAGTTTTATTTTAAAAGAATAAAAAAATATTAAATTTTAATAGATCCGAAGTTTTAAATTAAAAAATGGAACTTCGGGGTAGACTTCAGAGAAGTTGGATTCTCTGAAATTTACTTCGGAAAAGTTGGTTATATTGGCGAAGCGCAAGCATTGTGGCTCATTTTAGCCAATGCCAAATTTTTTTTAGCTAGTTTTATCAATTTCCCTATTTTTTAACTATTAATTCAATATTCCGCATTAGGGATGAAAAAATCCCTATAGGGATAGGAGCCCGTATGGATGCAATATATTAAAGACGATAATAAGACAATTTTCTATATTCGTTGATGGGATGAATTGAGTATAAGTATTGACATTTCCGTCTAAATAGAAATAAAATTCATGTGTGAACAGTATGGGTGGTAAAACGAATCAACGAATCGAATCATAAACGGATCGAATCAAAATATGATGAATTTGTATTCGATTCTTTTATTAAACGAATCATAATATCATGATTCGTATTCGATTCGTTTATTAAACGAATCAAATACCCATATTCATTTAGTCATGATATTATTCAATAACATAATTTATCATAATTTATTTACATTATTTTTTCATAAATATATACATATGAAATATGTAATTAATATATTTACTAAAAATATATCACAAAATATCGACAATATTAAATTTTCTATGGTAATTAGCCATAATTTATCGAATCTTAATTGAAAAATAATAATAACTAGTAAAAAAAAATAATAAAATGAATAAACGAATCAATTAGCTTAAATTCGTATTCGATTCATTTAATAAACGAATCAAATCGAATTGACAAATTTATTAAATGAATCCATTTTTTTAAAACCGCATTTGCTTTAAAGGGAATTGAATCGAATAAATAAATTATTTTTAAATCAAATTGACACCCCTAGTGAACAGAGACCCTCAAGGGAATCTGTATAGCCCGATACATTAAGGATGAATAAAAAAGTAATTTTCATACTCATTAATTGAACGAATCCAAATACGAATATTAACATCCTCGTATATCATACACATCCTATTACCATTCATAATCCCCACAAACACAATTCAATATTAAATGTCAATTCCTCCTGATTAGCCTTGGGTATCTTTTCATTAATCAGTTTGTTCCACAACTCTAACCAACGAGAGTCTCTTAAATTAATTTTATTAATGAACCACTACAAAACTATTTTTTTAAAAATAACAATTGGAGTTGCATTTTTTGAGCATTTCCTGTGCATTTTTTTTTTTTTTGTGTGTGCTTAAAATAATAAATTAAAAAATATGTTTTTAATTTTTAAAATTATTTTATTATTTTAAACAAGACAAAAATTCAATATCAAGGGAGTACTCTTAGAATACAACTAGTACTGTTCTTTAAAAAAGTGGGTGCAATTTGATTAATTGTAAACTAAATACCAAAATTCATATTTGAATCTGGATCAGATTTTGAATACCTAAAATAATTTGAAATGTTGATCTGAATAACATAATAGCAATATTTTTTTGTAAAAATATATCCGGATCCAGATTTTTCATACTTTTTGGCTTGTATTTTTTTTTTTTTTTGGGGTTAAAAAATATGGCTTAAATTCAGATCCTAATTTGTGCGGACCTATAATTAAGCATTTGGTCCATATTTTTATTTATTTGGATTTAGATTTTTTTCCGAATTCAAATAATGTGAATATTTATAAATCATGGTCGGATTTATTTTTCCCTTGTCATCCTTTATTGTGAATACATTTTGCACTTAGGAGGACTCATATTTAAGGCAAAATTAATATCTAATAGGTGAAATTTTCTCAAATTTTTTCCAAACTTTTTTATTTCTCAAATATCTTATCAACTAATTATTGAATAAATAGATTGATCTTCTTATATAGAAAGATTCAAAAAATATCTAACTTATAATGTCAATTTTTTTTCTCAAATAACAATAATTAACCTACCTTACATCCACAAGATCCTTATCCCCAAAATCATAGGGAGGATGAGATTGATACAAGATTATGTTTGAAGAATAAAAGACATGCAATATAACTATATAAGTTTTGAAAATTTGAAAAATGATTTGCCACTTGCCAATAATTTATCAGAATTATTATTATTTTTTTTAAAAAAAAAAAATAGCAAAAGCAATTCTATAAAGATATAGAAAGAAAATAACACCATGAGAATTACAATTTCTCTGTTTATAATTCACTAGATACTACTTAATAGAATAGGCAGGCAACCTAAATAAGAATTATTCCCCAAATAAGATAACAACACAACTAAATTTCACTTTAAAAATAATAGAACAAAAAAATTAAGAAAACAAAAGAGGAGGGGAGGGAAAAGTTTAAATTGATTACGTCTCGATAATTGATATAAAATTTATCGAATTTTTAATACGTGGATCCTTAATAAAATTGTATTTTATTAAATTTAATAAGATAATAATTTTGGATAAAACACACTGTCATTAAATGGTCCATATAATTGACCTCACTTAATAAAAAAAACTTTAATTTAATTTTTGACATCAAGTTCATAGACAAAAGTAAAACAACTTGCATATGATATGCATTAAAATTGTAAATTTTTAATTAAAAAAATTATAAATTGGGAAACTATACAAATATAAAAATCAGAATCACAATATAGACAATGAACCTGACTTATAAATCCAGATTGTCTTGACTGGAGAGCTAGAATCTTTTCTATATTTGCAATTACAAATTCAATTTCATTTTATTTTTGATTTGCTGATAAACAAAAATGGGTCCATAAAATTAAATTTAAATCCAAATTAAACCAATCAAAAATTAAATCCTGATGAAAAATGTGTGGATGAAACTGGAACCAAAACGACATGTCAACTTGGATAAGAACAAGAAATAAAAGAGGCAAAGGGCAAAAAAAAAAAAAAGGGACACACGTTAATTATATGATACAACGATTGAAGAGCGAGACTCGTGTGTTATTTCGGTGTTTGAATAAAGTGGTAAGCTTTTATAATTTTATGGTGCCACCGGTCCGGTCCGGTTCCGAATCGGAATTAAATTCATCGGTTCTCGGTTTCACAAGTATGGAATCAGAACTGAATCGGAATCAGAATCGGATCGCACGGTTCCGGTTCCATTCCTGTTTTTTTTTTTTTTAAATTTTAATAATGAATTTTTTTTTAAAAAAAATTTAAATGGTTCCACCGTAGAACGGTTCTGGTTCGAACCGCTGGAACCGTTTGGTTCCAACGGTTCGATTTCTGTTTGGTCAGGGGTGAACCCTAACTGAACTAAAATATTACAGTTCTGGTTCCGAACTCGAACCGTGGCCGGGTCTACCAATAATGAATGGTTTAGGGATGAGAATTTGGAATAGCAACGAGTCGGATATGGTACGAGGATGTCAATATATGTATATGTTTTGTTCAATCAACAGTTATAAAAATTATCTATTTACCCGTCTCTAACAAATCGGGCTCCGTGAGTCCCGTGCAAATCTCCGTTCACATGGAGATTTTACCTTTACTTGAATGAGTTATGCTAATATATACATGTATCTGACCCGTTCAATTAACGGGTATAGAAAATTATTTATTTACTTGCCTCTAACGTATCGGCCCCTGCAGATTTAAGATAATCGTTAATATTTGCCTAAAATAAGTATAATATCCTATGTTTTATGGATTGTAAAGAGATTATAAATATAAAATTAGGTATCTACAATATATATTGGACGGTTGAGAATGTTAATATAAAATATCCACTGTCCGTCCAATAATTAAAAAAGATATTATATAATTTATTTGTTTAAATTGGACATTCAAACATTTGTATCGACTACTATCACTTTTTTTCACCTAAATCACATAATAATAAATAGTTAAAATTCAATCATTTAAAAATTATTATTTAACTATCTATCACAATTTATAAAAAAATTCATCACAAATCTTAACTCAACACCGAATCCAAATCAATTAATAATTTAATACTCATATACAAATTTGAAAATTATTATTATTTTAGAAAAATATCAATTAGTTTTCGGTTATGAATATGTTTATAAAATTAGAATGTAAAAGTAGTATTTTTAACTAATATAACATTATATAAAAGGAATTTATGATAATTAGTTATTTAGACTTATCCTTTTTCATCTAAACAAATATGTGTGTCTCAGTCGGTTTGGTAAAATTACCAAGAATTACAAGGGAAAAAAGTAATTGTTCGATTATTATTTTTTAAAAAAATTATAATTATTTTTAATTGTCGATTCAGTTAATAAAATTACAAAAAATTCATAATTACAATCATTCTTTTTATTAAATGTTAAATACTTAATTTTTTATTTTTTTAACTTATCCTTAAGCGTGGCAAAAAAAAAATTCGGGCCCAGTCCGGTCCGGGGTAAAAAAAACCTGAGTCGAACTTTAAAATTAGGGGTCCGGCTTAGGCCTGGGTCCGAGCCGGGCTCAACTAAAAAAGCCCGACCCCGAGATGCTTACTTATCCTATCAATAAACTGTTAGGGGATCGTGGGTTGAAGCTGACACACAAGTAAAGTGAAATTGAGAATAATTGTTAGTTCATTGTCTACCATATAACAAATAATTAAGAGGCTTAGCCTACCATATAACAATACAATAATAATTAGAAGACTTGACCTACCATAAATATTATCAATAAAATAAAGCAATGAGATACAGATTTAACGTGGTAAAACTCTCAATGTGAGGGAAACATCCACAGGCAAAAGTAGAAGAATTTCATTTGGTGGAAAAAATTTTACAACATATCTCAAAACTCAAGGAGTGAACAATCTCACACTCTTTTAGAATAGGAGAACAACTCTCTCACAAACTCTTAAGAATAAACTATATTTTCTCTCTTAGAATACAAAAGATTTGTTTGAGATGAAATGAAGCTTCAATTTATAGGTATGAAATTCACTGTGCAAATAGTGAATTCTAATTTTTTATTATTTTCTTTTTAAGCATGTGGGACCCACCCATATTTTTAATTATTTTCTTTTACCCATTGCACTTTTCGGTGTAATGATTCTCACAAGCCAACATAAACTAGTTTAAGACGAGGTTAATGTAGATTTTTTAATTACATTTATATTGCAAAATTTATTTATTTTCTTTAAAGAAAACAAAAGGTAGATGGAATTAGTTGAAAGCTAGAAGAAACATAACGTAAGATTGCAAGAGGAAAGAATGAAATACGATGCACATCCAAAGAAAGAAGTTAAAGAAAGGGCAAAAAGAAAAAAAGAAGACAAAATTGACTTGAAGAGTCCCATTTCTCCATCACAATGCATGAAAACAAAAGTGAGCACATGAAATGCATTTGTGGAAAAAAACATGTATGCAATGCATATAATGTTGACCTCCACTTCCAAATTCACTAGTCATTTTCTTGTCAACATTTTTGTGTATATATGGTGGAGTGGGTAATCTTTCATGTCCCGTCTCATTCTGACGATTTCTTTAGATATATTTTTATATCACGATTTAAAAGGGGACATGACAAGAAAATTTCTCTCCTAGAGGCATGATCATTGTCTAGAAAAACCGATCCTCCAGAGAAAGGTTCATAATGACAAAACCATTCTCTCCTAGAGGTCATGTGTCATGTTGATGCAGAATCAACCAGCCATGCATCACTTAGTTGTTTTCTAAAATCATTGGACATCATTGCTACTTCACTGTAAAGTGCGCCGCCTTCTTCAGAAGTACTTGCAACACATCCATGAGATTTTGTTACAACATGAGCTTTTTCTCCACCATTCTTCAGATTCCAACAATCTTTCTTGACGTGCCCTTTCTTGCCACAGTTGTAGCATTTAACATTCTTTTTACTTTTTGAGTTTGATCTGCCATGGTTTTGACTCCCACTTGAGCCACGTTCTGTTGATCTCCCTCTTGTCATCGCCAATGCTTCCACTTGTTGAGAACTAGATGATCAGTCTTCCTTGTTTTTTCGCCTAGACTCTTCTTCCAGAGCAGCAGCTGCAACTTCATCAAAGACTAGATTACCAGTGACAACATTACTTGTCAAGTTGATGATAAGTTGATCATACGAATCAGACAGACTTTGAAGTAGATTCTCCACACATTCATTAGTTGATATACTATAATCCAACACAGTGAGTTGGGAAAATAATGTATTCAAGTTGTTGATGTGATCCGTCATGGATGTGGACTCATCCATTCGAATAGTGTAAAGTCTCATTTTCAAGAAGATCTTGTTGTTTAGTGACTTGACCTCGTACAATTTGGTAAGTGCATCCCAAATCTCTTTTGCAGTCATCTTCTCTGCAACACTGGATAACACAGAATCTGTTAAGGCTATATGCAAGTTGCATATAGCCTTATCATCCATATCCTTCCATTTTTCATCAGCCATTCCATATTGTCTCTCTCCAATTGCCGCCAAGCAATTGTCTTTTCTCAAGATTGCTTTTATTTTAAGTTTCTATAGGGAAAATCTGCTCTCGTTGAACTTCTCAATTTCGAACTTTCCTGCCATGTTTCTGATGACGATCAGCTTCTCACTTGAACCAGTTTTTTACTATTTCATCGTGAATAGTACTGTATACGTGAATAATACTATATATGTGAATAATACCGTATACGTTAACATTACCATATATGTGAATATTACCGTATACGTGAATAGTACTATACCGTATATGTGAATAGTCTCCGTGAACAGTAACCCTGAACCTGACGCGCTGATACCACTGTTAGGGGATCGTGGGTTGAAGCTGACACACAAGTAAAGTGAAATTGAGAATAATTGTTAGTTCAGGAGGCGTTGCCTACCATATAACAAATAATTAGGAGGTTTAGCCTACCATATAACAATACAATAATAATAATTAAGAGGCTTGACATACCATAAATATTATCAATAAAATAAAGCAATGAGACACAGATTTAACGTGGTAAAACCCTCAATGTGAGGGAAATATCCACGGGCAAAAGTAGAAGAATTTCATTTGGTGGAAAGAATTTTACAACATATCTCTAAATTCAAGGAGTGAACAATCTCACACTCTCTTAGAATAGGAGAACAACTCTCTCACAAACTCTTAAGAAGAAACTATATTTTCTCTCTTAGAATACAGATGATTTGTTTGAGAATGAGATGAAGAAAATAATGAAATGAATCCTCTATTTATAGGCATGAAATTCACTATACAAATAGTGAATTCTAATATTTTATTATTTTCTTTTTAAGCATGTGGGACCCACCCATATTTTTAATTATTTTCTTTTAATCATTGCACCTTTCGGTGCAATGATTCTCACAAGCCAACATAAACTAGTTTAAGACGAGGTTAATGTAGATTTTTTAATTACATTTATAATGCAAAATTTATTTATTTTCTTTAAAGAAAAGGAGAAATTAAAGAAAACAAAAGGTAGATGGAATTAGTTGAAAGCTAGAAGAAACATAACGTGAGATTGCATGACGAAAGAATGAAATACGATTCACATCCAAACAAAGAAGGAAAAGAAAAGAAAAGAAGAAGACAAAATTGACTTGAAGAGAAAAAGTGAGCACATGAAATGCATTTGTGGAAAAAAAAAAAAAAAACATGTATGCCATGCATATAATGTTGACCTCCACTTCCAAATTCACTAGTCAACATTTTTGTGTATATATATGGTGGAGTGGGTAATCTTTCATGTCCCGTCTCATCCTGACGATTTCTTTAGATATATTTTTATATCACGATTTAAAAGGGGACATGATAAGAAAATTTCTCGAGATTTCAAGCGATATGGGATAAGATTTAACGAAATCCGATGTTATGATTTTTTTATCGAAAAATAATGGGATATGATTTGAATTGAAAAACGCGAACCCCTTCCATCTTGTTGCCAACTCTAGTTTTTGGTAATGTATCAAAATAATAAAGTAGAATGTCGTGATTAAGCCATAATTAAGTGTTAATTTACTATCCACTTGATAATGGGACGAGTTCGAAAAAATTTCTCAATATCACCTTTTAAAAGGCCGAGCTTATTTACTTTACAATTTAACAAATCTTCAAGGGGAAGAAAATTTTCAAGCAGTTTTCTTTAGTCCGTCACTCAAATTCAAATAGCTAAAAATCAATTTGAGTTTTTTTTTGTTAATGAAATGGGATGCATTAAAACTATTTCTCGATTCACATTTTTTCTTTTTTCTTTTTTACACCTGTTCGAGGAAAATATCTATATTTACATATTTTGATTTTGTGGGTGTCCTCAGAGTAAAAGTGGGCTTAAAATTAAGTTAATTAACCCCTCTTTTGTTGTAAACACTCTAATAATATTTTTTAATTGAGGGATGACTTGAAGACTAAACAGAACAAAATAAAAATAAAATAGCTAATAAAATGATGTCGTTTTGATTTTTTTAATTTACCATAAAAATGACATTTAATGGTAATTTTATCCCTTTTTATTTTAATCATGGTTTAGTAAAAATTAATCATTTTACACTTATAGTTTCATTAATCTCCTTAATTAAGTATATTTGTTAAATAATAATTATATTTACGTTTATTGTAATTTTTATATTTTATGTAGGTGAAATGATACTTTAGATGCATATCTAGAAAAATGGACTTGATAATTGGATTTTGGAGGCCAAAAATTTAATAGGGTGTTCTAACAGTGTACAACTTCGGAAATTCAAGCCTTATATAATATTCATATTTTGGTCATAACTTTTTACTTGATTCCAGTTCTAGATGAAAGAAGACTAAAAGATCTACAACTTTGATGTTCATAAGAGTTTCGAATTCTGAAGTTTTCATGACCGAAATTGACGAAGAAGCCAAAGTATATTATATGTAAAAGTCATTGTAAAATCAAAATAATATATATATATATATATTATATCCTCCACCAAACATGACATGTTTGGTAGAGTGATTGCAGTTGCAAATTGCATTTGCAATTTGTAATTGCAACGCTGAGCATCAACACATTTACTTCATACTTTCTTCGGAATCTATTGTAGAATTTGGGAGAGAGTGTCTTATGTATTTTATTTAAAAATTTTCTTGTAATTTCTTTTTCTTTAAATAATAAAATTACTTGTGTTTTTATTCAAATTATGAATAGTAAATTTATTCTTCTTTTTTTTTTGCTGGGAAAATGGTGAATCTTTTAAAATGAAATTTTATATTAATCTCACTTATATTATAATATATAAATTATAATCTAATGATTAATATTTAATTTAATTCTGGATTAATTATTGACAAATTTTGTTACCGCTTATATGACTGATTTTATTTATTTGGCACAATTAAGTACCTAACTGGACTTGTTATAGATAAAATTATCACCGCTTTTATGGCTGGTTTTATTTGTTTTGACATTATTAATTCATGAAATAAATTAATTGTGTAATAATGACAATTTATATATTATAAAAAGTGATATTTCTAAATTTGAAATATTAAAAGTGGATTCCATAGCCCCAATATTTTATTTTATTATTTCAGTTTAATTTAAAATTTACAATCACCCAAACAATTTAACCTTTTAATTTGTTACTCGAATTATTATTTTATTTTACTAAATCTATTCCTTATGGATCGATCTCGGTCTTACAGGATTATTTTATTACTTCGACACTACGCCCCTTGGGGACGTATTGTGCAATTCAAAGAAGTAAATTAGAACATAAAGTTCCAACATTACTAAAATAGAACCAAAAAATTATGATGTTTAATTTTCAATTTCAAACATGAAATTATTCATTGCAATTTTAAGATTAGAACATGCACTACTGAATATAAAAATCATTATATTATAATTTGTAGTTCTGAATATAATATATATAGTTATAATATTAGAAAATGGATCAGTTCTAGATAAATACATTTAATTTTATGTTTGCTGGAGTGACTCATTATTATTTTTATTTAGCATCAACTGATTGGTCTCGGTGTGATTGAAGGAGTTTACTGCAATTTGTTTGTTATAATAAAGTCCTGGTCTTCAGGGAAAGTCCTAGTCTTTAGGGATATCTACTTGCATTTTGAATTGTTCCAAGTTTCTGTTACCACTTGACTTTATTTCTTGTTTTTTAGTTTATGTTAAGATTGTGTATTGAATGGCTATTTAAGCCAGAGTTATTGTTAATAAAACTGAGTCATTAAATCCAGTTTGTTGTGCTCTTGTTATTACTTTCATTGAAATCAAAGTCCCTAACAATCTGTCATCCCATATATCCTTGACTGCCAATGTAGGACACCTGTTTAGGACATAAATAGTCCAGTTCACTGCCAAAGATATATGGGTTGTCATGAAGAAAAAATTCGAAGGAAATGCAAGGGTCAAGAGGTCTCATCTTCAAGCTCTCCGCAGAGAATTTGAAACTCTTGAGATGAGGTCTGGTGAAAAAGTGATAGAGTACTTCTCTAGGGTCATAACAGTGGCCAACAAGATGCGAATTTATGGAGAGGATATGCAAGATGTTAAAGTGGTAGAGAAAATTCTACGCTCTTTAACTGAAAAATTCAACTATGTTGTATGTTCTATTGAGGAGTTAATGGACATTGATGCTCTTACTGTTGACGAGTTACAAATCTCATTAATAGTGCATGAACAGAAGTTTCAGAGACGTAATGGTGAAGAACAAGCTTTGAAAGTGACATCTGAAGGAGGAAGAGGTCGAGGTCGTGGTAGTTATAGAGGAAGATGGAGAGGTCGAGCTGACTTCAATAAAGCAACTGTGGAGTGTTACCGATGCCATCAACTTGGACATTTTCGGTATGAATGTCAATGGAACAAAGAAGCAAATTATGCAGAGCTTGATGAGGAAGAAGAAATGCTATTGATGACTTATGTGGAGCTGTATAAAGCCCGAAGAGAAGATACATGGTTCCTTGATTCATGGTGTTTTAATCACATGTGTGGTGATCGAACTATTTTCAATGAACTCGATGAAAAGTTTCGACATTCGGTAAAATTGGGGAACAACACTCAGATGGATGTGATGGGAAAAAGAAGTGTGAAGCTACTGCTGAATGGAGTCAATCATGTCGTTGCTGAGGTATACTATATTCCAGAGTTGAGAAATAATCTCTTGAGCATAGGGCAGTTGCAAGAAAGAGGCTTGGCTATTTTGATCAAGAAAGGGATGTGCAAGATATTTCATCCAGAGAAGGGTTTGATAATTCAAACCAACATGAGTGCTAATCAGATGTTTATCTTGTTGCCTCAGTCTCAAGCTCCCTCTCAAGCACAATCTGATCGGTGCTTGCACTCAAGAAATCAAAACTTATTTAATCTTTGGCATCGGAGGTATGAGCATCTGAGTTATAAAGGTTTGAGAACCTTGCTATATAAGAACATGGTACGTGGACTTCCTCAACTCTCTACCACGACCACGACATTTTCCTCCTTCAGATGTCACTTTCAAAGCATGTTCTTCACCATTACGTCTCTGAAACTTCTATTCATGCACTACTTGTGTGCTATTGGGAGTTAGTGAGGAATCAAAAGGTTACAGGTTATTTGATCATGTTGCTAATAGAGTTGTTGTGAGTATAAATGTAATTTTTGAAGAAGAAAAGCAATGGGATTGGGATGAGAGTTATGAAAAACAAATAGTAGTAGACTTAGAATGGGGTGATGGTGATGGTGAGAATGAAGAAGGGGTGAGTGAAAATGGGAATGGAGAAAATACTGATGCAGTGGTAGGAGAGACTCGTGATAGGGGAGTTAGAGAAGAGAAAGACGGTTCTAGTGAGGGTGAAGAGAGAGTGAGGGAGTTGAGGCAACCTCGTGAGAGGCAACCTTCTACGTGGATGAGTGATTATGTTAGTGGTGAAGGTTTATTTGAGGATGAAGTTCATATGGCATTAATGGTGTCAACTGATCCGTTGTATTTTGAGGAAGCTGTGAAGAGTGAAAATTGGAGATTGGCCATGAACAGTGAAATCAAAGCCATTGAAAAGAACCAAACATGGACACTCACTGAACTGCCAACTGGGGCCAAAAGAATAGGAGTCAAGTGGGTTTACAAAACCAAATACAATGAGCATGGAAAGATTGATAAGTACAAGGCTCGTTTGGTTGCTAAAATGTACTCTCAAAAGTATGGAGTGGACTATACATAAGTTTTTGCACCAGTGGCAAGGTTGGACACTGTCAGGATGATTATTGCTCTAGCTGCACAGAAGAATTGGACGATTTTTCAGCTGGATGTCAAGTCGGCTTTTCTCCATAGTGAGCTGAGTGAAGATGTTTATGTGGAGCAGCCAAGTAGACCTGGCCGCCGGTTCGGTTCCGGTTCGGAACCGAACCGAACCGGCCGGTTCACGGTTCCACAAGTGTGGAACCGGAACCGTAAACCGAACCAGAACCGAACCGGTCGGTTCCGGTTCGGTTTACGGTTCCCCTTCCGGTTTTTTTTTTTTTTTTTTAATAATAAATTTTAAAAAATAAAAAAAATTCTATAATCGTAATGTTTTTTCATACTATCACATCATTTTTATAAAATCCTTTTTTTATAAAATTCTTTTAACATATAATCCTTTTTATAGCCAACTCTTGGCTAGTGCTTTCTTTATATAAGCGATGTGGGATATTTGTTACTTGGCTATTGTGTCCCACATCGCTTATATAAAGAAGCCAATAACCAAGAATTGGTTATAAAAAGGATGTGGACATTCATGTTTTAGTATTGCAATTTTAAACCTCATTAAGTCATTATTATTAATTAAAAAAAATTGAGATTTACTTGTGGAACCGTAAGGTTCCAAGAAAATAACTTTTTTTTTTACTTCCGGTTCCAGCGGTTCCAACCGGTTCGGTCAGGGTAAGAACCCTAACCGAACCGGTCAGGTTCCGGTTCGGTTCCGGAACCGGTTGGAACCGGAACCTTCCGGTTCCAACCGTTTCGGTTCCGGTTCCGAACCGGAACCTTGGCCGGGTCTACAGCCAAGAGGATATGAAAAAAAGGGCAGTGAGCATCTAGTTTACAAGTTACACAAAGCCCTATATGGATTAAAACAAGCTCCACGAGCTTGGTTTAGTCGAATCGAAACACATTTCATTGGTGAAGGGTTTCAGTGGTGTGATAGCGAGCATACATTATTCACAAAGAGAAGCAAAAAAGGAAAAATTATCATTGTAATTATTTATGTTGATGATTTAATTTTTACTGATAATGATGAAGCTATGATGTCTGAATTTAAAAGCTCTATGTTAAGAGAGTTTGATATGTCTGACCTGGGGAAGATGAGGTTTTTTCTTGGGATTGAGGTGCTACAAAAGTCTGATGGTATTTATATATGCCAAAAGAAATATACATTGGAGGTTTTGAGAAGGTTTGATATGATGGAAAGTAATTCGGTGGGCAATCCAATAGTTCCAGGTTCCAAAATAAACAGAGATGGAAATAAAGACCTTGTTGATGAGACATACTATAAGCAGCTGGTGGGTAGTTTAATGTATCTCACTGCCACGAGACCTGACATGGTGTTTGTTACTTGTCTCATAAGTAGATATATGGCAAAACCAATGGAGATTCATCTACAGGCTGCTAAGAGAGCACTTTGATACTTAAAAGGGACTGTGAACTATGGAATTCATTATAAGAAATGAGGAGATGGTGAGTTGTTGGCGTTTACAGATAGCGACTATGCAGGCGATATGGAAGATAGGAAAAGTACATCTAGTTACGTGTTTTTAATGAGTTCAAGTGTTGTTTCATGGTGTTCAAAAAAGCAGCCTATTGTGACTTTATCAACCACATAAGCTGAGTTTGTGGCAGCTACAGTCTGTGCTTGTCAAGGAGTTTGGATGAAGAGAATTTTAAAGGAGCTGGGACATTCTGATGGAGGTTGTACTATTATAATGTGTGACAACAGTTGATGTGATCCAGAATGAGCTCTGTTTGTTGGGCCAAGTTAACTTGAAGTTGTGGCTGATTGCATGGCTTGATCAAATTGGTGTATTTGGGCCATTTTGGTGGATTTGGAAGATTCATTGGGTTCTGGAGTTTGGTCCATGCATGAAACATTATGTGAAGGCTTTATTATGTCTAAAGCAATATTGGAATGGGTCTAGGACGTGCATGGGCTGCCTTGATTGATTTTGGGCTTTATTTCCGAATGGTGCATTAGTAGTGGCGGGATTTACGCAGTCTTCGTATTTTGAACGTAACTTTCTCGTCCTATGTCCGACTTTGTTGATTCAAGTTGCATTGAAAAGAGAACTCGTAGATCTACAACTTTTAAGTTTTCATCAAAGTCCAGTTCGGATTCCTTCATGGTCTAAATTAGGACGCAATGTATCCCTATAGTTTTTATATTTTATATTTTTTTAAGTTATGTGTTGTTTAAGTGTTGGGCTGAACATTAATTAAATTAAAAAGCCCATTGACGAAATTTTCAAGTATTTTATTAGGGTTTTATTATATTTTGGTAGAATTAGGGTTAGCCACCTATTTAAATGGGCATTATTCATTGTAATGGATAATTAACCAATAATATATCTTTTTACAAAACAAATTGACTTGTGTCATCTTGAGGGAGTGGATTCTTCCTTGGTTTTACGGAACAAAAGCTTATCAACGTGTGGCAAGCGTTGTGGCGCTGTATCGCTGTTCAGGATTCTCCAAAGAAATAAAGAAAGGTTTTTAAGGGCAATGTTCCTTAAGGGTTGGACTTGATCTTGGAAGGATTTTGTTCTTACAAAATCAAGATTCGCGGTTCTTGGGGCATATAACACCTGGAGAGGTTTGCTTGGCTTTTTTCCAGGCAGGTTTCTATCAACAGTTTAACCATCAAGCTGTCTAAAAACCCAGTTATGCATGGTCGCAGCAAGCATATTGATGTGAGGTTTCATTTCTTAAGAAATCTTACTAAGGAGGGTACAATTGAATTAGTTCATTGTGGGAGTCAGGATCAAATGGCGGACATAATGACTAAACCATTGAAGCTCGAAGTTTTTCAGAAGCTTCGAAAGCTGATGGGAGTATGTGAAATTTCTGATATAAACTAATTGCTTCACAACATTTAGTTTAAGAGAGGGAATGGAGGAGTTTACTGCAATTTGTTTGTTATAATAAAGTCTTGGTCTTCAGGGAAAGTCCTAGTCTTTAGGGATATCTACTTGCATTTTAAATTGTTCCAAGTTTCTGTTACCACTTGGCTTTATTTCCTGTTTTTTAGTTTCTGTTAAGATTGTGTATTGAATGGCTATTTAAGCCAGAGTTATTGTTAATAAAACTGAGTCATTCAATCCAATTTGTTGTGCTCTTGTTATTAGTTTCATTGAGATCAAAGTTCCTAACAGTGATGGCGTCTCTAAGGTACTATTTGTTTTTATACATGTGAATTTTCTCTCTTTTTTTTTTAATCCTTTGTATATTAATAATAATAATAGAATAATTTTAAAAAAAATCATAATTAGGAAATAAATAAATTATAAAATATTTTAATTGTACTTTCCAACTATTTAACGTATAAATTCTATAACCACTATATATAATTTTTATAAGTACATGAATATCAAAAAAATCAATCAACCCTAGCTATATGCTGTTTTTTTTAATCTTTTTCTATGGTCTAAGTGGTATTTTCTCGTTCACTTAAGACTCCATAGGTATCTTAATCACCACATAAGCTTCCATAACAAAATCTAATGGTGTTAATATTTGGATAGAAATGTGAACAAACTTTGTATTTCGGATTGAAAAATACGTATTTTTTTTTGAATTTGACAGAAAATTCGTCTATTTTTGAATGGAAAAAATGATAATTTTCCTAAAATATATTACATGGAACACAATTATGGCAACAAGAGAGCTCCTTCGTCAAGCATAACTTAAGTTGGCGTTCCTAAGGGAAGTAATCCAACGGTTTGAACTTTGAGATCTTATCTTCAAGGTCTCAGATTCAAGCCTTAGGTAGCATCCTTATAAGAGCTTAAAACCATATCGATTTATCCACACATCCATATAGATGACGTCGGGTTTCCTCGATATTCTTAAAAAAAAAAAAAGGTTTAAGATGGAATGGACCAAAGATAGAATGTATGAGTGCTGTCATATATGGACCAAATTCAGTGGTGTTACTTGGCTATATAAAATTGTAATCTATAGTGCTGCTTGATCCTATTAACCAACGAGTGAGTGAAATCTAACCTCACTCTCTTGACTATAGATGACTTGTTGATCAAGTTAGTTGTTGCTGTGTTACTTAACTGCACGAAAGGACTTTGATAGGGAAGCTGCATGGGCAGTTTATGTTGGAAAATGCTTATGAATAAGCATTTTGAGGCATAATTTCAAGCATGGTCCACTTCGTGTTAGTGGTTGTTATTGAATGATTCGGATACTCCTCCGTGAGTAGTTCGAAATGGTATATTCATATGCTTAAAATGGTGCTTGGGTGAATGAGAAATTGTTGCTCAAAGTTCACCCATTGGTGTTGGAAAATAAAGAAAAGTAAGCTTGTCCCATAGGGGAAGGTATAGAGGGAATATTATGCTTATATATGATTGCTCATATGTAGATGGGTAAGAGTTTTAAGGATAGAGGCTCTCTCTGCGGGGGAGGGGGGTGCAAATCAAATCCGAATCAAGCTTGGCTCGTGTGCACCTGCGTACACGAATGCCGGACCAAATTGTGCGGGCCTGGCCCAGCCAATTTTTGCATGTCATACACTTTTGTGGTTCGTTGGATCGGGTTTTGGTGGTGCCCATACTCGTTCGTTTTCCGTTGCATCCTGGGAAACAGACGTCCCGAGTTCTACTGCACCAACCTGTTGTTATTTTATTACTTGTGTTTTTGTTAATTGTATCACTGTCCGTTGTAAGAACACAGTAACCAAATTAAATTGTAATAGTTTATACTCCATGGGAAATCTGGTTATATGGTCCGATTCCGATTCCAAATATTGAAGAATCGGAATTCAATTGGAAAAATCTGCTTCCTAATTGATAGGAATCGAAACCTACCCTAAAGTAATTATTAGTTCTTGTTCTGAAACCGAATTTTTGGTTTAGTTTCAAATAGTTCTGTATATATCTATAACTGTTGCTTACCCTTACTCCTTTTGGAATACTTTAAATCACCTCAATCTGATATCATATCAAAAAGTTATAGCTAAAATACTGAATTTTGTTCAAATTTGGAAATTGCGGAATTTTTTTTAATTTTTGCTCAATTCTCCATGTTATGTATCTTAAATAATAAAACAAGAAATCTTAATACATTTGATTTATTCCAAACCATATAATCACATGTAAAACACACTTACAAGGAGTGTTATTATCAAAAATCATAACCAAGTGTTCAACCACATAAATTCTCATGTTTATTACTTTAGTGAAGTTATCAATTTTCCAATCAAAATTAGGCGAATTGAAAATATCACATATGTTTACGGCTGATTTTCGTCTTAGGGGCAATAACGGAATACCGCTCCCTGGACAATCTTCATTCAACAGTGAATTTATTTGGTTATTGGAAACCAAAAACAAACTTTGACAAAAGGGGATGAACACACAGATCTACGCAAAGTTTTAACGTGGTTCGGCGGATTGAATCCGACCTACGTCCACATGCACAAAACAAATGAGTGTTTTATTACTTAAATATGCTTGGCCGACCTATTTTATGATCAGTCAGTGTGGAAACCGAGCTGTTTGTGTTTATAGAATAGTTCTCTCTAACTTTTTAGTAATCGATCTTACTAATCAATCAACCAACCCTTACAAATGTGTTTCATCCTCCTATTTATACTAGCAAATAGGCGGTTCTATCCCCCCTCTAGATGACACTACCCATGTGGACTCATTAATAGAATTCCTTCCCCCAAGGCCACTTGGCCGAAAATATCTTACTTTCATCATTACTATGTCTCATCACATTATCTTATAAGAATGAGACGGTGGAAAATATATTATCATCTGCTCGGTCTTCATGAGGTCGGTCATAACGATCCTCTGAACTGAGAAAACTGCTACCGATATGTTAATACCCGACCAGCCGTGCTGAAGTGGTCAGCCATTTATCACCAAGTGCCCGGCCTTTTCCGTTGGCACGTGTCACGTCATATGGTCGGCAACACCCTTCTGGCCGGGTCGAGGAGTGACTAATATTTTCTGAACACCCGTCCCTTTCGAAAAAAGGGAAATTCCATTTCTGCCCCTGGTTGCACTGTTCAATGTACTTGTCGAAATACACCATCAACAACATATTTTTTAAATCGTCAATTTTCTATCCGATGTTATAAAAATATATAATTTTCCATCGAAATTACGAAAAATGCATTATTTTGTACCATAAATCTTGCAAAAATTTATCAATTTTCAACCATAAAAATGTGGAAATTGATACATTTTTAAATTTTCAAATTTAATTTAATTTCTAGCTGACCAGATTTCTGTGTAAACAGTAGCATAGTCGGACAAATATCTTGTTTTAAATTCGGAGTATTCATTGACTAATCTCAAGCTCTCCTCAAAATTTTTATTTAAATTTTATTTTTTTTAATAGAAAATGAGACATCAGATTCCAAATCTAAAAGCCCTCCACAGAGTGGAAAATAAAAATATGCAACTTTAAGGGAAGTTTCAGCTTCATAAGTAATCAAATGAACAAGTCTTGATCAATTTTATCAGAATATTTAATTCAAAGCCATTTATTATAATTTGACCCCTATTAGTTTTTATTTATGTCACAATGGTCCCCCATAGGCCAGGTCAAAGATTTTGTTTCTGCCTCTTGTGCAAATAGAAACCACTAATTTGAGCATAGATAGATACAAACAAGAGAATTATATAAAAAAAAAATGATAACCTAATAAGTTAATATTTAATCATCGTATTAAACACGATCTTCGAGAAAAAAAAAGAAGTATAATATTTAGTAAATACCCATTTAAAAATTCATGCTATAACCAATGATAATGTCATTTATTAGTGAGCTAGAACCCACATAATTTCTGTATATTATAAACAAGAGAATAAATTAAAGAAGGCAAAAAAAAAAAAAAAAAAAAACCAAAATTAAGAATTATCTAATCTAATGCAGCTTCCAAGGCAAGCACTTGAGCTTAAAGCAAGGTTCAGTCCAAGTAATTGTGCATTCATTTTCAGTACTACCATGGCAACACTTGCAAACAAATCCAAGAGTTCCAAAAATCTTTGTGAATCCTGAAAATATTTATATAAATAATATTAAAAAGATAATAAGAAACTTAAAAAAAATTCAAGAATCAGTTACTGAAATGATCAGATAACAAAAATATTAAATATTTTTACTCTGTTGATCAGATGTGGTGATTGAAAATGGCCTTGCTTCTTCATCACTTTGTGTCGTATGTGACATGGATTTTAATATTAAAACCAGAACCAGAAGCAGTGCCCAATGCTTAGCCATGCCCATATCTCAAAATTTTCAACCAAATTTTCTTTCTTTCTTTTTTTTTTTTTTAGGGTTTTAATGTGACACTGGGTTTTTTGAACTTTGAAGTTGCAGAAACTTACATGGTACTTATAAGAGAAAACGTACAAGAGAGCAATAAAGGGTCGGGAGATTGTCACTTTCCTCCTTACTGTTTTCAATATATACCATTTATCCCATAATGTTTTTATAATATCTCATTACACCCTTCATCTAAAATTAGCATTCTTGTATAATTTAACATGATAATTGATCATTTATCAATATTAAAATAATATACGAGCATCATAAGTTATTTCTTATATTATTATAACTATGATAGTATAGTTCATAATTTTATTTTATATTAATTGATACTAACTATTAATATATTGACATGATAATTCATCAATTATAATATCAATATATTACTATTTAAGGATAAAATTGTAAAAGAATTTTATTTTTTTTATGTGAGGGAGTAACGAGATATTACAAAAATATTAAAGGTGACAATCTCTTAGTTACTGAGAATTATTATTCTTAGTAATTAAGAAATAAGAAGGTGGGTGGATTTTTTTTCTGTTTGAATTTTTTTGATTAATGAGAGCGGATCATCTAGAACAAATGAAATGGACTTGGCACAAGTTACCAACTGCTTCAGGTTTCTTTAGGGCAGTAACTGAGAAGAAGCTTCACTTGCACCTACTCATTTTGTCATCTGTTTAAACTAATTAAACCCAACAAATTAAACAAAAGTTGTTTCTCTTGGTTCGGTTATATAAATCTTTTAATATTATTAGGATTTATTTGAAAAGAAGATGATTCTGTTAGATTTCGGTAATCGATATAAAAATAGTTGAAACAAAATTTGTCAGTTAAAAACGAAGAGGAAAAATAGATTAAATTAAAGTGCATGCATGGGGTGATAAATATCATAAAGACTAATTATTAAATATATAATTGTTTGAGTACGTGAGGGGTCAGGAATTCAACATATAATAGAATATTGTATTCTATTTGATAGAAAATCTTTTCTACGATTCCGAGTAATAAAATTGTTTTATTACTTAGTGTGTAACATCGGATGTTGACCATTGTAGGAAAAACTTTGACTTACTGAAGTCAAATATTGTTAGAGTGAAACTATAAATTGAACTACATAATTAATAAGATGAAAATACCATTTAATTACTTTCATATAAGTGCACTTAATAAGATGAAAATACCATTTATTTAGAGTTGTTGGATATCGATTCATTTCGAGAAGAGAAATATAATAAGATGGTGTAACAATATAATACAACAATGATCTGAATCTAATTAACAAGACAAGATCCGATAAAATTAACATTGAACCAACAAAACCAAAGTAGAAAAAGTATTTAGCACTTGGAGCCCTAATATATTATGTAGAAAAATAGGGAAAAAAAAAGGTTTTTTTCTATTTGGTCGTGGTTCCATTTTCTACTTGGGGATAATTTATTAAAAATGATTTTATTGAAGTTTTACAGTACCATTTTCTATTTGGGGATAGAGAAATAAGTAGATTTTGTCCCTTTTTTTAAAAAAAAAAAATTAGCAATTATGGCATATATTCAAGATTTTCTCTCTCTTTTTGGTATGAACTTAACTTTGTTTACCTCAGATTCAGTATTTTTTATCCAAACTGAATCGAAATTGAAAAAACCCAACTAAATCGAAAGAATCGAATCAAACTGATAATTTTTTATTTTTAAAAATAACTATTGGATTTTTTAATTGAGAAACCGATCGAACCAAATTAGAATAATTTTTTAATTAAAAATCGAATCAATTCAAATTAATTGAATAATTTGATTTATTGAATTTTTTAAATCTAATCATTTTATGTTATTATTTTATATATTATTTTTGTTAGATTATTAAAATTATTTAATGTGTAGTGATGATTAATTTCTTGAATGTTTGTTAATTTTATTTTTCTTATGATTTTTTTTCTACATTTAAAATAATTTAAATGATGATTGTATCTGATGAAAAATTAGTGCAGTGATGATAATTAGAAAAGCGGTAGTGTGAAAAAATAAATAAATATTAGATTTAATGAATATTTCTAATTTTTTATTGTCATTGTTAAAAAAAAAAAAACTAAAAAAAATGAAATGTCCTGAATCAACCCAACAATTAATTAAAAGAAAAAACACTTTAAAAAAAAATTGAATAATTAGAATTATAAATATTTTTATAATGGTACCGGACCATGCTCATCACTACTGAAAACGTTATATTAATTTATATTGTTTAAAATATAAAATTTGTATCTCGAATTAGAAACCCGCTAATGCTATCAAATTAATCAAGAATATCCAAAAATGAAATAGGATGTTGTATCCCAATAAATGTGGCTTGTTGCCCTCTCAGCACTCGTATAAACTCTATGTGGAACCCACCTGCGAGGCTGGAAATAAAATTGTGTGGGACATTAAGCACAGGCCTATCGAGTACTCAAAACGGATAAATACACCCTAATATCAACTTCAATATATTGGAGTGAAATTCAGACCCCGAGTCTGTAAAAACTAAAAAGCATTTCGCACTTTACACTATTACCATCAAACTACAACTTAACGCTCTCTCAACACCCATATGAACTCCGGAGTTTAAAACACACCACCCAAATAAAAAAACCAAATCCGCAGAATACTTTAAACCGGATAAATACCTTGGTTAGTAAAATTTATCACGAGTTCAAATTCCACTCAAAAGTGGACAAGGTATTGATATTACCCATTCATTCACAGCACTACCAATTTAAAAAAGTTATTAATGAGTGACCAAAAGTTCCACCATAAACTAACTATCATAACATACAAAATGCTATAACTCCGGCACAACATATATATATATCTACAGATAGATATGACAAAAGGAAATAAGAACACAATACCCATTTTCAGTCCAAAAACGAAACGAAGGCGTCCAGCCTTGAAAATGTTCCAAGAAAGTCCGTCTCTTAGATAAAATCAGAACCATCTGGACGACCCTCTAGATCTGGATGAGTCCCATCAGGCCTTCGTGGCCTTCTGCTATTAAAAGAAAAAACAAAATATGTCAAATTTCCACCACTAGGGCTATTCCAGCTTCTCTTTGTGTTCAAAATGATAGAACCAAATTCATCAAAATAATAAATCCCTTGATGATCGAACTCAAAGGTTAGCTCCAGATGCTATGCTAGAACAAGCTTTAGAAAAGGGCAGGCTTAAACAAGAGTAAAATATGTTTTAATTTGCAACATTCTTTTCTTTATTTCATTTTCTAATTCATTCAACTTGAAGTCCCCAAAAAAATGAACCACCGTATACATTTTTTTTTTACCCAAATTATTAAGTTCTGCCCAAGGAACATGACACAAATTACCCCCAAGGGGTATGATTTGGTGGCAAATGAATTAGAACTTGGTTGTCAGGTCCTGAGTTCGACTTTAGAGGATGCATTTCTTGTAAAAGACTGGGACAGCCAGAGGTTTTACTTGCTCCGCTTAAGCTCGGGTCGGGTAATTTGATGGCGGAATTTCCAACGATCCGAAAAAAAAAATGACAAAAAACATGACAGAAATTTCAAACTTCCATCTAATTCACTTGGCACTAACTCTTCAAATGAACAATGACAGAAACTGTGCGATGGCTTAATGATTAGCAGTAAACATAATACCAGTCACAATCATATCCGGTGGAATCACTAGATTAAGCTCGCTATTATTACCATAGACCACAAAATCAATGACAATGAGCCCTAATTTATAGGGATGGCAAAAACGACCTGACCCGGCCTGACCCGAGGCAAAAAAGATACCGGGACATTGGCAAAAAAGAAAGAGCCTGGGCCCGGTAATAATTAATAAAAAAAAAAATTAATTTATAAATATTCATTTTTAATTCTAAATACATTTATTTATAACTAAATTTTAAATCCTAATCCAAAAACCCACTAAAAACATTTAAATTCTTAATTTTTCTCAATTTTTACGTATTAAAATATTTTAAAACTTAATTTTTTCTAATTTTTTTTAAAACTATTTTCCAAAAAGCCCGGGCCCAGTTAAACTTAATTTTTTTCCAAAAAAAAAAAAAAAAAACTATTTTCCAAAAAGCCTGTCCAGCAGCAATCCGGGGACCCGACCCAATATTTTGCTATCCCTAGCCCTTAAAGAAGCATTGTAACTGTGCCTTTAGTAGAGCCAATACAACTGCATAACAGTATTTAAACACGAGGAAGGCTGAATTTAACTCTTTCCTCTATTTCTTCAGTAAGTTACATGTTATCAGACCATGGATATACCTGACAAATCGATTAGGTTCAAAACCAGGAATGCCGGGTGGGCCGTAGGGATCGAAACGAGCACCTGGAGGAACGGCACTGCACCACGAATCCAAAAACAAAAATTAGATCCTGAGCATATGCTAATTTCAAACAAGAAGATACACTTTCTTTGTTTCTTAAGAACTCACAGGTTCCCGCCAGGAAAACCGGGGTCTCCACCAATTCCACCAAGAAAAACCGGATGATCAGGTCCTGTATCCACATGATATAAGCCAGTAAGTCCAGAGAAGTGATAAAAATATTTCAAACAATTTATTAAAAAAACACGCCTTGTCTTACAAACCTATTAGCATGCCCCCATCACCGCCAAAACCGCCCCTAAAAGACAGTTAAAATAGATATATACATGTTAAAATTACAAAAAAAATAGTAATGGCAAACAATTAGTGAGTATACATACAGTTAAAATAGATATTTACACGTTACAATTAGGATGAAATAGCAATAACAGACAATCAATGATTTTGGATACAAAGAAACCTTCTAGGATACATTCCAGCGCCAGGGCCAGGAAAAAGATCGCTACCACCACTTGGATTGATAGGAGGAACAGGAATTCTACAAAGCAAGTTACCACATAATGTTAGTCTTTGAAGAAGCCCATGCAATGGGGTGGTGGTTGAAGGAAGAAATTACTAAGGGGAAAAAAGGAATGGATAATCCAATAAACACAAACAATTATTCTCTTCAAACCTAGAGAATCTGGAAATCAGGAAAGTTTGGCATATGAACATTTACTCTTGCTAATTTAAACAACAGGCAAGTGCTAATTTAGTCTTCAATATTGGTCAACATTTGGTATGTGTTAGAGACCGATATTTTGGCATGTAATCTCAAATGTCATGGCAAATTTACAACCAAGCAACAAAAGCCACATCCTTTGGAAGTCGGAACAGAAACAATTGGACCTAGTAAGGAGACTATCACTACCCAATTTCAAGGTATGAAAGATTATTGGCTACTATAGAGAGTATGAAATTGTTGCACCAAATGATTCCATTGGTTTGGTTACTGAAAGCAAAGCTTTACCCTGTAGCGAAAGGTTGAGGCCTTTGACGATCAAAATATCCAAAATCAGGATCATTTACAATAGGCATTGATCCTTCACCACTTTCCGAGCTGCAATGCACAAGACAAAATTCCATAAAAAGCTAAATCAAAGGATGGCATCCTTGTTATGCATCTCTAGGTGGATGCAAAGTTAAGAAAACCATATAGCAGCTTCAAATTTCAGCAAAAAGAATAGAACTCAGTATTCAACACAATACTCCACTTTGAGAAATTACATGTATTTTGAACCTCAAACAATGATGCTACAATAGTACATTTAATGCTAAACCGATATCAGAGAAATAATAACTTAAATTATTTTTTCTTTTTCTTCTCCAAAACATGAAAAATAGATTCCAAAACTTGTTCCACATATAAATATCATTTTGGCGATCAAACAAAATCATGAAGAAAATGGGAATGGAGGGAATGCATAAAATATAGTGGACAGAAAAATCTGTCTAACATCTTTTAAAAGTCCGAAAAGTCTTTAACAACAGACCAACAATATGTTCAATTGTATCCATAAACATAACCACAATGTGACATCTAGAAATCTAGACCTTGGCTTTTAACATCAACAAAACTAATAAATTCGGTCACCCAACTCAAGCTGCAAAGCCAGGCCAGCTAACCGTACTCTTTTATTTGCAATAAATCAAATAACTAGAAGAAATTCATCAATCAAATGAAAAAATGAAGAACATGCTACTATCATTCTACCGGTATGCCATAATTGCAATTAGTCTTTTTCCTCAAATATAACCAACTCATCATACCAAACGGTAGTGAAATTACCTTGCAGGTTTATGGGAGCCGTAAGATTTCGAAATGATCTCTTTATCAAGATCTGTCACAAGCTTCTCTAAATTCTTGAACTGATCAGAGTAATTGCCTCTATTTTCCGCAACATAGTCAGCAACACTGCCACAAAACACCAAAACATTAACAACAAAAAAGGTTACAAAATTAATATAAATTTAATTTCAAATAAAAAAGAGACCAAAAGCGTACTTAATTTCGAGATGTACAGGCTCAGCAGCTCCGTCAGCTAATGCATCAACCAGCAATTTATTATTCATCACAAGACACTTGACTAACACTTTCTTCGAATCTTTCTCAGGGTTTATATACACAAACGCGTAATTATCATCTAATTCGTTCCAGTGATCGATTCCTACTTCATCTGAGACCAAAACGCAGTCGTTTAGTTTTTTTTTTTTTTTTTTATAAAAAATATCATATAAACAATTGAATTAAAATATCATGGTATAGTAATTGATTACCTTTGGAAGGAGAGGTGAAGTCAGTGTCTGCGGAAGGGCCGGTGGCGGTTAACACGTGTCCGGCGGCGAGAAAAGAGGCGTGAACAGCGAAGGCGAGTTTATCGAAGTCGTTTCTGAAGGCTGGTCTCGCCGCTCTTATCACGGCCATGACTGATTTCTCGTTCGGCATTATTTTCACTGTTTTTTTATTTTGATTTTGATTTTAGGGTTTACGAAATATGTCTTCTTTTTGAGAAAAGAGTGAGAAGTGAAATGAGACTTAACGGTTAAGCTGCTGGATAATGGATTGTACAGCAAGAAATTTTTTATATATATATTTATACGTATAGCTTGAGTCGGTTGAGCGGAAGTGTAAAGTGGTCGGGTCGGGTTGGTTGGCCCAATGAATTTAGATCCATGAGAATATGCAGCCCAACAGGCCAAGGCCCGTCAAATGGATAATACATGGTTGTTGACTGGGATAATAAGTAGCACGATTAGAGTCTATCGAAGGAGAGATTCTTTGGTGAAATAGTGGTATGAGTGACGTGGTATCACAAGCGAATTAAAAAATGACATGTAGAGTTTTTCACCTATTTTTTAGTTGTTTTTTAATTTTTAGCACGCGTGGCAGTGGATGATTGACTTGTTGCATGGATGACGTGGTACCACTGTTGCATAGAAGATTTTCTCATATCGAAGCCCTCTTGAGTCGTGTGGGCTGTTGGAAGCCTTTAGGTTATTTAGACATTTACCATTTAGGACGAATGGATCCATGGGCCCTGCATATGAGTCATGTGTGTAGACTCGGAGTCGGGATGGTAGCCTTGTGCTGATTGGGCTTCGTTTGGCTGTCCATGACGCTGTCTTGGGCCAGATGAATGCACCAAGTCATGTTCTTATCAAATTTGATGCGTGGGTCTGAGGCACAATGGATTTTGGGTCTCTGATCCAAATTTGACTCGTATAGAAGTGGGGATAAAATATAACATGAAAAATTAACATTTTTTGTGAAGACAATTATATCCCTTGTAAAATTTTAAATAACCAAAAATTTATCTATTCTCCGATTGTTAATTCCACCACGTATTGCTCTTATTTAAATTGATATTTGTTTGATTTGCTAAATATCAATTTAAGTCAAGTTTATTTTCTTAATTATGTCAAGATTGGAGTGTTTAATTTATTGGCTTTATTTTTGTTTTTTAAATCAAAAGTTGCTATATTTTGGTTTCCTTTTTCTTCTTATTATTAATTTTAATATTTGGAACACTTGATATTATATTTACTTTTACCATTGGGCAAAAATTTTAATGCTTATATTAAAAAAAAAAGGTGTAATTATATTTAAAATCTAAATAATTATATTTCTTTACTTTTTATTTAAAAAATAATTTTCTAAAACATTACATTATAAACTCTTATTTTCTCTCAAACAATATTGTGGTACATTAGTCAAGTTCAACACTTATCAATTGCATATTAATTAAAAGCTTAGCTGACATTAAACCTTTCCCAAAAACTGTGACTCAACTACTCGTAAAACCCTAAGATATTTTTTTTATAGTGGTCGACCATACTAGTGTTGTGCTCAGTGTTCAAACAGATAGCCTAGACGGTGTCTAGGCGCTAGGTGGTATATGATCATTATGAATTACTGATAATCGGTGGATATCGATAGATCTCTCGGAAAATCATAGATCTATGACAAACGGTAGCGTCGATCGGTGTATAGGTGGCATTATTGTGTCGGTCGGCCTTGATTGAACATGAAGGATTAGCGCGTGCATCGGACGTCCACCGGCGGCGGTGCATGGGCTACACGCGCCGGCAGCCGCTGTCAGAACCCCCACCAGCAGCTAGATTCGGCCGGCGGTTCGGTTCCGGACCGAACCGGCCGGTTCCCGGTTCCACACTTAAGTGGAACCAGAACCGTAAACCGAATCGTTTCCAAGTAAATATTTTTTTTTTTTTTTTTTTTACTTTCGGTTCCAACCGGAACCGTACGGTTCCGATTGGAACCGCTAGAACCGTTCGGTTCCAGCGGTTCCAACCAGTTCGGTCAGGGTGAGAACCCTAACGAACCGGTTAGGTTCCAGTTCCGAACCGGAACCTTGGCCGGGTCTACCAGCAGCAACTTGAAACTCTCAGTTCCACTTTCAGATCTAATTGAACCTAAATTTTCAAACTCTATACCTAATTGACCTCAATTTATCAAATTATAACCCTAAATCTAATTGAACTCATATTTTCAAACATAAATAATTTTTTTTTGAATAAAAAATAAAACCACCTAGCGCCACATAGTCCGTCCGTCTAGGCGTTAAGCGATCCCCCACCGCCCAACTACCGCCTTGTGTTTTTAGAACCATAATTATGGTGGGGGACGAACCAATCATTTCCCCCATTCCCTCACAACTTTTCTTCCATTTCCTCTCCTTATTTCATGTTCCTTTTTTCCTCATTTTTCTCTCATTACTTTTCCCCATTATTATTATCCAGTTCTTAGATTTAGTTTTCTACCTTTGAATGGCGATTGGTATGTCCAATTAGATTTGATATATGCTGATATTTTTTTCGTATGGCTTCATATTTTTCTGTAGGTACATGTGCTTTACAACATCAAATAATGATTTCGGGACTTCATCTGATGGATTTGGAAGTAAGAGATGAGCATATTTTTTTTTCTTTTTTTATAGATTTATCGGTTGTTGTTTTGTAGTGAATTTATTTTGTTATTAGAATATCATATGTTTTATTTTATGTATTGTATTATTCCATTTTTTTATCTTAAAATTTATATTCACCAAAACCTATCGAGAGTTTGGAAAATCAAGTATGATCCGTAATTCTTCTAAGGCCACAATAGAATTAGGTATGAATTCGAGTTTTGATTGGTTATGAAGAATACATAATGTATAGAGTCTATATTGTCAGGCTTTTTTCTGACTAGACTTAAGTATTAGGTTTTTTTCCCTAAATATTGTATTTGAGGTGATATGACCGTTTATTTATATTTTTTGTAATGTTTTTAATTATGAATGAATTTCATATTTCAAAAAAAATTATATTATATTACTCACTATTTCATTTCATTGGATTACGTTCCATTAATGTAAATCATTGTATTTCATCATTTCAAACATAACCTTAAATTTGTCGTGCACTAATCCTCGTCTTAATAAATAGAAATCAGTGGCATGAAATTCATCTGAAATCTTATTTCAATTTTGATTTCTAAATTCATCAAGACGTATTTTCGTGTGAGAGACCTCCTCTCTCAAAAATTGGCCAAATTGGCAATTTTTAATGTTATCAAAGTTTATAGATACACACAAGCAATTTAAACAGTTTGTCTCTTCCAATGGCTCTTATGTAACCAAAAAAAAAAACTAGTACCAAAAATGTTGTAGCTAGCCTCCAAGATTAATGACACCACCTTCAGCAACTGACTTGTCAATTGAATGGTGATTCTTCTTCAAATGATTCAAGTTCTCTGCATTGTGTGGTTCATTTGAAGGTGTTTGATCTGAAGAATGACTAGTTTCTTGTGAAGCTTGAGGTGCCTGGTGCTTCCCAAAGTTTTCTGATATAAGGTGCTTCAGCTTTGCATGAACATTCATGACAAATTTTTTTTTTTTAATATTATAATCTAGAGATATTAAAATCTAAAATCTATCGATATTTTAAATATATACATATGTAGCATATCATAGAAATCTACCGAAATAAAATTTGGAAATCTATTCTCATAAATATTCGAGAGAAATTGGCCAAATGTGGGTGACTTGATGGGCCCAAAGCTGGTGGATTTGAGTGAAGACTGTGTTTAGTGTTTTTAGGGGTGTTCGCGGTGCGGTTCGGGGCTGTTTTTTTTCATTTTTTACTTCAAACCGCGCGGGTTGGCGGTTTGGGAAATTAGAAAACGAAACCGCAATTTGATAAGGAAAACCGCGGCGGTTCGGGTTGGCGTTTAGCGGTTTGGGCGGTTCGGGTCGGCGGTTTGGACTATAAATTTTTTAAGAAAATTTTGTGTGTTTTCACATTATAATTGAAGAAAAAATTACATAATTTTCATTTATTCATTACATATTGTTATATGATCATTAAATATCTTAATTTTCATAGTTAAAGAATAAGAAAAATATAAAATAATATTTAATTTGTACGCGGGTCGGCGGTTTAGGCGGTTCGGGTCGCGGTTCGAGTCAAAATATGCGGTTTGGGCGGTTCGCGGTTTGACATGGGTCAAAACCGCACACCGAACCGAAATTTGCGGTTCGATTCGGTGCGGTTTGACCCGAAATTGTGTTCACCCCTAGTTTTCACAAGCGAGTCATGGCTAGAGCCATGAAAGCAAAAAATAAATATGCACCAGCCGGGAATCGAACCCGGGTCTGTACCGTGGCAGGGTACTATTCTACCACTAGACCACTGGTGCTTTTTGAAAGCAAGTGGAAAATTTTATATTTATTTTCTGTTCAAAGTAGATTCAAGAAACCCCACAGCCTTTCGTGCGTACTTATCAATTAATGCTGTTTGGCATAACTTTTAACATACGTAAAAAAAAATTTAAAGTTATTTTCAAATTTTTATTGATGTTTGGTTATATTTAAAATATAGTTTTTGAGAATTAAACCTATAACTCTAGTTCATTCAAATGATTGAAATACCTTTTAAAATTTACTTACCTAAAATTAAAATATAATTTTAATGTTTGATAATGTTTACTAAATCATTTTTATAAAAAATTAGTTAATCCAACAGTAGATTTTAAAAAGTGGAATCTGAATTTGAGTCTGTGATTGAGGTTTATGGTGAGACTCGGATAAATTTGAAATAAAATTCAATTTCCATAACATTTTTAGTGGATTTCTTTTGTTCATGGAGATTTCATATCATTATGTACAGTGAAGTTTAGTGGGTGTAGAGTTAAGGTTATTTTTGGGATTTTAAGGTTGTGTATAATAAAAGGTTATAATCATTTCACTATTTTATAAATTGAAAAATAATAAATAGATACAAAATATATTAGGGTATAATATTCTACTATTATATTATTATAAAACTTTGCATTTTAATATATTTTGGTTGATAGCAAAATGTAAGATTTTATAAGGATTTAGTAGTAAAATATGAAGTTATATACTTATATAGTTAGCCAGTTAGGGGCGGATTCAAAATATAATCATCGAGCTAAATTAAAAAAATAATAATTAATAGTTAACATTTTCTCTACATGATATTTTTGCATTGTTTGCCCAGTCACATTTTCTCTACAAGATTCTTAGACTTAACAAGGTAGCAATTTTCATCATCTCATATTTTAGAAGTTTTCATAGATTCCTTGAGCAAATTTGTATGTTTAAAGAATAAATTATGTACTTGATACTTAGCTTGTTCTTTTTCAAGGGTAAAAACGGGTCTGGCCGGGCCCGGGTTTTGATAAGCCCGGTCCGAGCCCGGCAATTTTTTTTTTGGCCCGAGCGTCTGTCGGGCCGGTCCGGTCCGGCTGGGGCTCGGATCGGGCTTTATCCGGCCCAACTTTTAATAATAAAAAAACTTATTTTTTTATTTATTATATAAATATTTATATATATATATATAATTTATTATATAAATATAAATAATATTTTTTAAGCCCGGACCGGGTCCGTGCTTAATATGTTAGGCCCGACTCGGGCTTTTTTACCCCGAACCGGACCGGACCTGGACTTGTTTGCCACTCTTATTCTTTTTATGCTCAAACTAGGTCAAGAAACAAGAAATACAAACATTAGACTTTTGAGATAGAAAACTTATAAATAAAGTTGAAGGGGCAAACTTTTTTCTAAGCCTAGATCAGGTTATAGTTCGGTCTACTCCAGAATCATGTTCGTTTTTAGATATAATAGTAAAATATTATATTTCAATACTTCTTATTAGGGATGTTCATAGGGTCGGATCAAATCGCGATCTGACGCAACCCGATCCGACCCAGTCGGATTTGTAAAAAAAAAAAAAGTAATTCCGGATCAGATCCGACCCGACCCGCAAAATCGGATCGAGTCGCGGGTTTAATGTAAAAAATCGGGTTTGATCTGACCTGTAATTAATGATTTTTCCATTTTATTCTATAATTAATTTATCATAATTTGATTTAACTACAAATTCTATCAAAATTACATCATAAAAATATATATTATGTATTTTTCCGATCAGACCTGACCCCCCCTTTTTTTACCGACCGCAGTGACCCGGTCAAGTCGGGTCATGCGGATCAGAGGATCCGAAATCCGAAATTTAAAAGTGTAACTTGTACAGGTCGGGTCAAAAAATTTAAAAAACTGACCTGATCCGACCCCCGAACACCCATACTTCTTATCCTCATTTATTAATTTTCAATTTATGAAATAGTTACATTATATTATAGTAAATTAAATTATTTGAATTTTTAGAGGGTGCGGTGAAAAAATAGGTATATACATATAAAAAATAAAAAGTGAGTAATGGGTTCATGTATCCCCTCACATCAAATAATTATCAAGCAAAGCATTTTTTTTTTTTTTGGAAACGATGGAAACCCCGTCACCAAATCACCCATTCTGGGCTGCGGCGCAGGTAAAATCACCGGCTGTCCCAGGTTCTTACAAGAAATCCACCACTTGAATTCGAACCCAGAATCTCAAGGTGAGATTCTAAACCCTACACCGCCAAGTCACACCCGACTTAGCCAAGCATGCTAATAGGATTCCTACCAAATGAGTAATTTTTTTTTGGGTGGTATTATTATGTGTTTGATGTAATATTACCGATCAATCACGAGGATTTGACATATATAAAAATTAAATTTTTTACGATAACGTCACATAAGATTTTTCATTTTCTTACTAAAGGGCCATATATATTTTTTCTTTAAAGGATATAAATCCCATTAATAATTAGATTTCTCCTCAATTCTTTTATTATTATAAGAAAATCAAAAAAATTATGATTATAAAAAATATCATTTAAATTTTACTCAATCCTGTAAAGAACGAGCCCATATTAGTTAAATATAACTACTATTTATTTGATTTTTTTTTTATAATTTTAATATTTCTGAAAATATTATTGAGTTGCTTTATGAAGGATGTAGTTGGATTTTTTTTTTTCCCTCAAAATGAGGCTAATTTAGAATCTACACTGAAAAAGGAAATAAAAAAAATCAAAAGAAAATGAAGAATAAAAACACTTTCGTCCAATGCACGCAGAGAAAAAATATATTCCAAAATGCCAAACGCATCTCTCACTGCACACGCCTCAATGTAACCAGTTTTAAAACCTGAAGCGAAACCCTAAAATTAATTACGATACAAACCCTTTCCCGTCATTAGGGTTTTTACTGAAATCACAAAATCTTCAATCCATTGACAAAACCCTTGTGAGATCGAACCCAAACTATTCAATAGACCAAGAAAAAATTATTTTTGTTGATAAAGTATAGAGCTTTTTTTTTTAATTAATTTTTTAAAACAATGAATGTGGAAGCGAGAGTTGGGGTTGTAGTGGAAGGAGGCCAAAGGGCTCTGAATACTGCTCACAGTAGCGTTGTTGATGCGAGTGCAAGAAAATTCTTGCAACAGCAACAGCAACACCAGCAGCGGCAAAATAACTTGAATGTCCCAAAACGGCTGTTGAATCAGCAGCAAACGCAGATTGGAACCGTGAAGCAACTTTTAGCTGGTGGTATTGCTGGTGCTTTCAGCAAGACTTGTACTGCGCCTCTCGCTCGTCTTACTATTTTGTTTCAGGTTGATTTTATTATTATAATTATTATTATTTTCTGATGTTTTATTTATTATTTTGGGGTTTTGATTAGAAGGTTATAAATTTGCATTTTCTTTTATTTTCTAATAAATGCAGAACTTGAAGCAAATTTGAAAATTTTAATTACATCAGTCATGAAATGTATTTGATTGTATTGGATGTTTCTATTTTTTCATGAGTACCCTTTTATTTAAGGATGCTTTTGTTTTATACTTTTAATCTTTTGAAAATTTTAATTACATCAGTCATGAAATGGTATTGGATGTTTCTATTTTTCATGAGTACCCTTTTATTTGAGGATGGTTTTGTTTTATGCTTTTAATCTTTCAGAGTATTGCAGATGTTATAAATTATGCAGAAGAGGTAGCATTGGATATTGGCGGGACAGTCCAAATGTCTATTATTACTTAGTTTTAGTTTTATTGATTATTAGCAGAGCGTTTGCATTGTTTTGCAGTAATGAAAATTGTAGATATCTTGACTGCGGGTATTTCTGTGTTTTATTAGGTGCAAGGTATGCACTCTGATGTTGCCACATTGAGCAAACCTAGCATATTGCGTGAGGCTTCTCGTATAGCTACTGAAGAAGGGTTTAGAGCATTTTGGAAAGGCAATCTTGTTACCATTGCACACCGTCTTCCTTATTCTTCAGTCAACTTCTATTGTTATGAGCATTACAAGAATGTCAGTGTATCTGTTTGTTGAATAATTTATATTTTCTGTGAAAGTAGTATCATATAATTTCATTGCAAATTGCTCATTATCATTTCATATCTCCCTTACTCCTTGCAGTTTTTGCAATCTATTCTTGGCTTGGATAATCACCAAGGAAGTGCAAGTGCCAACCCGGGTGTGCATTTCATAAGTGGTGGGTTATCTGGAATGACTGCCGCATCTGCTACATATCCATTGGATCTTGTGAGGACACGCCTTGCAGCACAGGTAATTTCGGGGTTTAAATTTTTATATCATCTGAGTTTTGCCTTTCTTTCAATTGGTTAATAGAATCAAAGTATCTGGCTGTGTTTTTTTTTTCCTTCTGCATTTCATTTGTTTCTTTTCGCTATTTTGGGCTTCAGTTTCCAAGGAATTTCAAGGTTCTACTTCTTTTTTTTTTTTTGCATTTAGCTTGATTAGTTTCAAGGTTTACTATATTCAGAGTTTTACACTTTTGGGAAGATTTAAGGTTGTGGACACTAGTTCACTTTTGTAATCCTTTTCTTCCTTGTATATATTCAATCAAAATTTATGTTTCCTATCCCCAAAAAAAGCTGGTATGTTTTTTGTTATGTGAGCTTCTAGTTTGAGCTGTCTTTATCTCAGTTAGTTTTGGACTTTGCAGAGACAAACACTCTACTACAAAGGTATTTCGCATTCATTTCATACCATTTGCAGAGAGGAAGGGTCTTTGGGCTTGTACAAAGGACTTGGAGCGACATTATTGGTATCCTTACTGTTCTTGTCTTAATTTTTTCTGCTTCATGTTATTGACTTTGATAACGTTCTGTTAACTCATGTATTGCAGGGTGTTGGACCTAGCTTAGCAATAAGTTTTTCTGTCTATGAGTATCTGAGATCTTTTTGGATGTCTCACAGGTGAGAACCATTAAACTAGAGTCTTATTATGTGCTGTCATTGGCTTATTATCTCTTGATGCACAAATTGAAATATCCAGTTATAACTTCCTCTTCAATTGATATCAGGCCCAATGATTCCACTGTCACGGTCAGTCTTGCATGCGGCAGTCTTTCAGGCATTGCCTCATCAACAGGTGAGTGATTTTTGAACCACATTCAAACTGAATCCTTCTTTCAACATTTGAGCCATGAATTTCCTTAGTTTTCTGGAAAAAAAATGTTCTATTGATGGTTCCTACTGTTATTGATGCTTGCAAGCATAAACTTGTGATTGCTTCTGATTTTTCTCATTTCTTTATCATGCTTGCTCTCTCTTTCCAGTGTTGTTGAAATCTTAGAAGCATATAACTTTCCCAATCTAATGCCCTTAATATCACAGCTTATGATTCCTCTTCTGCTTCTGAATTTTAAATTTTTGCACTGTGCCTTCTAACAATTTTGAAGCTTCAGATGGGGTTGCACACCCGTTTTTTACTTTTGGTCAGATTATTTTTATCAAAACTTATTTTCTTTCAATGTTTTTCTCAACACTTGTTGAGCTTAATTGTGAAAAGATAAATGACAGTTCACTTTGTATCTATCCATGGCCATTGGTTGGATGTTTTTTTTTTTTTTTTATTTGACTTAGTTACATCTTAAATGTTATGATAGTGCTAATTTTAGTAAAGTTGGCATTATGACAAATATTTGCGGAATAGTTGATGTCCTAGGGCGATTTTTGGATTGCAACAATGACATGGTTTGCCATGTCTTGTAGACTCGGAAACCTTACTCGTAGGACTGATCGACCAGTGCCGTGCTGAAACTTTCTAGGCAATGTTTCTGTGTGAAATGTGTATAAACATTATTGAGCTAGTGATATGGGGACCATTAGGCTCTGCTGTTGTTTTTAGTTATTTTGGTCACCTACAAGTTCAGGTATACTAATGATATCATTTGAACTATTTGGGTTGAATTCTTGTTCTTTGCTTAGACTTAATTCTCCCTTTTAATAATTTGCAGCAACTTTTCCTATCGATCTCGTGAGGAGAAGAATGCAATTGGAAGGGGCTGGTGGTCGAGCTCGTGTCTACAACACTGGGTTGTTTGGGGCCTTTCGCCACATAATCCAGTCTGAAGGTCTACAGGGCTTGTATAGAGGGATTTTGCCAGAATACTACAAGGTGGTTCCTGGTGTTGGCATTGTTTTCATGACTTACGAGACATTGAAGATGCTTCTATCAAGTGTTCCTACCAGTTATTAGTTCCATATTGCCTTCCCATGTTATGCTACATCTTTATCCATGCGGTAACTTGAATATACTAGGCGGCTAGCCATTATGCGGCATTTGTTGAGAAAAAGCAATGGTGGTAAATTTTGCCTTTTGCCACTAAATGTATAGGTAGGTAGCTCTGCGAGATCCATTTCAACAGATTCGAGTCTTGATATCTTTCATAGATTTTAGCATTCGTTGACGATCATGTCATCTTCACAGTTTTGTTCTATGCCTTGTATTACCTGCTTCTGACTTCTTTGAACTCCTGATTTCTTCAGCAACAAAGGATAATACGTAGTTAAAATGTATTGTATTATTGATTCTGCCCTTCTTTTTTGGGACAAGGAGAGCCATTTATTGAATTTTGGTTATGGAGAAACGAACCAAGAGCATTGATATATTTCATATCTGTAGTGTTTGTTTCCATTTGGATTTAGGTGGTTCAAGAAATTTTTTTTAAGGCCATATGCATTCGCCTCATCTAAATGCATTTTTCAAGCATGATAGTAACGTTGAGAAATACCTCCTTTTTTCCGGGTGGGTAAAACTTAAATTTATTTTTTATCCCCTTACCTCATTTAAAATTTGAATATGCGTGTCGTCAAGTTATATAGAATTATTTGAAAATTATTCGACTTACGGTCCACCTTTTTGAAATTTAATACTTCTCTCTCTACTCACATATTAAATAATTATTGACGGAAAAATGATATGGAGATTAAATAATGATTTTATTTTAACCACAAATATGGGTGGTAAAAAAAGCTTGTGGCTCTCTCGAGCCTGATGGACTTTACCGGTTAGCCTAGCCAGAGGTTAAAAGTTTAATTTCCGAGTTAGGGTCGAACTTAAGTAAAAAAGTATGAGCCTGCCATGGACCCGGATTTTATATATAAAAATATATATTTTTAATTATATAAATTAATTTTTAATTCCAGAAAACACTAAAAATATTGAAATTCTTATTTCTTTTCATTTTTAAATATTAAAAAAAAATTAAAAAATTAATTATTTTTTTTAAAAAATAAAAAATTATTATTTTCAAAAACCTCCGGCCCAGGTTGGGCCCGTTGCCACCCACAAATAGCGTGACACCATAACTAATGATGGAGATTTGTGCCGCTAAATGTACTGTTTTCCAGTTCAATATGATTATAAAAAAAATTGTAATTATAAGTACTCAGTTTTTTTAAAAAATAAAAAATTATTATGCCTGTGTATGTTTTCCTCTTTATTTATAGTTATATTGTATAAATTTTGCCCTCACTAGTTTGGTTTGCTGACTACGTCATTGTCTAAACTGTATTCGGACAACCCTGGACAACGACGGCCCTGAAATTTGGAGACTTTAAGGTGAAGTAAAACCACGTGGCTCTAAAATTCTTATACAAAAACAATCAAAATTAAAATCTAATTTCTTGTGACAATAATATAAAAGCAAATTCATAATAGGCATCATAACAAAACCACATGTGAAAATTGAAAAATTAAAAAACTTAAAGACTGAAAAATTAAAACTAAATTAGGGGTTAGGGCTTAATATAAAGTTACATTTTTTTTTTTCCCCTTTTTTGTTTTGTTTCCGTTTAGAACTTTGGAGGTCTCTCTAAAATCAAGCTTCCTCCCTCTTCCGTTTATTTATTCACGTTTTGTTTCTATAGTTTTCACATTCTGCTGCTACATAATCAAAATAAACAAATACAATTTAAGTACTTTCTTTGGAAACTTGGTCAAACTTATGCCAGATTTATTTTTTGTCTCAGCAAAATAGATGAATGTTGTGTTGGGTAAGATTTTTTAATTAAAAAATAAATTACACTTATATAAATTTAGGGCCCCTTAATTTGAGATCACATTTTACTTGATTACTTGATTTTTTTTAGACGTGAGAAGGATATTGACATAGAGGATAAAGGAAGGATGTTGGGGATGAGTGTTACGATCTTTTTTATTTATTTATTTATTATTTTTCTTTTAATTACTGAGAGTATGGATAATAAATAAAAAAAAAGTCATGGGTTAGGTATGTTATCTCAATTTAAGATTAAGAGTAGAGATATGATCTCTTAGTTATTTAATTTTATTAAGAATGTAAGTCATGTTGGATGTATAATACTCATTGAGTATTCAATAAAATAAGTAGATAATTAAGAGGACAACTTATTATTTGTTGATATGAGTTCATTTGAATGAATTCATTATGGACATTTGTATTCATAATATTTGGTATCAGAGATAGATCGAGGTCAAACTTCCCACCTAAAAAATACAGTATTCAAGGAATGGATAAGAAGACGGTTGTTTGAAAGAAGTCACGGATGAGAAAACGATTATTGAAAATAAATCTATCATTTAGGACTGTTAGATAATGAAAGAAAGTCTTGAATTCACTCTATATGAATTTACAATAGTAGGTGCCTTTATATAAGCTACATAGAAAACCAAAATAGAAAAGAAATCTTATAGTTATGAAGAATAATAATGAATATAGTAAATTTTTATCTAATAGAGAAATATAATAAAACCATGTATCCTAATGGTACTAGGAAATTTATTTTGGATATTGATTTCATATTCCTTAACACCCCCCTCAAACTCAAGCTGGTAACGAATGAGTAACCTTGAGGTTGCATCTTGAAATCGGAGAGTGGGGTTCTGAAACTGAAAATCTCGAAACTTGGAGGCTGGAAACCTTGAGATAATGGATGAGCTTTAACCTACGAAGCCTGAAGGGGGAGCCGAAGCCCAAGAGGATGCCGAAGCCTGAGAGCTTTAACCTACGAAGCCCGAAGGGGGAGCCAAAGCCCAAGAGGATGCCGAAGCCGAAAAGAGAGCGAAATCCCGAAAGAGTGCCGAAGCCAGAGAGGGAGCGAAATCCCGAAATAAAGCCGAAGCCGAAAAATGGAGCAAAATCCCGAAAAAGAGCCGAAGCCTGAGAGTGCCGAAGCCAGAGAGGGAGCGAAATCCCAAAATAAAGCCGAAGCCGAAAAAGGGAGCGAAATCCCGAAAAAGAGCCGAAGCCCGAGAGTGCCGAAGCCAGAGAGGGGGCGAAATCCAGAAAGAGAGCCGAAGCCCGAGAGTGCCGAAGCAAGAGAGGGAGCGAAATCCCAAAAGAGAGCGAAATCCCGAAAGAGAGCCGAAGTCTGAAAGGAGCCGACATAGAACACACTTGTGAAGGGTGGTGCGAAGGGGTGGCGCGTGAGGTTCACGTGCCGATGGTGACCGCGATCCCCACGCGCCGATGAAAGCAGAGAGAGTGAAACTAGAAAAAAGGAGAACCTGAGCTCTGATACCATGTTAGATAATGAAAGGAAGTCTTGAATTCACTCTATATGAATTTACAATGGTAGGGGCATTTATATAAGCTACATAGAAAACCAAAATAGAAAATGAATCCTATAGTTATGAAGAATAATAATGAATATAGTAAATTTTTATCAAATAGGGAAATATAATAAAACCATGTATCCTAATGGTATTAGGAAATTTATTTTGGATATTGATTACATATTCCTTAACAAGGACAATGGTATTTTAAGGGGAACAAATGTTAAGATCTCTTTATTTTATTTAAAATTTTGCTATTAGGCCGGGTCGGGCCGTATTCGGACTCTGCCACCCTTATAAATAGGGTTGTCAAATGTTAATCCGAATTTGAAATCGGATACCTGGATGCGTTCCAAGTTTAACCCAACACAGACCTAGATTTTATAAATCCGGATTTTTACCCAGATCCATTAATAATAAAATTGATCCATATCCAAGAAGTCCAAACCCAAATCCATACCGGAAAATTACCATCTCTACTCGGATTGTGGGACCCGCCTCGTGTGGATGCTGGATTTCGGCCGAGGTCCACAATCAGAATTTGGAAATAGGGGCACTAACAATCCTGCAAAACAAAGAAGAATGAATGGGAGTAGACTGCCTACCGGTGTGGTAGGTACCGGAGACACTCCGACGCCCAAGTCAGTAGTATGAAATGATCAGTAAATATGTAAAATGTGAAAGCAAGGTTTGATGTTACCTTGAATTCTTTGGGTAGCCGTGAGGGCGGTGATAAGTGTTTAAAGAGATGGATTACTCAAAGAGAGTTAGTGTCAGAGAGCAGATACTTGTAAGAAAGAAGTTGAACTCTCAATGTCTCTCGAATTTCGTTACATTTTATAGATGAAGATTATCATCATTGGCAGCTGGCATAAGTCCCACCACGTGCTTTGTGTATTTGATAAAAAGTCTGGGCAGGTGGGAATAGGTTTCGTGTCGGACAAAGTAGAAGAAGAGTAGTTGATATAATTAGGGGTTTTTGTCTTCAGGCTTATGACTTAATTGTAACACAATAATACATAAATCTTTTGGGTCTGGCCTTTACTTTCGGGCTTTGCATACCATTTTGGGCTCTGCATATCATTTTGGGTTTAAGGTAAATGACGGTTTTATCCTTGGCCCATTTTTGGTTCGTACACCTCGTAGTAAGATTATGGGACCCCACACGTTTTTTCTGGAAATAAACAGGAATTAATGATAAATTAAGCTTAGTTTATTTCTTGGCCTTTATATTCACTGTTTTTTTATTTATTTAAAACGCATCACATACATTAACCTTGAAAACCTTACCCGACGCTTCTCGTATTTGACAACGAAGACCTTTCAACATTAGAATTCATACACAAAGTGAGTCTTATATTAAATAATTTTCTTAACCCAATTTAGTTTTCTCATTAAAGTTTCTAATTCAAATTAGTTTTTATCTTTATACTATTCACAATAGGGTTTCCCTCAAAATTGTTTCAGGATATGAGGACTATGAACAAGATACAGAAACTGGATCACAGGAGCAGCAAATCAGAGCCGTATATTCCTAACGAGATCATATATGACATCTTGATCAGAGTCCCTGCACGAGATCTTGTTTGTTTTAAAAGGGTATGTAAATCCTGGAAAGATATTATTAGCAGCCGTGAATTCACGACTGCCCACTTGAAGAATTGGAAATCTAGGTTTGATATCATAATTTTGCAAGGTGTTTTCCCTTATCAAGACTTTGTTTCATTGAATTTAAGAACAAAAAAAACTCATGAGCTGTCTTTGAGAAATTTAGTACATGAAGATAATGTCAGTGTTTTAGATTCTCTTGATGGGTTGGTTCTTTTTAATGTTACGTATAATGAAGACCAACTCTATGTCTGTAACCCCTTGACCCAAAAGGTTAAGCTGATATCTTGCGTCAGGATATTTTATTCACCATTCCGTACATTCTATAAATTAGTGTTTGACCCCAAGTTACAGAAATACAAGATTATAGGATTTTATTATCAAATTCCTGAGTGCAATCTCAAGTATTGTGTATTGGTATTGAATGGTGATGGTGATGGTGATGGTGATGGTGGTGATGAAGCTTCACTGGTTTGGAGGAATGTTGAAACCCGGTTTCGGCACCTTTTGAGATTTGAGTTTAACACAGTTTTGGTTAATGGGTTGTTGTGTTGGTTAGCTCACAGCATTGGAGAGAGAATTGTTTATGTGCAAGTAATGGATGTTGTGAGAGAAGAGTTGAATGAAAAGATTATGTTGCCATGCCAACCTGGGGATGGTTACTCAGGAAATTGTAAATTGTTACAGATGGAAAACCTGGAAGGGTCTCTTTGTGTTGCAATTCCTGAGGATCAAAATGAGCTTGGAATTTGGATTTTGAGAGATTGGGATGATGAGCATAGTTGGATTAAGAAATATAATATAAGTAAAGATGAAAAGTTTGACAGTCCATTTCATTTCAGCAAAAGGTTCAGAATTTTGTTTGTTATGGATGGTGATGAGACAGAAGAAGTGAAGTTCATTATTAGGATTAGTGGCAAATTGTGGTCATACAGCATCAAGGGTCAACGTGATGAAGAAAAATGTGAGGGTTCACCAAAATTCACATATGTTCCTAGCCTAATATGTTGGGATTGATCTGCTGAATTGAAGATATATGTTTTGGCAACTCTTTTCAATTGTGTAAATTTGTTCCTTTTTTCTTTAGTGTTATTGTATCTTCAAAATTGATATGGTGTTAGATCAAAGTTATAGAACCTATGATCATTGCTAAGTTCCAAAAAAAAAAAAAAAATTCCCTTTTATACATTTGAGCATGATATATAATACATGAGAAACTAGCTATTACTATACTTGAAGGTGTAAAAATTAACCTTCACAACAATCTTGATCTCTTTGCAGGGTTTCTTTTTAAGGGAGTGTTTTCTTTAAATATTTAATTGTCTCTATGAATACCAGAACAAATTCTCTTTTCTATTTTTCTATTAACTTTTTTCCTTCACAAGGTGAGGGACAATATCTATTTATAGCACTGTGCCTTCCTCACTTCAAGAAAGATCTGTGTCCCGTGTAATTCAGAGTTTAATTTGATCTCTTTCTATGACTTTTTCTGAATATTTCATAAAGTATTAATCTACTCTAAATATGGTCTGAAACTCTCAATGGGTGTGGTTTGATAGCAAATGGCTTAGGTCTTGAGTTCGAGTCCAAGAGTTTGTAAGAGCTTGGGGCGCATTTCTTGTAAAAACTTGGGGGCAGCCATAGATTTTACCTACTCTACTTAAACCCAGGTCGGGTGGTTTGACAGCGGATTTTCCAATGTTTTAAAAAAAATGATTCGAAGTCCTTCAGAACAAACTAATTAAGGGAAGATCATATATAAGTATCGAGGTGATTCTATGATTATCTCCGAAGCACATGATTTTTAGTATGCCAAGCTCCGGAATACTCCGGACATTTTGGTGATGTATACATGTCATTGGAGGGTAATCCAAGTCACTGAGTAGGAGGGACGCGTGACATAATATTAGTGGGTGTCAATTTATTGTATCCACAATACTAATTGGTGGGTCTCATGGCATCCAATTTTAAGGCACTAGTAAGTTTAAATCGAAGAGGATGCTAAAGTATAATATATGTAACTTAACTTGCTAAGCCTTGTCTTTCCACAACAGGTAAGGAATTTAGTTACTAGGGGCGGCTCTAGATTTTGGGAGACCTAAGTAAGTTTTTAATAATATAAAAATCATATTATTTTATGATTTGATCACAAATTAAGTTCAAATTCTTTAACATAATCAAATATGTGATTCATATCTCCTAATTTTGACCTAAATTTAAGACCCACTAAAGTATCTCGGTCGGCCAGCTATGTGGATTGTCCCTGTACCGCCCTGTCAACTACAAATCCTGTAAAAGGAAGGTTTCCTTGTGTCATCTGAGACAGAGAATGCTTTTGCCTACTACAAACACTTGTTATTTAGTCACTTAGAACTGGCTTCTGCTTCATATTACCAAGAAGCAAGAGGAGGAAATACAAACACAGAGCAAATTGCATTTGATAATTGCCACAACTCTTTGAAGCCATATAATCCTAGAGAGATCACATTTGAGTCCCTCGATAGTCCCTTCTTTGAGTACTCTTTTAACACCGAATTTTTGTATTTTAGTGTTCAAAATGGCAAAATAATTTTAAAGATTCAAAACTTATTTTTTGAATTTATTATTTTGAGAATTAAAAGACAAAAATTTGATGTTAAAGAAATAATTAGAGAGTGCAACTTGCATAGTACTTTTCACAATGGAAAAGTATGATTGCATTTTATATGTTATGATTGTACCTCTACACCAAACCTAACAAAAGCTTTTTATGTCTATCGGAACTTAGATTTTATCCGACTTCGCTTGACATATGAAAACATCATTTTCTCACATGGGCATTTAGAGGTGTACGTTATACATGCCAAAACCATCTCAATCGTGTGTATGTCATCTTCTCCTCAATCAGTGCTATACCCACTTCTTTCTATTTTTTTTTTTAATTTCTAATTCTATCTCTTCTAGTCATCTCATATATCTATTTAAACATTCTCATTTCAACTACCATCATTTTTTGAACATGTTGATACTTTATTACCAAGCATTCTGTTACATAAAACATAGCAGGTCTCACTGACGTTCTATATATAATTTTTTGGAGAATATTGGAATACAATAAAGGAGTGGACACTTGTCTGGTGTGGATGGACAGATCTTCTAAAAGGAAAGATCAGATACCAGAGATGAAATATATATATCAGCAGATGGAAAATTTCAAGCACAATGTGGGGTTTTACTTTCTAGCTTGTGTGTGAAGTTATGCTTGCAAGCAATCGGGTAAATTTCTGCATAAACATACAGAATTTAAATACTAAAGCCCAAGTTTATCAGTAACCATTACTTGATAAAAATTAATACATCCATTATGAACTGTGTAAGATATGAATTAACATGTGACGTTGTCGAAATTAGAACGTCTCGAGATTCAGGCGATTGCAGATGATATAACTAGAAATCATAGCATTACATAAATGCAAGATAAAGTATACACGTCCTTCCATTGGATTCTTACAGAACTAATTGATTACAATAACCTGACTGATGCTTCTGTAAAAAAGAACAAATAATTCACAGCATTGTTCAGCTTTACATTGGATTCATAAAGAAAAAAGATGGGATTCCATTTGTTTAAGTTCTATAATGATAGCCATGAATAGCAAATTAACCAAAGGTTGTGATGAACAAACCATCAGTATCATTCAATAAACAAATGAAATATGATAAGAAAAATATCATTAATCAATTACCCCACTTGTTCAGAATTTGATACATATCATTCACAACATCCATGCAAGTTAAAGAAAGCCGCTTGAAAACTGGGATAAGTTGTTTTGAATAACCAGTGGAATAGAATATGCTATGTTTAAAAGCCAATACCATCAAACGAGATATATAACAAGTAAATAAAATGTATGCATGTGGAAAGCATTTCCTTTTCAGTTCAATATCTTTGATATAGATAAGCAGAAGCATTCAGAAAGCTTTTAATGGAATCTTCATTTACAGAGCTAAGCTTCAAGCACACTGAACAGCTCTGTTTCATGGCGATGGCTTAGTGGTGACTGGTGAGGGATTCTTTTATCAGTATTTTTCAACATTGTCACAAATAATTAGCAAGTGAAGATCTCAGTCTTCCTGGAAAAAGCAGTCAACATAGAAACATCATTGTCTATGGAAAGCAAGCTACTGATACTGATTGATTATTGGTTTTTCAAGAACAGAATCAAACCCGTGATTCTAAGTAAGGGAACCTTATCATCACTTTATACTATATGCACTACTTTACACCAAATCAGTCCCTAATTAGGGAATAAATCATGTTTGCTTTTTGTGCCACTATAAATTCCCCCCATCATGCAAATAAACCTCAACCTCTACTTGCTAATTGCTTCTTAATATCTATCGATTGTTACATTATCTCTTTGCTCTATTGTCTCTTCATTACACTCTCTGAAGTATATTTTCATCCTTGTCGTGTCGATATTGGTGAGGATCGGGTAATCTGCATCCTGAGGTTTGGATCAGCATGTATATTTGTTGTATCTAGTCCTCGGGATGCAGATTACCTTTTCCTTACTGACAATATAAAACTTTGTACCAGAAGTTATTAGCTAAGCTACTTATGGTGGCTAAACACTCTGCAGGTAATTTTTTTATCACTGCACTCGCATGTTGTTTATCTTCTTCTATTAGAGTTCACACATTGAATGGTTATAGACTCCAACCATGTTTAAATCTTGACCTAGCCATCTATTACGGAGGCAAAATCTTGTAATGAAATATTTTCAGCTCTATTGCTCAAAGACCAGCAATCAGGTTCTGCTGTAATGAAATATTCAATCTATAATATGGTCAATAAAGAATACTTGCTATCCCAATATAAATTTTATGCATGCTCAAATACTAAGGACTATGGATCACCTTTCTGGGATTTTTCGCAGCACTCCAATTGCTCAAAGACCAGCAATCAGGTTCTGCTGTAATGAAATATTCAATCTGTAATATGGTCAATAAAGAATACTTGCTATTCCAATATAAATTTTATGGATGCTCAGATACTAAGGACTATGGATAACCTTTCTGGGATTTTTCGCAGCACTCCAATTGCCTCTTCCTTGCTTTCAGTGAAGTCCTTACCATCCTTGAAAATGAGAAATTCCATCATCTCCATATGAAAGAAAATGAAACATCCATATAAACGAGTAATGCAAGATCCAAAGTCTTTGCCTACCACACAATGCCATGTTGGTCTGTATGCTTCTTTGAATTTCTGTTTAGTCAGTCAAATATTCAATTAGAGAGAGAAAAAAATTTGAGTAAAAATTTTGTGACCACCATAGTTCATGAATTAATAAACCTCATGAAAATCTCTGTACATAAGAACTTCCCCCCTTGTAGGAGTAAAGACTGAATGGAATTTAATACTTGAATACAGTTTTTAGGACAGTCTTGCCACAATCACGACTGCTTTCTCATGGTTTATGCAAGCTAAGAAGCTTATATCACCCAATTTTTATTATTTTTTTTTCATTTTTCTCACATCCAAATTATTGGATGGTATGATGCCAAATAGATGATATGAGAAAGTTAATTGTTGGAGATTACAGAATAAGTTAAAGGTAAAGATATGATATGATTAGATAGCAAATTGAGACTTTGAATCTTTTAATGCTATGTTGTTCTTTTAAGAAAATCATCTTTTCTAGTTTGCCTTACTACAGAAATGCACACTTAAGGGTGAATAATACCTGTTTGATGTAATGAGCTATATGGATTGACAATCAGAGATCTCATGTAGTCAATCTACATGGGAAAAAAATAGATTAGTGAATGTGCAGGAAGGCCTCTAATTGCCTTTATATATGCATAGGACAAATTGGAGATTTCCAATTTTCGAAAATATTGGACAAATTGATCCTAGGGAAATATTGTTTGAGTCATAGGGAAGGTTTCTATATAGTCAATTTGATGAGAAACCAACAAGAATTAAAGCAATTAGGGGCCTTTTTTTTTTTTTTGGAAATTACGGTTATGTTTTGAAAATTTTGGGGCTTTTTAAAATTTATGAGATAGAGAGTTAATTTTATAAAATTAGGGTTAGGTTTAGGGTTAGGATATGAACATTAGCGCAATTAGGGTCAGAGTTTCAAAATTGACAGAGGTAAACAGTGGCTTTTGGCAATGAAATTATGGCAAAATGCATATAAATCACCGGCCAAGGCAACGCAAACAAAGCGCCTAGACGGTGATAGGCGCCGCGTTTTCGAACACTGCTAGTTACAATTAATATATATATATATATATATATATTATATATATATATATATTTTTGGACATTTTGGTGGTGCTATTTCCCTCGTATTCAAATACAAGACAGGCATGATTGGTCAGTCAGAAACTTGCACCACAATTACAACCACAAGAGATTGATACCTTCCACTTTTTTGATTCTCTGCTGGTTGTTCTAAAGTGGTCCATAGTTACATTAACATGACCAAGTAGTTTGAACAAAAGGTTTGTTTCAACTCTAACATTTTGTGGCTGCTAATTGTTGTGTACAAAAGGCACCGTTCATAGAGCAAGGAAAGCTTCAGCTTTCTTCTTAGGTAGCTTAATTGTCAAGCTTTATTTTCATATGTAATTAATAAAAGATATACCACAATTGACATCAAGCACACCACTGCTGATAATAAACCCAGAATCACCTTTTGAATTACTCAAACCTATCTAAACCAAACAAAAGCCTTTTTCTCATCCCATTAGGTGGAGGCGGCTTCATGGATCATTTGACGTCATTGTATACTATATCATGAATTATTGTCTTATTAAACTAAGTAACATATAAATTTCTTTTTATAATTTCTATACATGACAACATATCAAGTCTTCTCCGATCTCACTTGACGTCTTACAATAATATTTTCTCTCATTCTCTCTCGTTAGGCATGTCAAAACCATATTAATCGTATTTATCTTATCTTCTTCTCAATCCATGTTGCACCCACTTTCAAATCAAAAGCCAAAAAACAACAAAACTTATCAAAAGCCATAGAGGAGCAAAAGGGGAAAATGAATGAAATTTCAAGTAGTACATTTCTCTATTGAACTGTGATATAACACAAATCAACAAGGAACTTCAAAGTCTTGAAGACACATTTGTTTAGCTACACCCTAAAGAAAAAATCATCAACCTATTCAATTAGAATTTTATCGACCAAAACTACTCCTCAAAAGTCAAAACCTACTAAAAATTTCTCATCTCAACAAAAATTACCCAACTTAGAAGTCCCCAATAATGTTATATGAAAAATTCTTCACCAAGATTGCCCAAAAAACCTGATAAAGAATTCATCAATCAAGTCAAAACCAAATTCTAAATCCCCAGCAAAACCCTAATTTTCATTTCCCCCAAATCAACTTTAAAATCCATAAAAAAAAAAAAAAACTATATACCCATCAATAAATCACTTGATCGAAGTAAAAAAAAGTTCACCATATAACAATCTAATAATATCTTAATAGATATACTAAAATAATTTTAAAAAACTAAATAAATAATAGTTATATTTAATATGATTACACTTACCGGACACCAAACGGAGCGGGCAAGAACTATGTTCTGATCGCTCAGTCTTTTGTGTCGGGCACTTTGACGAGTTGGTTAGCGGGCATCGATAATTCGAGAGGCAGAGTCGGTTCCGTCGAGAGACGGTTGCGGTGGCCGAAGATTGTGCCGATGACCATTGACGTCCACAGCTGCGAATATTGGCGCTGCTGTGGCCAAAGATTGTGCGATCAGAAATATTTATAAGGGCGGGAAGTGGTGAATATAGCCGTTGCGATTTTACTCGTTTTTGGTTTCGCCAGGCTTGGGGTCGTTAAGAGGATGACACGTGTACAAATTGATTTAGAAGGCCCAGCAATTTTAGAGGTTGGGCCTGAGATTGCTTGGCCCAGTTACATTATTATTTTTTTCCTCAGGCTGTCAAGGGATTTGATGGATAAGAAGTTATAATTTCTAAAATTAAACTAATTATATTTATAAATTGACTTTGATTATCTTTGAATCTCTCCCCATTCCAACATTAAATTTTAAGGCAATAAAGTATTATAATGGCTTATGTTTGAGATGTTGTATTCAATTTTAAAGGACAGCATTTTATTCTCAAATATATTTGAAACTATATTTTAGAAGAAAATTTATGCAATTTATTGAGTCAATGATGTCAATAAAACCAAACCTAAACAAAAGTTTTTTCACACCAGTTGAGATCGATTACATGAAACCTTTGAAGCCGTTATAGTTTATCTGAAATTATTATTTCATTAAAATCTAAATCTCTTTTAATCTTTTTCCGTCTATATCAACTTAGTTCTTCTGCGAAAATCCAGCTGACATATGTCTAAATGTACACAACTTAGTTATTATTTTGGAAAACGAATTAAACCAACGCAGGAAAGAATAAACAGAACTTAATTATCTTTCCCTGTATAAAAAATAAACCTCGGGGGTCATTCTCATGTGATTGAGAATGTGGAACTTCCCCACTGATGCTCTAGTGCAGAAACAAATACATAATTTCTCAGGCAGAACAAGGCATAATAAAAATGTACAATCATGGCAGCTGCTCCCTCTGCCAGTGATTTGTAAACTAATATAAGTCTACCTCAATTAAATTTACGCAGTCAGCTATTGCACCCCACTCCATCTAGCCCAGTCCACAAACTGCATTCCACCGTAAATGTTATTGGCAAATCGCACTCCAACTGTGAAAGCCATTGCAACAGGTGGAACCTGCTTTGCCAGGGGTGACGCTTCTACCAAGCGCTCCAGTCCATTGATGATTTGATAACGGGTATTGGAAGAAACTGCAAGAAAAACACCTGCAAATTTGGAGAGGTAAATTCTGTTATTGGAAGAAAGTGAATGCCGAATAGGGAGACAACATGAATAAAGAAGTAAATCATACCCCAAAGAGCTGCACTTTTCAGAAGAGGTGGCACGGGTATGTCCTCTTCTGATTTATTTATGCTCCTGAGATGGAAGATACGATGAGCCACTCAATTCAAGAAAACAGAAAGATGTAGAGTTAACAAATAGTTGTCACTTCATTACAGAAGAAAAATCATAGCACCTCCGTTTCTTTAAAATATACAATATTACCATAAGACTTGACATATGAAGGAATAAAATATATCAAGGGTACTAAATTAGATCTATTGTACAGTTTGCACAATTTTGCACTTCAAGTCTTTGATTTCATATCCAAACAAGGAACATGATAGATGGGAAAAGTAGGAACCTTTCCTCTCCTCAGCCATTACCATTTCGGGATAAGAAGATGTGAAAGCACTGGCTACAAAAAGCATATCATTTATCCATTCTTCATCTTTCTAATGAATACTATTTTACTTATTGATTCTACCCTTGTTTCCAAAAGAACTTGTCACGTATCATAATAGAACAATTGTATTGTAATTATTAGCAAGTATTTCAAAGGTTCTCTCATCAGACAAAGATATGTCATTAGAAATGAAAAGTCACCCAAAGAACCCTCCTCTAAAGGCAAAAATCAGCTATAGTTTACAAGGCAACACAAAGATTCTTGAATAGTCAACGGGAATATCCATTTAAACGAATTGCCAATTTTCACGGTAAGAATAAGGTAATACAAGACACATCTAAAAAGATTGTAGAGTAGAAGCATACCTCTTGGCAGTCATAATTACATTTGCAATGCCTTGGCCTATAAGACCACATGCAAACCCAACTGATCCATACAAAATACCCTGAAAACATAATACATGTATTAATAATGATAATCCACCAATATGTCCACTATAGTTCAGTTGACAATGACATGCATGCAAATCTTACCTTAAAAAAGTATGTTGCAATTCTTTGGTTCACAGAAAATCTACATCCCGGCCTTTCAGCTTCAAATACACTGCACAAGATGATCACTTGAGAAACAAAACTAGAATAGAAATTATACAAGAGTCAGGGCAAAAGAGGTTTGAAGATATGACTGATTGTTATCGGCATGAACTATTAACCTGCTAGGAAGAGCTCCATAGGCATGTTGGATGCGTCCAAGGAATCCTTTGGAAACAGATGGTTGCCCAATGCGCACATAAGGTGCCAACATACCAACCAAAGCAATGTTAACCACCACACCAACCAAAAGATCTGCAACATACAACTCAAATTCTGCCCAGAAGTCTTTGCCCCTCTTTTGAACTTCCGCAAGTGTAGCACAACAAGAATCAATGACAATCTACATCAAGTAGACATAAAAAAGAACCCAGATGAAAACTGAAAATGGAAGACCACGACAGAGGTGCTCTCTGACACTACATTACAATGATTAATAAAGGAAATATGTTACATTCTCAACAGGATGCTGGGCTTTGAATAATAATAGAACAGCTAACAAGTAAAGACCTAATTAAACTTTTTTTGCTCCTTTTTCGTTCCCAAATTAATATAACATTAACACCTCCGTGTCTGAGTCTGACACAACCTACACTGAACAACAGCTCACATATTGGTCGGTCACAGCTTCAACAAGTTCAAGAATTTCTGCTATTTTTTTTTGCGAATCATATTCCCTCAGACAATTAAAATTCAAGTAATCACATTAATGAAAGTGTTGGTGGAACCACAACGAAGTATACAAATTCACCACAAAAACAGTTCTAACACTTGGTTGGAAACAGAATTTGCATAAAGAATAAATCAAAACAAGGCCAACAAACCTCAGTTCCAATCTTGAAAAGGAAAGATGGATCAGCCAACATTCTGTTCCGTAGCATAGCCCACGACTTCATCAAAAAACCCAAAGGCCAGCTCGACCCCTAAAACCAAAACAACCCATCAAAACAATCACAAAAATGCACATACAATCAAAATCACAGCAACTTAACTAACAATACCTGCAGGTCCAAATATCTAAGTAGAAGCAATTTCCGAATCCCCACACTCTTTGCAGCCTCCAACATATCTGAAGGGAGACTCGCCCCTCGAGCCTCAACCTCTTTCATTATCTCCTCAAATTTCATAATGGGTCCAAACTCCTTCTCTTCATAATCATTTTCTTCACTCTCATCCCCATTTCCTCCTCCTCCTCCTCCTCCGCCACCGCCGCCGCCATTGTTAAATTTCCCATTTCCACCATTACCATTACCATCACTATCACTGATCACTTCATAAGGATTCACCAAAACCTCAACATCCTTCCCTACACTACCAACATTTCCCTCTTTTGTTCCCATACTCGTTGCCACACCTGATTGCGGCTCAGCTGATGACTCCGACGTATTATTCATAACTACAAGCCTCTGTTTTCTTTTCACTTGGACGCGTCTATTGCTTAAAGACAACTCTTTTACCAAGTGTTTGAATCTAACGTTACAAAAAATCGAACTTTGACTCCATATCTTCCCCAAAACGACCTCGTTTCGCTCATTAACAACATGCGACAACCCTAAACCGGATACACAACCAGCCATGATTCAGCTTCTCCGATATTGAACTCAGAGAAACAGTGAAGTCGACAAATAAAGATTCAATCCAATAAAAACCTAATAAAAAATCAATTTTTTTTCCTTTTAACAAAAATTGAAACGTTGCCGTTTGGGTTTCTGACTCTGCTTTACGAGCTTTCTGTGAAAGTGGAGGAGGAGTTGTTTAAGAAGCAATGCAAGTGGGCTGTTCTGTGTGCGTTTGGTTTCACTAGGATACTTTTGTCGTCGCACGTGCGAGGGGAGTGTTTAACGCGTGTGCCAGTTTGAATTTTATGCATGCTGCTTATTTGTTTTCCTTTTTCATTAGTCTCAAATTATAACTTATTTTCTGTTTTTGAAATATAGTTAATTTTTTAATTATCTAATATAACTTTATTTAATGTTTCTTATTATCAATAAATTTAAACTATCATTAATTAATTCCTACAAGGAGTAATAAGTAAATTTATAGGTATATTAGGAAATATATAAGTAAAATTTACTATAATAACTATATTAATTAATATTTCTTAATTTGTGTGAAAATGGAAGTAAACCTATTTTTCTGAGACAGATGGAGTATTAGGAGAATGTGTTTTGGGTCTCTAAAATTTTTCATTTTTATTTATTAAGTCATATAATTTAAAGTTAGTAGAAATCTCGAAACGTGATCTGAATTCGAGTTCTCGTACGGAGCGGTAAGAGATTTCGGATGAAATTTGACCCGAATAGAAATTCAGATAATGATTCGGGATGCTTCCTAATTTCGATTCAAAAATTAATCGGATTCAAAATAATTTTCCACCCCGAGTCATAATAATACTGAACGCCCCAATTGTTATTTGAGCAATGATAGACATACATAAATTATTATTAACAATTTCTACACCCCCTTTCACTGTAGATACAGGGATGCTACAGTAATCACTGTGGCTACAGTAATCACTGTGGCTACAATGAGAGAGGTGTATAAATTGTTAGTAAGAATTTATGTATGTGTAGCATTTTTATTGTTATTTCTATTACCATTCCAACAATAATAATAATATATAATCCAACAACGATCCTTTATTATTAGAATAATATAAACTTGATTGGAAATTAAAAAAATAATCATGCAAATAAATAAAGGACCCATAAATCATTTTTTAATATTTTAATAAACATAATAAAATATTATTAGACTAATAGTGCCTTTTTTTTTTTTGGAATAGATTATGATTTATGAGTGACCTTGTACTATATCTAATTCTAAAAACTTTCCACTCTTGACTAACGGTCAGCTCAACTCAAGAGTCAAGACCCGTGGTTCATGTTTTGAAAATTATTAAATACATATATGAAAAACTATCTTGAGGCCATGTACTCTCAATGTTTTTTACATTGTATTCATGTACTAAATTTTCTACACATTACACCCTTGCACTCTCAAAAAATTGACATTCCACCCTTATTTTAACGGCAAGTTAACAGAGTTGAGAAATATTCTGACATCACCCACCCTTATTTGTGTCATATTTGCCTGGTTTAGGAAGAAGCACCTATGCTAAAAAGAGAAGAGCTAAAAAAATGGGTGTTTGCTATAAATGTGCACGCATGACATGTAATACTCGTTGTCGTTCTTTAGGAATGATGTCTGATAACCGTGAATCATCTTTGTTTGTTTTTGTTGTTCATTAATAACACTTTAATATCGTAGTTTTGATCTAATTTTTACAATAAATTAGTTGGATTTTTGAATGTATCAGAAAGAGCATAATATTTATGCGCCCTAGCATAATTTCAAAGTAAAAAAATTTGTTCGGTCCAATCCGAAATAAGGGTGGGTGATGTCAGAATATTTCTCAACTCTGTTAACTTGCCGTTAAAATAATGGTGGAATGTCAATTTTTTAAGAGTGCAGGGGTGTAATGTGTAGAAAATTTAGTACAGAGGTGCAATGTAAAAAACATTGAGAATACATTGGTGCAATATGTAAAAAATTTAGTACATAAGTGTAATGTAAAAAATATTGAGAGTACAGGGGCCTTAAGGTACGTGTGTGTGTATATATATATATATATATGTCTATTAATGTTCTTTGGACTCTCAATTATTTTAATTTTTATATTGGCAAATTGATTGTGTCAATTTCAAACACGAGAATAAGAACTTTCGGCTAATATAAATAAAATAAGTAATCAAATATAACGAGTAATAGTTGGTTTAATTAGTAGTATTCTTAAATGTTCAAGAGATTTTTTTTTTTTTTTTTTCTGAAATTGTTGGAAATCTCATCATCAAACCGGGTTTAAGTGGAGAAGATAAAATCCCCGACTATCTCATATTCTTACAAAAAACGCACTCTCTGGATTCGAACACAAAATCTGAAGATCATCCCATAAATCATACACCACCAAACCACGTCCCTTGAAGATTAAGCGTTTAAGAGATATCACTTAGTAAATTTCAAATAATTCTATTTAATTTATTATTTTTTGAAAGAGGTAATAAAAATTAAATTTAGTTTTTGTCAACCTCTTACCTTTAAATATCTTTAAATTACTTATGATAATTGATAATACATACCAAAACTAGGGAAATCAATTAAGGATAACAATATGTACGAAAATATAAATATTTGTATGTAACTCGCTTGACCAACAAGTATAAAAATATAAATATTGCAGAAAGAATTCACAATTTAATTTATCATTATTTTTTTGCTCTTTGAAGAAACAATTTATCATTCTTTAAATCACAGAAATTATAATATTCCAAAACTCACATTTACAACCACCCAATTCCAAGTCACGAAAAAGAATCATCTGTACAAATAAGTCATCAGCAAGAAGAGCAAAAAGAAAATCTCCAGTTATGCTTGATCCTGGCACTTGAGCAGAGCTATTCTCTGCAATCTAGAATGGCCTTGTTGGTTTTTAAGGATATCAATGTAAGTTCGGAGCCTATATCGGTCAGAATTTGTCAGAGAAAACGGAGGGTTGAGGATGAGGGACGGCGCTTCAACTAGAAGGAAGATTAATACTCGCACTGCTTTTGAATAGAACAAAGTTGCACTTTCTATTTCACCATGAGTTCATCAACCTGCAGAGTGCGAGATGTGCCAACAGTTCAAAGAGGATTGCTAGTGTACTTAACATCTATTAACAACTGTATTTAATGTGTTGCACTTGACACTACTTTTATCTCAATTGCAGAATAACCAATTTTTCACAACACCAAATCGAGAAAAACAAAAAAGAAAACCTTCTTCATTCTAGCATGGTACTAGAATAGATACGCATAAACATCAGTGCATTACCTCACCGCTAAATTGTACTAGTAAAAAAATGTTAGTTTAATGAGGAAATGCATGAATTTAATGGCAAATGGTAGAAAGCGAAAAGAATACTCACTCCCCCATGTCGGCCAAAAGCAAGGGCAGCTTGAAATATTGTCTCCATTGCATCCGGCATCTCTGTACTTCCTGCATTGATGAAAATAGAACATTACAGACTGAAGATACACAAGCCACCTTTTAATCTTTCTTTTAACATAAGGTAATTAAAATGTTCCTGTCAGTAGGGATCTAGGAGAGATTCATAGCCTCTGATATAAAGCGGAACAAAATATGAAGATACATAGTATCCCCAGGGATACAGCTTTATGATGCCTATAGCTACATGAAGTCTAAACCAGAACCAGTCCACTCCTTTTCTTGGCATGTAGCTCTTCGAGCACTAAAGGATTCACAAACTACTATTCTACACAAATAATGTGCAGCCTCCAAGGATTATTAACTGTTTATATAGTCACTCTCATTTTTTAATGTTATTTTCGTCTTCATGAGACCCCAATTTATGTAATCTACTTCAGAAGATTCATCAATCACTACTGGCTTAAAAATGAAGCCAAAAAAAAAAAAAAAATAGTTGCTAAAGAATAGGATACAGGCTATTATTAATCATATAGCAAAGCAAAAAATATATAAGAAAATGAGGACGTTTGCGCAACCATTTAAAATGTTTAAATAACCAAGGCCATACCAGGTTCAATGACCTTTGCAAGTTCCTCAGCATGCTCCACTTCACAGAGAAATTCCCTCTCAATCTGAGAGGACATATCTTCCAGCTCTTGAGTGTTAACACCAGAACATTCTTCTGTATCAGGTGTACCATGCTTCGAGGTCCTCAATCTAGTACTCTCTCCGCTTGGACTTCCATCCATAGCTGAGGCAGCCTGTGTATGGCAAATATGCAATGCTTGCTTCCAAATTGCAAGAATCACAAGCTGAATAGAGAATGCTTCTAGATATTTACCTGCCTCAATCTAATTAGGAAAAAAGTAATGATATCAAAATTTGAAAACTGAGCTCTCCAACAAAAAACACAAATTATTATTCACAATGCGTTATAGAAGACCATGAGAATGTAGACTAGCACATATGCATGCAAGCAGCAACCATCAATTATTCTGAGTGAATTCAAAAGTTTACTCGATCATGACCACTTACAAGTTTATTCACCCAACAATATGGATCAACAATAATCTTTTACCTTACGTTGACCATTGAAGTCTAATTAGTTATGCTTACATTGAACAGTTTCTGTCAAGCAACAAAATGAACGTTGTCCCTTGTCATTTAATTTAGACACCAAGATAAAGATAAGATCCCACCCCCTGTGTGAGCCAAACAAAGGCCATTTAAATCATTCCTGAATAGTAACACATGTCCAAGAGGAGAAAAAGACCAGCCATTGCTACTCTTGTGTAAGTACTTGAGAATTCAGACATAAATCAAACAAATAGACGAGAAATAAATACTTTCAGTAGTTTTAGCATTGGGCGAAATTTGATCACGCTACACAATAAACTCTAAATGATTTCATTGCATTTTTCAACTTCCCAATAGAATATTCAATTGAAAAAAATAAAAGAAAATTTCCAATAGAATATCGCCTATGATTTATCATTTATCATTTATCAGACCCTGATGAACCACTTTAATTACACAAATGGCATGCCATGACTCACCTTTCCATTTACTAATTCCATGATGGCAGATGCACACCGCTGCAATGACTTTATCCTTGTCATGCAATGAGTTGATGGCTCCTCCAAAGCATCTCCCATATCAGTAGATCCAAGAGAAGTCCCAGGAGCAGAGCTCTGACTTTCCAAGCTTCCAATGCGGCCGATATTACTGTTTGCGGCACCAATTATTGGCACAGGGGCACTGGATGTAGTGTGCTTAGGAAAAGATGTTATGGGTGAACACTCAGATTTTCGTGGTATATGGGTTGGCTTGGAAGTACCTGCCGAAGAAGACGATGTGTCCATAGGGGGTCCAGGAACAAGAACATAATCTTGATCAATAAAGTCAAGTGAATCCCCACCTATCAAAGTCATAACATGAAAATCATTAAAACAAAAATGGTTTGCCAACATAATTTTGGACGTAGACTATATATTTAGTTAAATGAAAAGTAGAAAATAATGTGATTCTTTATACCTCTTGACCAAGAGTTAGCCAATCTTTGGTCTGTGCATTTCGGAGATTCATTTAGATTTTCATCTGAAAGTTTATAGCTATCATGTCTAAGATTAGTATTATCCAATTTATTTCCGACAATACTACCATATCTAAGATGCACATTGTTTAGAGCATTTGATGTTGTGTCCCTTCCATGTTTTGCATCAATAGAAAATCCAAACATTAAGGATCTCATTTTTGAAAAGGAAGGGCTCCCCTCAGGACCACTAGAATCATCATCCAGAAAGAAAGGTAGAAAATCATCTTGAGAACTTTCCGCCGCATCCCTCAGAGGTTTACTTTCAAATAAAGGAAAATCATCAGCTGATCTAGAAAACGTCCTACTCCTGCATTTAGTTTTCCATCATTTCAGAAACCGATAAGTATCTTACATCAGTATCACAAAGAAGGATAAGGTTGCCTAGTGTACCTCAAAAATTCATTTGGTTGTGTCTGACAAAGGAATGGATGATTAAAAAACTCTTCAAATGTTAAGCGTTCCACTGAAATGCCAAGATAAAAGAGAAGAGTCATCGATAAGGAGTTACACTTTATAAGATGATTAAGCAGGAGCTACAAAGATTCCACCCAGAGATGAGAGTAATTCTTATGACTATCTTGTATCATTCTGTTTACCATTCATTTTGAGGAAATCTGTCAGTGCTTAACATTTGAAAACTTAATACAAAATGATTATGAATCTAAATAATACAGAGCAACAAAAACTAGCATTAACATGACAAACGTTCTCTCTGAGTAATGGTTCAAATGTTTCCGAATTTAGTATGCTTCATGCACAAGCAGGTAAAATTAAATCATGAATGCTGAAACATAGTAGCAAGTTTAGCAGCAGTGCTATCTTACAATTACAGGCTACTAAGCGGTTCTACCTGACATCAAGGAATGGGAAACACAAAGTTATATTTCAGATTATAGCACTTCAGACCAAACTTAGGCAATTGTTTAATGAGTTAGTAATCTGAACCTTTAAATACTTATATCCATACCACTTGAAGTTCCCAAAAAAAATAGCAATTAAAACAGGGTTGTCGGTCCCATCCCTAGCACATTCTAAGTCATTGAATTGAATTACCGATTGACAAACAAATGAACATTTAGGACCCAACTATGAGTTATTTGCTCTCAAGTCCAATTGTCACAGCACAAGCGTGTGGAGACTCCTTTGCAAACTCATTTATTTTCCAAGCACATCTTGTTCTTAGAGTATTAGATCAGATAAGCCTCCAATTGAAACGTATATCCATTAGGACCAATATATACCTGGATTTTGCCGTAACAATTTCTGGCATAAATCTTTGCAGTCAGTGCTCAAAACTTTTGCATCTGGAGGGAAATGCAATTCAGTTGATTTCACAATGTTTTGGAGCAGCTGTGCAACAAAAGAGAAAGATACAGGTAAGGCTATGTAATAGCATTGAAATAACCTATTTTACTTCTTTTATTAAACACAACAGGACTGATGCTTATATCCCTAGACCCGCCCGGCAGTTCGGTTCCAGTTCGGAACCGAACCGGCCAGTTTCCGGTTCCACACTTAAGTGGAACCGGAACCGTAAACCGAACCAGAACCGTACGGTTCCCCTTCCGGTTTTTTTTTTTAAAATTTTAATAATAAATTTTAAAAAATAGAAAAAATTCTATAATCGTAATGTTTTTTCAAACTACCACAACATTTTTATAGAATCTTTTTTTATAAAATTCTTTTAACATAGAATCCTTTTTATAGCCAACTCTTGGCTAGTGCTTTCTTCATATAAGCGATGTGGGATATTTGTTACTTGGCTATTGTGTCCCACATAGCTTATATGAAGAAGTCAATAACCAAGAGTTGGTTATAAAAAGGATGTGGACATTCATGTTTTAGTATTGCAATTTTAAACCTCATTATTGTTAATAAAAAAATTGAGATTTACTTGTGGAACCTTACGGTTCCAAGTAAATAAAAACTTTTTTTTTTTTTTTACTTCTGATTCCAAGAGGAACCGCTGGAACCGTTCGGTTCCAACCGGTTCGGTCAGGATAAGTACCCTAACCGAACCGGTCAGGTTCCGGTTCGGTTCCAACCGGTTCGGAACCTTGGCCGGGTCTAGATATTATCCCTACCCACTCATGTGAGCGAGGTTCGAACCCTAGATCACTTGTTTTATCTCGAGATTTTACCAACCGAACTAGCGGACAAGCACAAATCACCAATTTTACTTTAGCACAACTGATACTATTAGAACATAATTTAAAGTTCCCACCACTTACTGAATCAATTCAAATGTGAAAAAGAGAGAGATGAACTAAGAATACCTGTATATGATTGTTTCCTGTAAATGGTGTTTTCCCAGTCACAAGCTGGAATAAAATTGCTCCGACGCTCCAGAGATCTGCCTGTCAATTTAGTTCAAGGTTAGAAAGAAGCAATAACAACAAAAAGCTTATGAATCATTAACATAAAATACCAAATGTCACCTTTGCATCATATTTCTGAAGTTGCATAATCTCAGGAGCCATGTAAAGAGGTGAACCGCACAAGGTTTCCGCTAGTCCTCTAGGCTGCAGAGATCTGCCAGAAGAAAGGTGTACACGCTGATTGGAATGGACTAAAACTCATATTTATGTATGGGTCACAATCATTCTCTGGAAATGTAAAAACAAACAAGTAGAAGATAATAAAATCAACTAGAGAGGAACCTAAAGGTAAGAAGCCTTTAAGCAGTATCAATTATCAAAATAATTATTTGCACATCACCATAAATAATGATAAAATATGAAGATTAACATGAATTTTCATATGTGAAGAAGCATAAGTAGGTTGGGATGTGCATGTATGTGAGGATGTATGCATATGGGAGAAGTAGAAAGGAATGAAGAAATAGAGAGAGAGATGAAGACAACAATATTAACAAGATATACCTTGCAAATCCAAAATCTGCAATCTTCAGAATTGCATTGTCATCGTCTGAGGAGAGAAGGAGATTCTGTTCCAAAACGATACATATTATAAATAAAATGCTCCGGCTCAAATTTTTTTACACGGACAAGTTTGATTTACATCCAACGAAATGATATCTCTGGAAATTCTTATCCTTCAGCCTTCTACAATCTTATCGAACAATATACCCAACTAAACTACAACATCATCATGCATATAATTACAATGCTTAAAACAAGTTATAGTTCTGATACGAACAAACTATACCTGGGGCTTTAAATCACGATGTATGAGATTATTATCGCGGAGAACTTGTAATCCAGCAGCTGCAATTACACAAAATTTTCCAAACATCACTACAAGACTGAAACATTGTAAATGAAGATTAAACAAGAAAAATCTCAGGACATGCCTAGCTGCTTCAAGAATTGCTTCCCAGTTTCTTCGGGTGCACATCCATGCCGTTGAATATACATTGAAAGATCACCACCTTTGCAATACTCCAATATAAGATGTAACTTCCCAGGTACCTAGAGAATTTAGAAGCTATGTTCAAATCAAAATCCCACATGGGTTAAATAGAATAATATAAATGAAAATATAAGCCCATCGGCCAGTGTTGTTAAGGGCGCAAGGTGAAAAGAGTCCTAAGGCTTAGACACGCATCTCAAGGCACAAGGCACGCGTTTGATAAAAGTGAGGCGCAAATTGCAATATATATACATATATACATACATATATGTTTGTGTGTATACAAATATGTATGTATATGTATGTATATATGTACATATATGTATGTATGTATATAAAAGTATTCAATCAACTAAAACAAAGAGAAATCATTGAAAATATATCAAAAATAATTATAATAATATAAATACTGATAATACATATTAATGTGTTTGTCGAAATTTAAAACTCACCCCAAAACTTATCTTAATTTATTAAAGAAATATTAGACAACTTAATTTCGAGTTGGGTGGGTCTTTCGGGTAGGGGTTTTCTCACACATTTTTACGACTCAAAGGCGCGGAACTGATGAAGGTCGCTTGGCATAACCCTTCATGAGGCGAAGTAGTATGAGTCTGAGCTTGAGCCTGAGGCGCACCTAGACAGCCTTTGACAACTATGCCATCGGCACACTCTTTGAAAGCGAATTTTTAATAATAAATTCTATCCATGAGTTTGTAACAATTGCCATCATAGCATGCACCATGCCAAGTATGTGATTGGGAGCATTATGTCAAATATGGGATCAATATAGGTACGGTTTTGTGACCGTTGTTGAGGACAGGGCGACCTAAGGAATGCTGCTACCTGAATATGATCTGCGAAGTCACCCAACTAGGAATGATGCGCCACCGTTGACATTGGTTGCGAAGTATGGTTGAATGTTAGGATCCAAATCCACATGTTAAATAGAACAATATAAATGAGAATATAAGACGCACCCCACCCTCTCCTTATAAGTCGGTTTATAAGTACGAATTCTAAACATGAGTTTGTAACAACCTCACAACATTTTATATTCATGTTCCAAAGCAATACATACCAAAGTCTACAGGATGGAAGCTATGCTAATTTTGAGTCCCAGCACAAGAAAATCAATAATTAAGGTAAGATAATAAATAAACATTAAACCAACCTCAATTATATCGTGTAATCGAATAATATGCGGATGATTAATTCTCTTTAGAATAAAAATCTCCGACACAAGACTCCCTTGTAACTTCTTGTTGAGCCGTCCCATGGCGATCTCCTTTATCGCCACTTCGGTTCCGTGGACTCGGTGCCTCGCGTGCCATACAACCGAGAAGGAACCCGACCCGATTTGCCGACCCACCAAGTAGTCTCCAACCACCCTGCCCCTCCCCGTCGCTTGCGCCATAGAAAAAAATGAAAATATCTTTAAGAACCCTAAAATCCGACCCGAATTAGCTCCGAATAGGGAAGATTCAAACCCGAAGCTGAGTTAATCGTATCCTTTGATTATTGATAAATGCAATAATAATAAATTAATAATACGAGAGACGGAGAGGGGAGGGTAGGAGAAATTGAGGAAGGTTTGTTTGAAATAATTAAATTTGAATTTTTGAATTTTAATTAAATAATAAAATTTGATTGTTTCTGTATGGAGAGAGGGAAGAGTTGGAGCTACAAGTTAAAAAGAAAGAGATGACAGAGCAGATGTTAGCATGCGGCCGGTTCTACGATGCACCGTTAGTTTCTTGTCTGCTATTGGTACTCGTTTGGTTTCTTGGCGTGTGATTGGTCAGACTTTTTGTTTCTGTTTTTTGGGGTGGTGACCCACTGACTAGGATTTATTACGTGGAAGGGTAATATTGGGCAACAAAATAAAAGCACTTTCTGCTTGATTTGCTTCCCTTACTGTATTTTCAATTAGAGGATAATAAATCTTAATTTTGCGTGTTTTATCTAATGAGCATGGATGCTATTTATATATAGATAACTCGTGCTTTGACCTTATTTAATAAGGATTAGTATTTTCGAATTCCAATCATACATATAATCTATTTTAAACAATTCAAATAAAAAATGATTTAATTATTTTAAATACAATTTAATACAAAATCTAACTCTTAAATTAATCCAAAAAAAAAAAGAAAAAGTTAAGCATATACAAAATGAGCCAATCCCGCGGGAGGGTGTGAATTATTGGGCACGAGTGTCCATTTGAAAGGATTACAAATTAAATATGTCTATGATTGTTTCCAGTTCTGACCGTGATTGCAATTGAGGTATTAGTGACATCGGTCTCAACTGAACTACATAAGCTTTGATTCATCTACGCCACAAGATGATACGTATGCAGCTTATTTAAGTACAAACTCTTTTTTTTTTTCAAAACAATAAATAAATTATCAATACCTACTTTAGTTTTACTCTTTAGTAAATCTTTAATTTTTTATTATTTTTATAACAATTTAATTTAATTTATTAAAAAAATTATTTTCAAACCTTAAATCGAATCGAACCGTATGGTTTGGCCGGTTTAAGGTTCAGCTTTGGCCAAAACCACAATCGAACCGTAGACCAAACTGTTGGTCTACGATTCGGTTGCGATTCGATCAATGCCGAACCGACAATCACTGACCGGCGTAAACACACACGTATAACGCAAGCGCACGTATCGTTCAAGTAGTATAAAAATATCGATCCCACGAGGACTTAATTCCTACTGTTGTTATTAATTATTGAATCTATTTAATTACAAATATCTAATTAAAATGGAGAATGGAATTGATTGCTTGATTGATTGAAAGTGGTTTTACAAAATAAATAAATAAATAAAAAGACAAAAGAAAATACTAAGGAAAATAACAAAGACACAAAGATCTAGGGTTGTGATTTCTTTTAATATCATTTAAAAGATGAAGTGATTATTTTATGTTTGTGTAATAAATCAGTTTACTAACCTGGAACACTAAATTATGTAAAAGCCTCTTCCGATGGTCAATTACAAATACTCAGTATAACCCAATTGAACCATATTCCTATGTCAACCACATTACCTGGATTCATTAAGTTCAAGTTCCAATTATGGCTACCCCCGCCCGACAGGTATATTCCTATCCTGTAAGGAAATCTATTAAATGGTTATCTATCCTCAAGGAAGATCGTGGGCTATTAAGTCTAAGGCTGAAACCTAAAATCCCTATATCTAGTTCATTTTAGATTTACCATATCAATCTTATTGGTGATCAGACAACAAGAAGCATTAAGCTTAAGACTTAATAAATAAACCTTTAAATTACCCAACTATAAAATAATCCCTTATGAACCGGTGATATTAAAAGTCATCACAACCCCTAATTAATTAACACATAATTAGGACTAGTAAATACATAAAATTAAAAGACATAAAGTAAAAATGCTGAAAAGTAAATTACAATAAAATAAAATGCTAAGGTAAAAGGAATTACTTTTACTACTACTAATTTAGATATCTCCCATAAAATAATATATAAACTTGTGTTAAATTTACCAACCGACCAGTCTGGCGGTATCCGGATTAAGTCAAATTAAGTCCAACCAGCCATTAAGGCGGAACCAAAAATAAATTTACCAACCGACCAGTCTGGCGGTATCCTTGATTAGTCAAGTTTAAACCAGATTAAAAATGAATTACCAACCGACCAATATAGCGGTATTCCTTATTAAGTCAATATTTTAAATAGTTAATATATTATTTTTAAGGGAGATTAATCTAAATAGCAATAGTAGAAGAATTACCTTTCACCCTAGCTGAGGAAATTATTTCAACATGGTGAATAGTAAAAACTGTAAAAAGTAAAAATTAAATTACTATTATTACAAAACGTAATTAAAATAAATTACAACTAAAAATAAAAAAAACTAAAAATTCTAGAGAGAGAAATTCTCTCTAGAGAGAGAAATCAAGAGAGAGAGGAGTCTGTTAAAAACTGAAAATTCGCCCTCTATTTATAGCAAATTTTTTTACTGTTCGTGAACTGTTCTCGCGTCGCGACGCTGGATTCGTCGACGTGGCACGCTGAGGAGACGACACGTAGCAAGGCGGCTGACTGTTCACGCGACACGTGTCAAGGCGGCTAAGACTCAATGATTGTGATGACATCATTGATGACGTCATGCTGACGCGGCGACGACGTGGCGATGACGTGGCGTGGCGGCTGACTGTTCACTTGTCGGCACAATAGGATTGCGACACGTGGCGACACGTGTCAAGTTATGATTGGCTTAGGCTGACGTGGCATGTTGACTCGGTTGACCTGCTGACGTGGACGATGATGTGGCATGACACGTGGCAAGGTTGACTCGTTGACCGCTGACATGGCTGATGATGAGGCGACACGTGTCAAGTCTGAGTGTCGGCAGCATATGATGATGACACGTGTCACGGCGCATGTTAGCAGATCGGCTATGATGGTGACACGTGGCACGGCGCATTTTAGCAAAGTCAAAACTTCTCAAATTGTTGACCGTTGACCAGGCGCATGTTAGCAAATCCGGCTCACGCTGGGCGTCGCGGCGCGCTGTGATCCAGCGTCGCGACGCGAAAAAGACGAAAATAACCCTGTTGACGCATTTTTGTCCGGTTTTGCCCCAAATTGCCTCCAGTGCTGTCCAAACTTTATTTATCTGCAAAATAACAATAAAACACATCAAAACGTTGACAAAACTCAAGAAACTATACAAAATATTAAGTTAAATGAGTGGGAAATAGTGATATAAATACCACTCATCACACCCCCAAACCTAACATTTTGCTAGTCCTCGAGCAAAATACAAAATAAAATAACATAATAAAATTTAACTAAGCCATTTTCGTAGGGATCACGGTTGCATTTAGCATATGCAACAAGCCTTTAAACCCCTAGGTGTCCCTAGTGGACGAGTGTAGTCTCGTGAGGGTTTACAGCAATGATACCCACAAACATTTTACAAAAGTAAAAAGGTATTAAAACTAATGCACACAAAAACAAAAAGACAAGCGAAAAGAGAATAAAGAAGTTGGTGACTAATCAGGTGAAAATTCTATTCCAAGTTATTAGTTGTTTTGTTTCTTTCTAAATTACCGAATAAGTAAATTCTCCGATTATTTTTTTACCATTCTCCATATATACAGCCAACAGAATATTAATTAACTCATTTTTGCCCACAACAGTCATAAGTGCAGTTGATAAGAGAGTAATATTTTTGTCCTAAAGTTCTATCAGATTTCACACCTTTTTGTAGCAATGGAATAATTTTTCTGATTTTTCTGATTTTTTTTTTTTTCTATTTTTTATTTATATACAATACCTTCCGTCTATATAGCGAGCTTTGGGTCGGTGGCTCCCAAACCAGTTGGCTTTAGGGCACCAGGTGTTAAGACACCCCTACGAACTTAATTACTCAGACTTCAGATATATATATTTTTGCAGCATCTTCGATCCATGTAACGAGCTTTGGGCCAATGACTCCCAAACCAGTTGGTTTTAGGGCACTAGGTATTAAAACACCCTTACAGACTTAATAACTCGGATCTCAGACTTTTTTTTTTTTTTTTTTTTTTTTTTTACTCCATCACTATTTAGAGATGTTTCCTCCAATTAAACTATAGCACTGAATATTACAAACTTTTCAATTTTAGCTCATGACTGTATGTTTCCATGTAAGTTCATAATACCTGTCAACTGAACATATGAAGATCCATTTTAGTCAGATTTAAGGAGAATTCACAAATTAAATAATTCAAAATGAAATAAACAAAAATTAACTTATTTCAAAAATAAATGGTTTGAGATACGTCTCAGGAGCGGAAATTCCTTACTCGGCTATCTTTTACCAATTTCACCTTTTTAGTCAAAATAAAAACACAAAAATACAACATATTTTTGTAATTTTTGAAAATTTTTCAATTTTTTTTGTATTTTTCGAAAAATTTTGAACTAAAAATAAAAACATACAAACTAAAAACAAGGTATTAATCAACTAAATCCCTCCCCCAAACCTAAATGAGACATTGTCCCCAATGTCTTAAACAGTAGAAGAAGAGTTAGAAGGTAATACCTGATCAGCTGAAATTTTACAGGAAAAATTACCGATTAAGATTTATGTCCAAATTACGATTCTTACCACGATTGTTATTTGACCATTTTTCATTAAAAATTTTGGCAGAATCACCTCTAAAAACTCAAAATTTCCCCAAAATTCACCCTAAAAAATTATCACCAATCAAATCCCAACTTTGGTATTTTTCAGAAAAATCCGACAGAGTCTCCCCTGAATTTTTGATTATCCAACACAAACTAAATCTATCAAATGCCACAAACAAACTCCAAATATCAAACTCAATTTCTTCGCCCCCAATTACTGCGAATCAAATTCAACCATCCAACACTTCGTAATCCAATCCACAGTCAACCAATTCACAATTCAATTTTTCAATTTACCCAATTACCAAATCAATTTTTTTATCAAATCATTACCGTATTTTCAAATTCTGATTTTGGCAGTGGTGGGTTCTCTCGGCTCTGTTGGTTTTGGCTTGGATTTCTGGTCGTTGGTTGTTGGACGGCAGTGATGGTCACGGCTTCTCTTGGTTCTGGTTTGTGTGTCTCGGCTGTGGTGGGTTCGCGGCTTTGGGTTGAAGATCCGTAATGGTCGGTCTTGTGTGGTTCGGTTTAGGCGAGACAGTGGCTGCTGAGTTTCGGTGGATTCGGCGAAGCTTGGTTCTTGGTGGCTGCTCACGATGTGGATCTCGGCTGGCGAAGACTCAGTCACGGTGAAGAAGGTAGTGGATCTTGGTTTGATGGTGGTTCGGTTGTAGGTGCGGCTGGTGGTGAAGATGGGTTTCTGGTTTTTGGTAGGTGATTGGTCGAGGATGAAGAAGATGAAGAGTGAAAGGAGATGCTGCCAGCGCCCTGCTTATGTTCTGTGATTTTGAGGCAGCGTCGCGACGCTGAAATTTTTTTTTTTTTTTTTTTTTTTTGGCAAAACCATGTCTTGTGACGGATAAATCCATAGGGACGCCTCTTAAGAAGTGTCTTTTTACTCGGTCGTCTCTGGATCAACTTTGTATCTTCGTGATTTTGTCAAATTTTTATTTTGAAAATCCCGCTTGTACTGGCCTCTTTTGTCCTGAAAAATTCCGTTTTTATTTTTCCTGCAAAACTAACACAAAATATGAAAAATAAATTACAACAAATTGCATGGGTTGCCTCCCTGCTAGCGCTAAATTTTTCGTCTTCAGCCAGACGTGACTGAAATCTATCTGTTAAGGAGGTTTCAATGTCGTTTTGGATGTCCGATTAAGGACAATCCCGTGAGCGTTGCTTTTGAAGGGTCTCTTCCAACGGTAAAATGGCAGAAATAATTTTTTCTCATTCAGTGCTCGTACCACCTTTTTAATCTTTGTTACTCCAGTGGTTCCTGAAAAGAAAGAAAGAAAATCAGGAGGTCTCGTATGGTGTTTGACTTGGAATGGAAATTCCATTCGGTCAAGCGTCTGGGTGATATCTTTGATTTGTTCTCCCCAAAACAGTGATGTTTCTCCTGAATGCTCTGGATTTTTATTAAGGTCAGACATTTGCTCCTCCATTTGCTTGTTTCTTGCTCCACCTGAGAATGAAAAGATGAGTGAGACATTAGGTCTTCATCCTCTGATTCGGGTGAAATGATTGGCCCAAGTTGATCTTCTTCAAACATTTGTGCAAAACATTTTCCAAGATCTTCATTTTGAGGATACAGAATTCCATCCTCAACTTTTGATGCAGTTGGTACAAATATATCAGCTTCCTCATCGTCAGAGTCAGAATAATAAAAATCAAATCGAGACTTTGCCGGTTCGGGCTCCTGAACTGATACATCTGGTTGTTGATACTGCTCAGCCTCCTCCTCTGTTGAAGTGTCATTTTGAAATGATTGGTACTTGAAGGCTTCATCAGTGTCATCTGAATCTGGTTCTTGAAGTATATAGTTATGGTTTTCTGTGAATTGTCTGATCTGATCTGTCATTCTCTGTATGGATTCTGTGTTACTCTGAACTTGTGCATCAAATCGAGCTGTCTGTTCTTTGAACATGTGAATCAATTGATCTTCCTCTGATGGTTCTGGTTGTTGATAATGATCGAAGGAAGATGGTGGATAAGATGGAAAATGTGATTCTGTGAAATGTGATGGTTCTTCGTACCATGAAGGATCTTGATAGTTCTGCCACCCTGGATGGTAGTTGTATTCGCAATAATCGCTTGGGTGGTCACCATTACATATGTCACATCTCCACATTCAGTTCTGTTGAGAAAATGTAGTATTGCTTGGTTCTGGCATCCAGTGATAATCATTGGGCTGTACAACAGGCCTCAGAAAACCGGACTGTTGCTCCCAGATTTGGGTGTATCTTCTTGTAGGGCTCTTAATTTCTCAATCTCCCAGTAGTGTTCCATTTTTAACCACCTGAAATAAAAGAAAGGAATAAAAATTACAGATAAAAATAAAGAAAATTAGATATAAGTAAATTAGATAGCTTCAAAATTAACAACTCAAGAAATATAAGTCCCCGGCAACGGCGCCAAAAACTTGACCGGTGTAAACACACACGTATAACGCAAGCGCACAAATCGTTCAAGTAGTATAAAAATATCGATCCCACGAGGACTTAATTCCTACTGTTGTTATTAATTATTGAATCTATTTAATTACAAATATCTAATTAAAAGGGAGAATGGAATTGATTGCTTGATTGATTGAAAGTGGTTTTACAAAATAAATAAATAAATAAAAAGACAAAAGAAAATACTAAGGAAAATAACAAAAGACACAAAGATCTAGGGTTGTGATTTCTTTTAAATCATTTAAAAGATGAAGTGATTATTTTATGTTTGTGTAATAAATCAGTTTACTAACCTGGAACACTAAATTATGTAAAAGCCTCTTCCGATGGTCAATTACAAATACCCAGTATAACCCAATTGAACCATATTCCTATGTCAACCACATTACCTGGATTCATTAAGTTCAAGTTCCAATTATGGCTACCCCCGCCCGACAGGTATATTCCTATCCTGTAAGGAAATCTATTAAAGGGTTATCTATCCTCAAGGAAGATCGTGGGCTATTAAGTCTAAGGCTGAAACCTAAAATCCCTATATCTAGTTCATTTTAGATTTACCATATCAATCTTATTGGTGATCAGACAACAAGAAGCATTAAGCTTAAGACTTAATAAATAAACCTTTAAATTACCCAACTATAAAATAATCCCTTATGAACCGGTGATATTAAAAGTCATCACAACCCCTAATTAATTAACACATAATTAGGACTAGTAAATACATAAAATTAAAAGACATAAAGTAAAAATGCTGAAAAGTAAATTACAATAAAATAAAATGCTAAGGTAAAATGAATTACTTTTACTACTACTAATTTAGATATCTCCCATAAAATAATATATAAACTTGTGTTAAATTTACCAACCGACCAGTCTGGCGGTATCCGGATTAAGTCAATTAAGTCCAACCAGCCATTAAGGCGGAACCAAAAATTTATTTACCAACCGACCAGTCTGGCGGTATCCTTGATTAGTCAAGTTTAAACCAGATTAAAAATGAATTACCAACCGACCAATATAGCGGTATTCCTTATTAAGTCAATATTTTAAATAGTTAATATATTATTTTTAAGGGAGATTAATCTAAATAGCAATAGTAGAAGAATTACCTTTCACCCTAGCTGAGGAAATTATTTCAACATGGTGAATAGTAAAAACTGTAAAAAGTAAAAATTAAATTACTATTATTACAAAACGTGATTAAAATAAATTACAAACTAAAAAAAAAAAAACTAAAATTTCTAGAGAGAGAAATCAAGAGAGAGAGGAGTCTGTTAAAAACTGAAAATTCGCCCTCTATTTATAGCAAAATTTTTTACTGTTCGTGAACTGTTCTCGCGTCGCGACGCTGGATTCGTCGACGTGGCACGCTGAGGAGACGACACGTAGCAAGGCGGCTGACTGTTCACGCGCGACACTGTCAAGGCGGCTAAGACTCAATGATTGTGATGAATCATTGATGACGTCATGCTGACGCGGCGACGACGTGGCGATGACGTGGCGTGGCGGCTGACTGTTCACTTGTCGGCACAATAGGATTGCGACACGTGGCGACACGTGTCAAGTTATGATTGGCTTAGGCTGACGTGGCATGTTGACTCGGTTGACCTGCTGACGTGGACGATGATGTGGCATGACACGTGGCAAGGTTGACTCGTTGACCGCTGACATGGCTGATGATGAGGCGACACGTGGCAAGTCTGAGTGTCGGCAGCATATGATGATGACACGTGTCACGGCGCATGTTAGCAGATCGGCTGTGATGGTGACACGTGGCACGGCGCATTTTAGCAAAGTCAAAACTTCTCAAATTGTTGACCGTTGACCAGGCGCATGTTAGCAAATCCGGCTCACGCTGGGCGTCGCGGCGCGCTGTGATCAGCGTCGCGACGCGAAAAAGACGAAAATAACCATGTTGACGCATTTTTGTCCGGTTTTGCCCCAAATTGCCTCCAGTGCTGTCCAAACTTTATTTATCTGCAAAATAACAATAAAACACATCAAAACGTTCACAAAACTCAAGAAACTATACAAAATATTAAGTTAAATGAGTGGGAAATAGTGATATAAATACCACTCATCAATCACACGGTTCGATCACGGTTCAAAATCGTAACCGAACCGTGTGCATGTCTGCCTAATTTTACATTCATGAGTGAACCTTCATCAAATGTGTCTGCAGTTTTGACACACCACCACATAAAATCGGGCTATATAGTTCACTCACTATAAAATGCAACTATATCATCATAGGGATGACTCAAATAAAATAAATAATTTATTTATTAAAATAATCAAATCGATAGTGTTACAGGACAACAAGTAATACCCTTACGAACCTACTTCATGGGATCTCCAATCACATAGGTAGAGTTATTATCACTATTGTCTTGTGATCTAAACATAAATATATAGGGTTATTATCTCCAATCACATAGGTTATGTTATTATCACTATTATCTTGTGATCTAAATATAAATATCTTCCCGGCTTATGGGCCCAAATAAAAGGGGCCCGTATTTATACAATATGGCCCCACAAAGATTTGCTAAGCCCAATTTTAGATTTGCTTATAATAAAATCGAAACAAGCCCACAGCCCATGCACAAATTTAATTAAAGATTATTTTTATAGGGTACGGCCTGTAGACAAACAAAGCACCACTTTAGTACTTTACACTACTTTACTCGTTAAGTTAAAAACAAAGCAGCCAAATGTTATATATCTTTATTTGAGGTATATTTAGTATTTTATATATATCTTTTAATTAAAATATATTTGAGCCCCATAATTCTTCTTCGCCTTCCTTTTATTTAGTGGTTTTGTGAGAGGATCGGTTAAATTTAAATATAGTTAATGTATTCAACATATATCGAGTTTAAATAAAGTTAATTTATTACAATTGTATTTGTTAAAATTGCACTACCTCTAATGACACTTGTCACAACCATAAAGTTTCGTACACTCTACAACACAAAGTTCAATTATCTTAATTTCTTTAATTCTCTTATCTTCAATTTCTCCAATTGTTTTAATTTTATAATTCTTCAATATTAAAAAAAATGACAAGCTCGTCTGATAACATAATGTCCAATGTGACAGCCCAATAAAGCAGTCAAAGTATCGGTACACGGAGAAGAAAAATTAAGTCTTGATCTTTAAATATTTTCAAAATTTATTTTCATTTAGTCGAGACTGAAAATGAAGGTTAAAAAATAATATGCAATTATTGTTGTATATATTGTAAATTTGACCAGTGGCTATGATAATATGAATAAGCACTTGGATAGACATAATGTCGTTAAAATTGGACTTAATACAATATAAACTCAAATGGACATGTACGTTGTATCCGGTAGAGGTATGAGTTTTTTAGATTTATTTAAATATTATGATACTAAAAATATAGGAGAAATTACTAAATTCACTTGTATGAGACATATTTCTTTGAGTTTTGGTAAAAAAAATTAATTTTACAATTATGTTCGAATGTTTTAAATTATACTGTATGTAAAATGGTTACAAATATAACCAAAAGACAAAATTTTAAATTATACAAAATGATAAAATTACTTTAAATGAAATATTTAAATATATTAAAGATCGTCTTTCTATTTGTTCTGATATTTGAAGTGACCATTGACAAACACACTAATACATGGATGTGATTTGTCATTAGATTGATGCATCATGAAACATGCAAAAACGACTTATTGTATTTAAAGTTTTTTATGAGCATCATACTACACAAAAGTTTTATAAAATGATTAAATTAATTTTTGATGAATATGATTTATTATGTAAAATTTTAACAATTGATTTTGACAATTCATCTACAAATACGGTATCAATTAGAAATTTTAAAAAATATGACAATCAAATTTAGGGGTTGATTTTTTCATGTTCGTTGCACATGTCATGTTCTTAATTTATGTGTTCAATATGATATGACTTTTTTAGAATATCACATTAATATTATTAAGATTGCACTTAATTGTATTTTGGTCATATTCTAATGTCATGAGAGAACGAGCCAAGTTTTGTAAATTAAATGGTGTTAAATAGGTAAAATTTTCACGAGATGTTCAAACTCATTGGAATTCAACTTATTTTCTTTTAACTTAAGCTTTTCAATACAAAGATGTATTATGTAATTTTTTTTCCAACATCTTCAACATATAATACTTTTACCTAGTTAATAGAATATTTGTGAAAAAAAAAATGAAATTTTAAAAGTTTTCAATGATGCAACGAATATTTTTTTTGGAGTTTATTATCCCACAACAAATTTATTTTTTGTTGATGTTTGAATATTGTTAGTACTCTATATGAGCATGCTCAAAGTTCAAATGTTAATGATATTATTTTAATTGAAGGTATTACTGTTATGGAGAGAAAATGATTGACTTATTTTAAAGACATTTCATTACTTTATCTTATTGTCATAATTTTTTTATCTTATATTTAGTATATAAGGTTTGAATAATGGCTTATAAACTTACTATAAATTTGTAGGAATAGATGATGAAATTAATGTTATAAAAATAATAGATGGAATAAAAAATGATTTAATATATTTATTTAATAATTATGTCAGTAAATATAATTTGCAATCATCAGGATAATCTAGTAGCGAACCCGTAATACATTAAAGACTTAGCATAAGTGATCATTGGTTATTAAAACGAAATAAAAAATAGAGGAAAATTATCAACCAATTTTGAGTTTCTTCCTAAAAGTTTAGTGAGTAAAAATTTTCAAGTATTTGACTGGTTGAACCGACATCAAAATGTCTATAATATTTTTATCAATTATTGCTAAATAGGTGCTGACAACACCTGTTTCCAGCACTGTGGTTGAACAAGCCTTCAACTTAGAAGACAATATTTTGGAAGCGAGACAATCTTCATTATATCCAAGCACTTTAGAAGCAACGACACGTATGGATGATTGGACCTGAGCTGATTTGAGGCAGTAAGATGATGTCCCCCAATGACTTTGAAGACTTGTTCGATAATGCATCTGCAAGTGCAAGCGGAACGGGAGCTGAAGGATCAACAACAGGCACAAAAAATGGTGATGAGTAAATAATTATGATGGGAAACTATTTAAAAATATAATGCACGACTTCAATGACAAAATAGTGTAACCTTTTGGTTTCCTAGCCTTAATATGTTTGCATATATAGTTCTTGTTGCAAGTGTTATTTTGACTGACAACAGGGTTGGTAATGGGTGGGGTGGGTTGGGTTGGGTCGGGCTTTATCAATTCTGATATTGTCCTGTTTGTACAAAGGGATAAACAATCATCTCGATTTTGTCTCATTTTTTTCAGACAAAAAATCATTTTGTCCCGTTCGGTTAAAATCATGTCCCATATGTTAAATTTCATCCTATCTTACTTGAAATTTCATACATTTTTTTGGTCACGTCTTTAAAAACGGTATATAAAATATGTTCCAACGAGAAATTGAAAATTGCCAACCCTTAAACTATTTTTTTAATTTTTAATACATAAAAAAAAAATTAAAAAAAAATCAATGTTTTTAATATTTTTCAGGCACTAAAAAATGCTCTCGGACAGGGATAAAACCCGTTGGATCGGACTCGGAATTTTCTACCACCTCTAATATCAATAAATTTTGATACAACCAAATATGCTTTTATCAAATTTGAAGGGGTCTACAATGTATAAGAGGGCACGGGGATGTGAGGTAAGAGGCTAAGAGCATACCCAACAAACCCAACATCTATCAAGTAAGTAATATCAGTTACTTATCTCTTTTATATTAATATTATATCTGTTGACGGATGATTTTCGTTCCAGGGACAGTTTCAGGATAACGCTCCGGGACAATCCTCCTCCAACCGTGAATTTGTTTGGTTATGAGGGACCAAAAATAAACTTGGCAAAAGACAAAACAACCACAAAATCGACAAGAGGGTTTTACGTGGTTCGGCGGAGCGAATCCAACCTACGTCCACGGGCACAAAGTGGGGTATGATTTTTTATTTCCAAACCGAGCTCGGCCGACCTGTTTTTTCAGAATGGTCTAAAGAAAACCGAGCTGTTTGTTTTTCTTGCTTTTACAAGTAGTTTTTCATTTTTTACAATTTTCGCTATCCCCTACAAATAAGACTAACTTCCATTTATATACTAAGAGAAAAACAACATTATTCTCATATCTCCATGACGTCAGCCACGTGGATCTCCGGCTGATTGACGGGCTCTCTACCCCAACTTCCTCGCCGAAAGCAAACCTGCCATCTGCCTGCCTGTCACATCACTATGTTTTATACATTGCCACACTCAATAATAATGATGTCAGCCTGTAAAGATCTCAAGCGGTGATACATGTCAGAGGGAAAAGTCTAAACTATCCCGATCACACGTCAGACCTTATGTGCACGGCCAAATCACGAGCTGAACTACCCCAACTGCTTCCGACCTGACCCGGAATATCCAAGTTCATCATCCTGATCCAGGAGAAAAGAGGGTAACGAACCGAGCTACCGGGCTAAAGTGGTCGGTCTCGGCTTTGATGTTGTCGGTCTCTGATACTTGAATCATATTGTGTTCTCTGGTCGGCCAGATCCGGAGAATCAGGTCCGAACACCATGCCTGGCCGAGAAGTAACCAATACCTTCCGTACATCCGTCATTTCAAAAGGGGAAAATCCATCTCTACCATTGTCATACTGTTCAAATACTCTGTCACAAAAATCACCATCAACAATATCATATTACTATCATTACTAATGACTATTTATTTATTAAAATAATATAATCATATAATTAATCCAACACATTAATTAAAATAATATTAATATATTTCAATTTAAAGAGTCATTTGGTAAGTAATTTATTTCTTCGCACTTTAATTTTCCACATAGAAAAGTAATTAGACATAAAAAAATAAAATATATGAGCCTTTTTAGTATATTATAGGAAAACTTTTAGAATATAATGATTTTATCACGTCATCTATATAACAATCTAATAAAAAATTATCTTACGCGTGGAAAATTGAAATATTAAAATTTTACCAAAATAGTGATAGTTATATTTAATACAAATATGCATGTACCTCATTAATTAATGATACTGTTTCATCTATATTTAATTGTATTAAAGAAAATTACTCATCTCCCAAGATTTACAATTCAATAATTGAGAATCTTGTGGACAAATATTTTTAACATAAAAGCTCAATCAGGTTCTGACAAACTGAGGCAAAGTAACATGACTGAGCCGGCGGTTGGGAAAAAACTTATATCATATATGAAATTATTCAATGAATATATATTATGTATTAATTAATTATTTTTTCCTATTATTATTAGTTAATTTTAAATTTAGTGTATTTTTATTAAATTATTAATTATGAAATTTGAGTTATTTCATGAAATATCATTAGTATATATTGAGTTTGTGTCTCCAAAAAGTGTGACTTAGTGATATAGGGTTCAGAATCTGAACTTCAAATATTGAGTTCGAATCCAGATAATGCGTTTCTTATAAGAATCTTAGACAGTCGGAGATTTTATCTATACTGTTTAAACTCGATTATTTTTTATTGAATTTGTAATGATATTTTATACTTTTATTGTAATTTTAACTGCGGATGACTGATTGATCAACCGATAGCTTGGGCAGTTTTGTTTTTATTATGCAATGCCGTGGCGAGCTCTTACTGGACCGTGGTTTGACATTTAAACTTTCATCTCATAATCATAAAACCACCCACCAATGATTACAAAACGACATTACATTGCGTCTCTTAGTCGCGTGCTCGAATCGCCTCAGCCTGATCCGGTCAATAATATACGCACCACAAATTATGAATATTCGTGTTGCTAGATCAATTTTGGATTCGTTTATTAAATATCAAAAGTCATATTCGGTTCGTTATTTAATGAACGAATATTCATTTAATCGTAGTATTATTAAATGAATATTTAATTCATTGACCTATTTCTTAAATAAATTTATTTTTTTAAATTAATAAATAAATAAACGAATCATAATCTAAATTATCATTTCTAAATATTAACATATAAATAACTCATTCATCACTTCTCTCGAAACTTCCTAAAAAAACATCAAAGTCCATGATATCTCTATTAAGGTATGACCTCATGAACAAACAATTTTTTATTTTTATTTTTATTTTTATTTTTTAATGGAAAAAACAATCTTAAAATAAATGGCCTTATCTGGATTGATTGATTTGATGTCACCAGTATAAAATTAAAAATATTTAATATATATATTTTTTCTGATGGAATAAATATGGACAAAAAAATTCTCATGTTCTGATACTCAGATGTGAGCCACGTATTTGTTTCTCATCGATTAGCCCACATAGCTCCCACGTGACCATCATCGTAGTGTGTGAAATACAGAGAAAATAACTTCAAAAATTTACTCACATGTAATGGGCCTAACGATGTTTATTTTGTTTATCTGGATTTAATATTATTTTTATATTTTGAAATCGTTGATCACTTGATTATATTATAATAAAAATTTAAAATCTTTATTTATTTATTTTTTTAAATCTTTGGAAATCTCACCGTCAAGTTATTTATTTCGAGTTTAAGCGAAGTAGGTCAAACCTCGACTATCCCAAACTCTTACAAAAAAACACACTCCTTGAATTTGAACCCATGACCTGAAAATTAAACCCTGAACCATATACCACCAAACCATATTCATTTATTTGAGACTTAAAATCCTTAATCATCAGTTCTTAATTATTAAATATTTTGGGTTATAATAAATTTTTTTAAGGACTATTGAATGATATGATGTGACTAATTAATAAATAAATGTTTTTTTAATATATTTAGTAATATATTAGTGAATTATTGTATAAATTATGTGGTACCCGCATTATAGAATTTTTCCACGTGTAGACGTATATAAAAATGAGATATTTTTTTTATTAATTATAAAAATAATTACTTTATTAATCAAACAAATTATTGTATTTCTAAACCCTAACTCTACCCTAATTATCTCATTCCACACCATTTATTTCATACAAAAAAAAAAAAAAAAAAAACTTCATTTATTTCAACTTAATTCCATACCATTTATTTCATCTATTTATCTAATTGGTAAATAATCTTATTTCACACCCATAATCTTATCACACATCCACCATCCACAAAACAGCGTCATCTGGTTCAAATTTTAAGGCCCGCCCCTATTTTTTTTTTTTAAATAATTAAAAAATCTAACATAAATAAATATAAAATCAAAATATTTTATAAAACTTTTCTTTGATTGTTTGTGTTATAGCAAAATAAGGATTTTTCTTTGACGGTAAAAAAATTTAGGATTAGGTTATTAGTCTTGGGTTCGAGTTCAGAAAAAATATTTTTTATAATAATATAAGGCAGTAAGAGATTTTATTTACTCCGCTTAAGTCCGAATCGAATAGTTTCGTGATTGGATAAAAATAAAGAGTTTGTAAATTTATGACAATACGAAATTATCAGACTCGAACTTAAACGAAATATGTAAAACCTCTCGCTTCATATATTACATTTTAGCAAAATTAGGTCAGGTGTTAAAAAAAAAAAAAATTTGTCTTTAAATAGTCCCAGAAATTGCCGCGCCTAACGAAACTACGGTGGTATCATCACTTCTGAACTCTGACCACGCTCTGAACTGAACTCTTTTCATTATCAAAACTCAGCTGACTCGCTCCGAGTTGACTCAGCAAGACTCGTTTTCTTTTCCCTTCAAATGGACTCTTCCCGAGCTTTCGTCAAGGACGTTAAGCGTCTCGTTGTCAAGGTCTCTTTATTTATTTATTTTCTGTAATTTTGAAAGTATTTCGTGCAATTTCAACATCTCCTTTGAGCGGCGACGAGTTTGAATATGAAAGCTCATTTATTTTTGTAGATTCTGTTCTTTATATTAAAGCAATTTCAATGACGTGCTTAGTAACTGTAATTAAAATCAAAGGTTGTTTAATGTTTGATAAAATTTTAATTTGATTAATAATATCTTCTTGTTTTATTTATGTTAATATTTTATTTCCTCCTTTGAGATCTATTTAGCTTGCAGGATTCAATTTTATAAGTTTTTTTTTCTTCCTTTTTCTCCGAAAAACTGAAAGATTAAATAGCATTTTAGCTTTGTTTGTTAAGAATGAATCAGAACTAAAGTGATTGTAAGTTTATGTTCTATGATTGAATGAAGTTGAAATGACGTGAATTTAACTGAATTTTGAATTGATTCGGCACATGATTGATGTGATTACTGATTGATTACTCTGTGTGTGTGTGTGTGTGTGTTTTAATTCATTGAAGGTTGGAACAGCTGTGGTTACTCGAGATGATGGGCGATTGGCTTTGGGCAGACTCGGAGCTCTTTGTGAGCAGGTTTGTTCAAACTTGATTGATATGTTGAAGTCTCTGTAGTTGTTTTTGAAATGTAAATTTTTGACTGAAGAAGTAACTTTCAAACGAATTGCGTGCAGCTTAAGGAGTTAAATTCTGAAGGCTTCGAGATTATTTTAGTTACTTCTGGTGCTGTTGGTCTGGGCCGCCAAAGGCTTAGATACAGAAAATTGGTCAATAGCAGGTTCTTACAATTTCCTTTTTCTTTAATGAATCAAGCTCTTGGAATTATATATTTCATGTCCATTTTCTCCACGTATGTTTTATGCACATTCTGTTTAGTTAGTTGAATCTTTTGACAAATGGTAGATATTATTTTAGCTAGCTGATTATAAGATAATATGGATAAATTTGAATAATTGGTCGTTGAAGTGGTCACTGGGAAAAAAAATAGAATTGATAAATGCAATACTTGAGAATCGCATGTCCCGACATGTGCTGACATTTACAGTCACATTCCCATCTAAAATTTAAGTTACCATAGCAGTAGCAAATGCAAAAGTACACGTCATTGGTCGATTATCAGAAACACAAATTCACAAAATCTGACTTTGGATTTTTAAGACATACAAACAACACTTATTCGACTTTTAATGGTGCTCTCCATTTATGGTTAGTATCAAGGATTTTGAGGACAGGATTTGGAATGCCCGTTGAATGAAATTAATACTGGTTTTGCAGCTTGGCTGATCTCCAAAAGCCACAAGGTGAGCTTGATGGGAAGGCTTGTGCAGCAGTTGGGCAGAGTAGTCTCATGGCTCTTTATGATACCTTATTCAGCCAGGTGAAAAATAATACTGAATTTCTCTTCTTTTGGATTGAGCGAGGACAATTGGGGTCTTAGTTCTGCTTGTTTATTAATTTCACACATGCTTATCAAAACATTACCATTTCTAATGTATTTGCTACTTTCTTGTAATTGCTAATGAAAGATCCTTCTTAATGCAGCTTGATGTGACCTCATCTCAACTTCTCGTAACGGATAGTGATTTTAGGGATGAAGATTTCAGAAAGCAACTCTGTGAAACAGTTCAATCATTGTTAGCTTTGAGGGTTATTCCTATTTTTAATGAAAATGATGCAGTTAGTACTAGAAAAGCACCATACGAGGTACTTTGTTGCCTTCTGTATTTAAAATGAAACTACTTGTGCATACTTTGTTATTGTAAATTCCTTCTATTCTCCTTTGGGATTAGGGAGCATTCTAATGTTTGAAATTTATCTCTTGATTAATCTCTTATTCAAAGATCAATGATGAATAACTAGGGGTATGAAACTCATTACTAATTTGTTATTATTCTATTTAATTTTGTCTTTTTAACGCTTTCTCTGGGATCACTCTCTAATCCTGGCTAATAATAGTGGAATGGATACACTCATACACGATACATCCATTCCAATGTGATAAATTATGCTCAATTGCTCATGCATGTTTCCAAAATGCAGACTTCAAAGCATACCAATGCTTTGTTGATTGTTCATATCTTTGGTGCAGAACTTTAAAAAAGATGGGAACAAAAATTTGTATTAGCGAAAGATGGTGATGTTTTTATTCCTCGACTTCTAAAGCCTTGCATGGAATGATAAATGTTACCTGACATTGGGGCATTATTTGAAACATTTCGTATCAAAATTCCTCGTTTTCATATATCTGTTGCCTTTTTTTATTCTTGAAATTATTGTTTTTCTTTTTATGAATTGATCGTTTTTTAAATTTTGACAATGCATCTGTCAGTTCTGATAATATGTCTGTCAGTTCTGATAATAGATACAATTTTCAGGATTCCTATGGTATATTTTGGGATAATGACAGTCTGGCAGGACTATTGGCCTTGGAATTAAAAGCTGATCTTCTTGTTTTGTTGAGTGATGTAGAGGGCCTCTACAGTGGTCCTCCAAATGAGCCAAATTCAAAGCTGATCCATACATATATAAGAGCAAAACACCAAGCAGAAATAACATTTGGAGACAAGTCAAGGGTTGGAAGAGGAGGTATGACTGCTAAGGTCAATGCAGCTGTTTATGCAGCATGCGCTGGTATCCCTGTTATTATTACTAGGTATGACCAAAATTAAAATTCTAGATGTTTGCTACTGGTTAATTAGATAAGCTAATTCTTCTTTCTACTCTTCTGAAGTGGCTATGCCACAGACAACATCATAAGGGTGCTTCAAGGAGAGCGTATCGGCACTCTCTTTCATAGAGATGCACATTTGTGGGTTTCAGTAAAAGAAGTTGGGGCTTGTGAGATGGCAGTTGCAGCAAGAGAATGTTCTAGACGGCTTCAGGTGTTTTATGAGTTCTAATTCAGGATCTATCTTTCTCTAAAATTTCTGATTTCTGTGGATGCTTTATTAAATCTCCGAAGTAATTAGACTGGCAAATCATGAATATTTATATAAATTATCCTGATTGCAGGGTTTACAATCTCAAGATAGGAGGAAAATTTTGCTGGATGTAGCTGATGCCCTAGAGGCAAATGAGAGCTTGATTAAGGTTGAGAATGAAGCCGATGTTGCTGATGCTCAGGCCGCTGGATATGCGACATCACTAATATCTCGTTTGGCCTTGAAGCCTGGGAAGGCAAGCACTTGTTAATTCCTGTATTTCTTGAATGATGAATAAGTTTTTTCAACTTTTTTAAGTCTGTATATTATTGTTCCATTAGGCACTGCATTTTTGATAGTAAGGCCTATTTTGTCTAGCTTTTGGATGAGGTCATAATTGTGGTTCATTTTGATTACTGTGCTTTGCAGATCGCTAGTCTTGCAAAATCTATCCGTGTACTTGCAGACATGGAAGAACCCATTGGTCGTATTTTAAAGAGAACAGAGGTTAGGAAACCTTGCAGAAATCTATTTGTTTGGTAATCAGTGAACCAATGATATTTGTGCAGTAGGTCTTCTTCTTATGAAAATGATAGCATTTGCTCGCTTTACAGCTTTTGGTTTGAAGTTGAATGTGGTTGTATAAAATAATGAACATGAAGTTTTAGTTTCCATATTGACTTATAAAGTGAAATGGAGCGTTTAAGTGCCTCTTTGCTCTGATCATTACTGACTTTGACTGTTTTGGTAACTCCTCTTGCATCCAGCTTGCAGATGGACTTGTCCTGGAGAAAACGTCATGTCCTTTGGGCGTCCTCTTGATAGTGTTTGAGTCTCGACCTGATGCCCTAGTCCAGGTAAAAGAGATTATATTTTTTAGTAAATCCTGAAGCATGTATTTACTGAAAACCTGAAGCATGCTCACTGTTTTCGATATATTGGATATAAATACCTGCTTTCATGTTCATATTTATCTAATTTGTTCGTGGTAGACTCTGATTATTCTCTCTTGTACTATGTTCGTTGATTGCAAACTTACATGAGGACTTTAATATTTTCCGTTATCTGTCTTTCGTCTTTCTTTTATATTTCTAATGTTATGAATTAAAAAATTGATTTTTTGCTAGCTTTCTATTTGTTGGTTTTCAAGCATATAGCTAAATTTTTAGTCTATGCTTGTGGTATTTCAACCTCTTTGTTCCAAACGGTTCAACAGATAGCTTCTTTGGCTATTCGGAGTGGAAATGGTCTACTGCTGAAAGGAGGTAAAGAAGCTAAGCGGTCAAATGCAATCTTGCACAAGGTTTGGTTTTCTGGTCTAGGCAATGATTTCTTGCACTAGAAGAGTAAGTGAGTCATTTTATGGAACTTTTTATGTCATGTCTTGTAGGTCATCACTTCAGCCATCCCAGATACTGTTGGGGAGAAACTTATTGGACTCGTGACATCCAGGGATGAGATTCCTGATTTGCTCAAGGTGGAGGTTGAATTTTGAAAATTGTTAATTGTTCTTTAGCTATAGTGCCTTTGACGAAATTTTTTGTTGTGCCACAGCTTGATGATGTGATAGATCTTGTCATCCCCAGAGGCAGCAATAAGCTTGTTTCTCAAATCAAGGAGTCAACAAAAATTCCTGTACTCGGTCATGCTGGTAAGAGTGGCTGTTTGACTCGTATATTATTGTCTTCAAACTAGAGCTTTTGGTAATGTCAGCTTTTTCTTCCCAGATGGAATTTGTCATGTTTATGTTGATAAATCAGCTGATGTTGATGTGGCAAAGAACATTGTTGTGGATGCGAAGATAGATTATCCTGCAGCCTGCAATGCTATGGTAATTGTGTACCTATAAGCGTATTTGACTGATGTTACCTTGTATTTACTACACATGAACACTGTAACAGGATTATCTGAGAGCAATTTTCGTCATGTAGTGGCCTCATAGTTCCATTTATCATGTTATTTTCAGGAAACACTTCTGGTACACAAGGATTTATCAAGCAATGGTGTGCTCATTGAGCTTATTTCAGAACTTCAACGTGAAGGTATGGATAGTTGGATACATGACTTTCATTGCCCTAATTTATATAGGATACAGTCGCCAAATTAAACAGCTGGCATGACCTATTGTTTCGTGGCTTATTGTATTGCAAGATTGTTGTTCACAATCAAGAAGTGCCAAGTGTTGTCTGTAGGTGGAGATAAGGGTTGAAACTAGATAATTTGTCTTCGTGGAATGCTACTCTGTGACAAGTCTAGATGTAAAATAAAATTTAAATACATGGAAAGGGACATGAAAAGTAACATTTTAAAAAAAATGTATATATTCTGTGGGGAGCATAAGAGCTACAGCTTCATAATTGTAGTTTCATCTATTGCAGGTGTTAGATTATTTGGCGGACCAAGAGCAAGTAAATCACTAAATATTCCTCAGACGCGCACATTCCATTATGAGTACAATTCAATGGCTTGTACAGTTGAAATCGTGGATGATGTGCATGCTGCTATTGACCATATACATCAACATGGAAGGCATGTTGAAATTTCTCAGATATATTTTTATTTCTCTAGTTTGTATTTCTTTGGAGATGAAGTTTGCATCATGGTCATTTTCTAACCTTTTTTCCTCTTCATTTGCAGTGCTCACACTGATTGCATTGTCACGGAAGATCAAGAAGTAGCTGAAACATTTTTACGTCAAGTTGACAGGTAAGCCTAGTTTTACACTTTTACTTTCTGTGATAAATATTAGTTCGGAGGCACACTTTGAAGGCGCATCTATGCCTTCTGTGGAAACACTGGTTGCTGTATTATCTGACAGAACCACCATCATTGATACTTTCAACATTCCTTGTTTGTCTCCTCTTTGCATAATATCTCTATAAAAGAAATGGGGGATCCCTTTTCCTGTGAATAAATCAAGACACGTTTCTCTTTCTCTTTTCTGCCATGTTACGATAACAACAACTCCCAATCAATGCAAATCCATCGCCTCCAGTGGGACCCAGCTGTTGTGAGAGAGATGACATATACACCCGAACATGATATACCACCTCATTCTTGAGACCCCATAAACTGATTCCACTGCTTCCCTCAATTTTGTTTCCTAGCCAGAAAACCATATTAAACAAATATATTGTAGTTATAGGAGCTACAAAAACTATCTTACAAGTTCATAGTTACTTTAAGTTGCTAATTTTCTTGGGCTCAATAATCTGCAAATATTTTTCCAACTAGTTGCACATAATTGACGGTGTTAACCTTGCAATATGACATATTTTCTTGTGTCAACAGTGCTGCAGTATTTCATAATGCGAGTACACGATTCTGTGATGGAGCACGATTTGGACTTGGTGCGGAGGTATGTGACCTTACTGCAGTACCGATATTGATGTGCGATGATTTATTGTTCTCATGCATTTTCTTTTAACGGATAACAGGTTGGAATAAGCACAAGTAGGATTCATGCTCGAGGTCCAGTCGGAGTTGAAGGATTGCTAACGACCCAATGGTACAGAAATTCTGAACATCCTTTCTCCTATAACTTTTTAGTTAGCGTATTAGTATTACAACGCATTAAACCTGATCCCTGCATCTTTATGGTAAATGTTAGGATATTGAGAGGGAAAGGACAAGTGGTAGATGGCGATAAAGGAGTCATTTATACCCACAAGGATCTTGCCTTGCAATCCTAATAACTTAAGGTTCTGATTCTAAACCCCGTCATTTGTATTATATCTTGCTCGCGGCTTATGAGACTGTGTATTAAGTTTTGTGTATAATTTATTGCTCTTGGCTTATATTCCTTTTCCAGATTTTTTGCTACTTGGATTTTGCTTGGAATAGAACCTCAAATGAACCCCAACTCTATAAGCAATTTCAATATCTGTTTAATTTCATTTATAGATATGCCTTGGAGTGAATTTTAAGATATATTTTTTTTGAAAGCTATGCCCATGTTTGAATTTACCTATACATGTCGGATTTGTTTGAAGGTAATGAAATCATTCATTTCACAAAAGATGAAAATACAAAGATTCTTTTCAGCTCGAATATAATATTTTTAGGAACCGTTAAACTCAAGTTTAATTAGAATAAAGCCTAATAATTCTCTAATTCACACTTATAAAGTACCAAAGGAATTACGAGATTGGTTTGGTCTTCTCATTGGTGAATACAAATTCGCGAATAGAAGCATAATAGCATAATATAGAGAACATAATATAAGATTTTTATATCAATATATGTAATATATTATAAACTAAACTCGGTAAATCTATTATAATTACATTTGATACTCATGGAGTGTTCGTAGAACTCCACTTCTTACCCTCCATCTCCAATATTAGATGTATCAAATGAAACTTCACAGATCATATTCATGTGTTGATGCAAAAGCTTTAAAATTCTGCAAAAACAAGAAAACAAAATCAACAAATCTGAACACATCAAAATGTGGTTATATTTTAACTACTACTACACAAGGGTGAAATCGAATATTTAAAATTTTGATAGATCAAAACTAGGGATGCGGAAAATATGATGTCATATTTTGTTAAGGTGGGATTCTGGTTCGATTATTTTGCTCACCTAACACATAAATATTGACAATAATTGCAATATTTTCTCCTCACTTGCATTCGCTATTTTTCTTTTAATCTAAAATGCTAAAATTAGACACAACGCTTTAAATAAAAGAAAATACGGCTCTTTAATAAAAAATAATTTGAGCACACATCCATTTAAACCTATGATTTGAGAACGTATATTTTATGATACATGAATATTAAAGAATTAGTAATTAATTGCTTATTAAATATAGTCTAAGTCATCCAATCCACGTTGCAGGACATACAAATTGATATAGAAATGAGAACACCTAATTTTAAAAAATAAAATAAAAAACTCAGTTCTGTTGATAAGTTTTGGTTCGGAACTGAAATATAATTTTTTGGGTTTCGATTTCAAAACTGAATTTTTAGATCGGTTCCAATCGATTCCAGATATATATCCGTTATTCATCCATAATCAAAACAAAACAAAAGTAAAAATGAGGGAAGGTGGAGGGCTTCTGCCGATCATACAAGGGTTCTATTCGAATTAACTCTTAATTGAAAATCTAAAATTACATTTGATGGGAAATGACAAAGAAGATGACATCGAAGAGGATAGTTTTGTCTTAGAGTCTGTCTCGTAAATGAACACTCAAAGAAACAATCACTTTGCATAATTTTCTCTTGCGACACGAAAATGTCACATCAAAGCTTCTTAATTCACCGAGAAAAGTTAAATATTAGGTCGGCAAGTACTTATATTTTATAAAGGGGTTTTTTAATTAAGTCATATATATATATAATTTTAATTTTTTTTAAAAAAAAGATTATTAATTTATATATCAAGTGGGATCCATGTGTATTTTTTTTTTATAAATTTAGCGAATTATTAATTTACCACATTAATCATTAAAAAAAATTGAAGAATAAATAGTTGGATCTTAATTGTTTTCAATTGTTGTTTTTTACTCACCTCTAATTCTTTAATTTTTATAAGAATTTTTTTAAAAAATTATTTTACTTTCCAAAAAATTTAATTGGGTCACGTTAACATTAGAATTTCTTCCAAAGTCTTACTTGCTGGTTTTAATATTCTATAAAATCTATTGAAAACATTTATCAAATAACTTTTTTAGTCTCTTCTATACAAAGTAAATTATTGTATCCATCGACTCACTATTGAAATAGAAAAATCAGATTCTTGAAAATAGGAAATCCATTGCCATCATCATCTCAACTTTATAGATGCAATCATTCTAATTATTCAATTTCAAAGTAATATTGTTCTTATTTATTTTGCAAATTTAATTACTCTTGTATTCATATCTGAGTTGAGAGTAATTCTAAAACCAAACACCAAAAGCATACAGTGAGTCGCTTTGCTAGATCTGGACTAGATGTCGCTGAGGCGTTGAGGCCGTTAGACGTTGTCCGTCAAGTAGCATACAGACGAAGGTTACTGCAGAAGGTGAATGGTAGCAGAGTGCGCTTAATAAGGAATACGTGGTAAGGCCTTAAAATATTATTTTTATACAGTATGTAATTATTTTACAATTTTATGAATATATGATTTAGGAAAATTCAGGAAACCTAATTTCAAAAATGATAATTGTTTGTATGCAAATCAATATATTTGGTATTTTATGTGTAAAATTAAGACTAGATTTAAATATTTTATATGTAAAAGTAAAAAATGGATTAGTTTATATTTTTGAAAAAGTGGTCCCGTCCACTATAATAAAATCAGGAAATAAAGTCATGAGTGTTTATTACTCAGCCATGTTTTCGTTAAGTAATACAAATTATGGTGAAATTTATTCAAATAAACCATTTATTGAAATTTCCGAAGAATGTTCGGAGATAAGTCAAATAAGGGAACCCCTTTTACAAGAAATCAGTATACCTGATAATTATAAGATAAAATTTGGAAAAGTTCCAAACTTAGAAGAAGGAAGCTCTTCTAGTGAAAATACTATTCCTATAAAATATAAAAATAACGAACTTGTAGTTTCAAGAGGAAGAAGAAGCCTAGATATAAATAGAAGAAATAAAAATACAAATTTTACTATTCCTAAATTAAGAAGAAGTACAAGTTATTTAGAGGTTAAAAGACATGCACCTACATTAAGAATAAACGGAGAATATTTCAATGGAATTGAAATGGTCAAAGGACCGTATATATTAGTTGACACATGAGCAAGTAATTGTCATATAGCCAAAGATAAAAATTTTAATTTAAAATGTGAATCGGTAGAAACATACGAATATAAAAATTTTGATGGAACAATTTTTCAATGCAACCAAATTGTGGTTGTTCCAATCATATTTGGAAATCATGAAATAAATATGTCTTGCTACAAGGATAGTGAAATGGAAGGAGGAACATATCATGTTCTCCTAGGAAATTCATTTTTAGAATCTTTAGAAGATTATAAAATAACCAAAGAAAGTTTTGAATTTACAAATGATGGTGAAATTACTTTCTGCCCTAAAGTTAGGGACTAAATGGTAATTGCCAAATGAAATAAAATTTCTTGAAAATAGGAAATCCATTGCCATCATCATCTCAACTTTATAGATGCAATCATTATAATTATTCAATTTCAAAGTAATATTGTTCTTATTTATTTTGCAAATTTAATTACTTTTGTATTCATATAAGATTTTCACTTTGTAAAAAAAAAAGGGTTATGGCTTAGGCCCGGTCACGGTTCCGGTTCCGAATCGGAACCGAACCGGTTAGAACCGAACATTTCCGATTCTGGAATCGAAACCATACTATTTCGGTTCAGTTAGGGTTCCCCCTAATCGCACCGAAATCGAACCGTTGGAATCGAACGGTTCCAGCGGTTCGAACCGGATCAGTTGGAACCGTTCGGTTCTAACGGCTCTACAATGAAATCGTTTATTTTTTATTTTTTTAAAACATCATTATTAAAATTAAAAAGAAAAAGAAAATCGGAATGGAACCGAAACCGAACCTGAACCGTTCGGTTCGGTTCGGTTCCGGTTCCGGTTCCATATAAGTGTGGAATCGGAATCAAACCAGAATTATCCGGTTCGGTTCGATTCCACACTTATGGAACCAAAAACTGGCTGGTTCAGAACCGAACCGGACCGATGCGGTGGCCACCCCTATTATGGCCGACAAAGATATAGAGTATGGAAAATAACATCTAATTACTCCGCAAAATTACGATAACAATACTTAAACAAAAATGATAGACATACATTAATTATTACATAAAAATATTACACCCCTCTCACTGTAAGAGGGGTGTTTAGTTATAGAAATATAATTTTTAATCTTTATACTTTTAGAAAATACAATTTTTAGTTTATATAATTAAATATTTGTCTTCATTTATACAAAATTTGAAATAATTTTTTATTATTTTTAGACAGTTTTTGGATATGCAAGTTATTCAACCCTAATCAGATAATAAGTGATTAAAAATTGATGGAAACTATTTAACAATAGAGACTAAAACTTATATTTTTAAAATCGCAAGAAATAAAATATCGTTAAATAGTCAAAATTATTGAATGTCATTTTCTCAAGAGAGTATTTCGGTGAAGTGGAATTTGCACAAGCCAAAAGCCATGAAGTTGGGGTTTGAAATACAGAAATAGCATAAATGTTAGGATCATATCTTTGGTAATTGAATCAGATTTAATAAATATGGTGAACTTAGTTAATGGTTCCTTTGAAAGTTGTAAATTTCTTGACTATAATTTTTAGATGATTTTTTTTTTTGTGACTATTATTGAAATTCAATACATGATTAAAATCGAATAAATTTTGAGCTACTTTATATTCCTTTTGAAGCTCTGAATATCCTTTAGCCACCTCTATAGAAATTAGAAGAGAAAACAACCCATCTCTAAATTCTAATATTCCTTTGGTCCCTCAATTAATTTTCATTTTACAATAGAGTACTAATTAAAATAAGAATATTAAAAGTTAAAAAAAAAAATAAAAAATAAAAAATAAAAAATACAGGAGTTCGAATAGCTCCAATTTTGTGTACATCACAATCCCACTTAGGAGTAAAATACTTGAAACTTGTTGTTTCTAAAATTAATAATTTGCATAAATTTCTTCTTGCACATTCTTATTATTATTAATTTTTTTTGGTCACTCAAGTCCCTTTACATGTTTACTTCTTTGGAGGAGGATTAAGAAAGTTGATGGCTTTTTAATTTTATGATCTTCAATTTCTTTATATTTCAAAAAAATTGCGTGCTTGCCATATTTGATATATATATATATATATATAAATGTCATAAATATTCCTAATAAAATGAAAAAAATAATAAGTTTGTCACTCAAAAAAATTGAAATATAGCTTGTGATGCCCCTAGACAAATTTGGCTTTTTTTTAATCAAGCTTAAAATTCAGACAGAATATAAAGTGTTTTAAAAAATATATTATTGATCTACAAATCATAAATTTTAAAAGAATTACTATAGTCGATATGCTTCGAAGAAAAAATGATTAACAATGACCATTATATTTATAAATTATCGATAAGTTATTTTCAAACATTTATATCTTTTTCATTCGAACTCCATACCACAGTAAAATGCTAAATACAGTTAACATTTATATCTATAACTTTTATTAATGAATCTCTATCAAATAAGAACTTACACAAGGTCAATATCAATCCCAAAAGAAATGCATGCATTAATAGCAATAATAATTAAAATGTAATCACATATAATTCTTATTCAATAACCGTCAATCACAATTGATTAAAAGATAAGCACAAAACCCAATTTAATGTCGAATCTAAATCCATAATTTATATGTAAAGTAATATAGCATATTACTTGTCTTTGACAAAATAAAGATGCTAATAGTCTACTCTTTTTTTTTTGGAGCGAGTAAGTCTAAATATATTTTTAATCCCTTATTTCCCTTAGGCGGGAACTCCGGTGGCAAAAATCAATTCAACTACGCTCTTGGGTGCCAACCAAAATAGATCATTCAAAGTCCACTAAATAATCTTGACCAAAGACAACAAATGCAAGAGTTTCAATGAATAGTAAATTTCACACTGACCACTGGAATGCTCATGAGTCATATTTCACCATCCCAGAGTTCCTCAACTGATCTGTATGAACCGAAGGAATTGTGGACATATGCAGTCCCTCTTATAAGCCTAGCCTGCATAGTCGAAAACCAAACCCGCTCGCTTTTAGGATAATAGTTTACAAGATAATTTCATTAGTCATGAAGGTCGTGCCTAGCATGAGTTAAATATTAACTTATTATCCGTTTGATCATGAGTTTGACCTTTTATTTAAATGCGCAATAGAATAGCTACTTGCCTGCTCAATTTCGGAAAACTTAGCAAACAAATCCTCAGGTATGGACCAGTCAAAGACGTTGAGATTCTCCTTGATCCTCGTTTCATTTGTACTCTTGGGAAGTACACTATGACCCATTTGCAGGCCCCAGCGTAGAGCAACTTGTGCTGGAGTTTTGCCTAATTTCTCCGCAACCATGTTTAGAACTGGATGCTTCAGGACATCACTCTTGATCCATCTTGTGCCAGGAGAACCCAGAGGGGAATAACCCTGATAGAAAAATAAAACTTAATATTTCGCATAAACTTGAAGCAGATAGAGGAAAGAATCGAAGGATCGCCTACTTACAGACAGGTGAATTCCTTTGGATTTACAAAATGCACGTAGCTTTTGCTGCTGCCATGAAGGATGGCATTCCACTTGGTTAACGGCTGGAGGAATACGAGCTATTTCTGATAAAACTTCAAGCTTTTTCGTAGAGAAATTGCTCACTCCAATAGATCGAGCCTTGCCAGAATCGTAGAGTGCCTCCATTGCTCTCCACGTGCTAGGTATATCTATTTGAAGAAGGTTCTCAGGATTGAAGCCAACAGACCCCTTCTTCATTCGAGCTGGCCAGTGGATCTGGAAAATTGAGAAGCCATGTATGGCAGTATGGGCACAATTTAGAACCGTGCCTTGATAAATATACCAGTGTATTCAAAGTCATAAGCTAGACAAATTTGAATGGCAAAAAAAGGGACACCTTTCTATCAACGCATTATTCAAGATCAATGGATTAACTATAAATTTTACACAGAATTTCATCAGCTATCTGCCAAGAATTGGACCCTAGCAATTTGAAGCTAGTGCTAAGTTTTAACAGAAAATAGGATATGATAAGATTTATCAAAAAATACATACAAGATACAAATCAACGTAATCAATCTGCAAGTCCCGTAAAGTGTTGTCTAATGCCTCTGGTACATCTTCTGGTGCAAGATCAGTACACCTGAGAATAAAATACAGTTTAGGAGTATGAGTCAGTACAAGATGCAAACAGTATCAACAGAAGCATCACTAAATCATTTACAGTTGTTGCAATCAACTATCCTTCATGTGTGTTGCGTTCCTTCTCAATCAAATTAACAAAGAAGTCGAAACAAACCAGAGTTTAGAGGTAATCCATAAATCCTCACGATTGATCACACCATCTTCAAACAGTTTCTTTAGTACCAAACCAATCTGCAAGAAACATGAACAAGATCACAGAGAAGTATAATGTCATTGGAAAAGATTATTTAGCAACAAGACAAGAGAACAACTAAGACCAAATTGATAAGTATCATATATATGTTCGACTACACTCCAATCCTCAGTACAGAGCATCTATCTTAAATTTTTATTTAGCGTCACTACCAGGAAACTACATTGCAGTGCCATAGATTTGATAGGCTGTGCAATTGCAAACCGAACTATCAGATTTGAGGTATGTCATTTACATAGAAGTTTGTCCTATAATGATATAATTTGAACTGGATATAGTCAAAGAGACAAATCCAGTATAGGCATGATCTTTTTTTTTTTTTTTAAACAAAATGAAATACACACTCGATAGGGTAATAAACAATCATTGAACATAAACGATGATACTTAAATGAAATAACAACTTAAACAAGAAGTAAATAGGTATTTCAGCGACATCTTAAATATCAGAAGATAAAATCCCGCCAAATGTCCTAATGGAAATCCCGCCAAATGTCCTAATGGAATTAGTGTTCTAAAAGATCGTCTAGGCGCTAAGTGGCTCCTGACCGTCCCAATTTAGGGAAAAAGGTAACCTAAGCGGCTTCCGGAGAGAAACTCCAGATTTACGGCAAACAGTGGATATTCTAGGTGCGTCATGCGTGAACGCTGGAAATGTGCTCGCCGGCAGTTTCTATTCAAAAAGAAGAGGTGTGTTTTCCGATCTGTGGCTAGAGGTGGTGGCGCGTGTAGGCCACGCGCTAGTGGCCGTCGTCCGAGTCGCCATTGATGGTGGCCTGAGCCCATCAAACCCTAATATGAACCCTAATTTAACCCAAATTTCTAAGCTCTAACCCTAGCTCACCTTAAATTGCCATATCCTAACTCAAACTAAACCCTAAACCTAATTCAACCTAAATTTTTAAACCTAAACAAAAATTTTGAATTAAAAAAAGGCCTAGCTTGTCTATCTAGACACTGCCTAAAAGACCTAGGCGCTAGGAGCTCCCCCACCGTACGTCTAGCGCCTAGCGTTTTTTAGAACAATTTGGATTGTAACTTGCAACAGTAGAAAAAATCAATTAGAACCATGAAGCACAACATTGGCAGCCAATGATTTTGATCATAATACTCATCCAACAGCCCAAAGAGGAAAGACGACACAAGCATTAAGGTGACCTTAGTGACAGTCGACATAGGCGATTAGGGCCCCTAAATCTAAAGAAATTTTATATTTAAGTGTATAATACGATTTTATATTTTTTACCCTTTAGCGTAGAGGCCCCATTTTAATAACTCATCTAGGGCCCCCCAAAATTTAAGACAATTCAGGACCGTCACACACAAAAGAACAAATTGTTAAGGGTCATAAGGAGCACCAAACAGCCAAACAAGGGTTGATTAAGCATGGATACAGAAAACAAGCAAAATCAGAAATTGGGACGTTTAATTTTGTTGAGAAACAATCACAATTATACAAACCAAAACAATAATATCATTTAAATTTCAGAAGAAATTTAAACCAGAAAAGTAGAATTAGACTATTAAAGATACCAAAAATGATGACAATATCAATAAGCGTTGGCATAATAATTTGTAGTTACCTCCTTCTCATTGCCATAGAGTCGAGCACAATCAATATGGCGGTATCCAGCCTGCATTCAAATAAAAACATGTTTAGTTTGAGTGCTGCTAGTTGATATGTTAAAAAAATTACCTACAAAGATTGGCCTTGTTGAGTTAGTTTAAGAATTTAAGTCATTGTTCATTAGAATGAACAATGTCATACAGGATGAGAATTCTTGATTGGCTGACAAAAAATTAATAAAAGCACATCTGGGAGAGATTCCACAGGAAGTAATTTTGAACAAAAATGGATCTTCCAAAATTTTCTCAAAGATTAAACAAAGTGAAAATAAGACATTCTCAGTTTAGTCATCTATCCTATATTTCAACCAAACAATGATGTTTATTAAGCATTTGAGCTGCCTTTTAATCTCCTACTAACCAAATTTTGTGTCAAATTTAAGTGAACAATGATAGGACTTGTTTATTAATCCACTTTTAACATTTTTTTTTTAATATAGTTGTAATATATTTTCCAAGTACTTAGGGATGGCAACCAACTAGATATGTGGAATTTTTGAGATATATGAAACTATAAACGAATCCAAAACCGACATCCAAACATATCCATAACCAAAAAATCCAAAAAATTAAAACAAAAATCTATTAAGGAATATTAGATACTCAATATTCACAAAATTAAGAAAATTATATATTTATTTATTATTTATGAACCAAAATATAATTTTGTTGTTATTATTATTTTTATTTTTTGATCATGATATCCGAAATACTAAAAACCATAAAGGATAAAATCAATTTTTGATTATATATATTCAAAACATAAACCTAATCATTATCTAATAAACTTGTAGTTTTTTCGATTCGATAACATCAGATATTCAAAATATCCAACCAAATTCTCATTTTCAATGCCTTTTTTCAAGGGAAATGCTAACAAGTGTCCTGAGGGGACACGTTAAGGATCCATTTTTGGAAAATTTTTATGTGAAAAAGGAAAAAATAATTAGTGTTTTGATAATTTTCTACATTTCCCAAAAAAATGATGTGAAAACTTTCCAAATATAGATTCTTAATGAGTGCCCTTAGGGCACTAGTTAGCATGACCATTTTTTCAAAGAGAAATGCTAACAAGTGCCCTAATGGCACTCTTTAAGGATATATTTTTGGAAAATTTTTATGGGAAAAAAGAAAAATTAATTAGTGTTTTGATAATTTTCTACCTTTCTTCCCAAAAAAAAATAATGTGAAAACTTTCTAAATATGAATTCTTAATGAGTGATCATTTTCCAAATATTTGTAAAGTTCCAAAGCAAGCCATGTTTTTCGTCACCCAGATGAACAAGACAAACAAAAAATCAGTATTATAAGTTTTTAAAAACAAAACATTTAATAAACAGAAAAGGAAAAAACAAGCAACGATTGGGAAAAAAAAAAAAAAAAAACAAAAAACAAATAAAAGGTTGAAGTGTGGAGGGAGGGAGACCTTGATGGCGACATCAACGGCGTTACCGACAACACCAGGATCAGCCTGCCACGTGCCTAATCCAACGGCAGGCATGTTGGCGCCCGTATTCAGCTCAAAGCATCCAACTTCTTCTTTCGCCATTTTTAAAGTTCAATACTTGAAAGCCTGCGTTAGCTTTTGCCCACTAAAATTTGAAAAAGGAATGTGTATAGTGGTGGTGGGTCTCTTTTTAATTCTTATACAGAGGAATGTCTCTTTAATTCTTTTAATGTGTCGGATTTTTTTGTTGAGTTGAGGTTGGTGTGGAGATTTATTTATTTTGGAAACGTTGAAAATCCGTCAGTAAATCATCTGATCGAGTTTAAGTGGAATGGGTAAAATTTTTGATTGTTTAAGTTTTTACAAGAAATATATCAATTATATTCGAACTCATGATTTGACAAACAAGTCGGAAATATTTTGTCACTAAGTCACATACTTTAGGGCGGAGATTTTTTATTTGATCATTAAAATGAGTTTATTAAATTTATAATAAAATAATAATTGGATATTATAAATTTTGAAATGTTATATTTTATTATTAAATTTATGTCAAACAAATATTTCATTATACAATTTAATATTTTATTATTTTTCTGTTAATTGACTATTAGTGAACCGTTAATTGACTTGAGTATTAAAATATAATCCTAAATTAACCGTTGACTAAAATTTTAAAGGGAAAATAAGAAAATATTATTTTGACATATGTTTAGTAGTAAAATAAAATATTTTAAAATTCATAAAACCTCATTGTTATTTTATAATAAAGTTAGTAGTAAAATATAAATAATCCTAATTAAATTAAAAATATATATATATAAAATAAAATAAAATAAAATAAAAAAAATATTGCCAAATGGGTGTTACAGAACAGATCTTATCATCACCGTTAATTAAAATGAAAGGCAATTTCTGACCGGGCGATTGTTGACTGATTTAATAACTTTCTAGTTTCTACTATTGGAAAAGATTTTGGACCTTTTCCGAAGCTTGCAGTTTTTGCAATAGCCAACTCAACCAATAAATTAACTGACACATACTGTACTTTTGAAAATTATCTTCTTTACTGCAACTTAGGCTTTGTTCCGATGGATTTTAGCCTATTTAAATTTACATGATATATGAGTGATTTTGAACGATTTACGATTTCTCAAAAATCATTTAATTTCACATTTTTATTAATTTTTTAAAATTTTAATTGATGATTTTATATATATAAAAAGATTCTATTAAAAATAATTTTAAAAAATAAAATATGTTTTGGCTTAAATTAATTTTTAGTGAGATAATAAAACTCTTAAATCGTTTATTAATTTTTAATAATTAATGAATGATTTTAGTATTTTTGAGAATTTTGAGAAATATTTTATTTTTTTAATGTCAACCATGTAAAATGTCAATTTTACCATTTCCGATTAATCCCTAATTATTTCTGATTAATCGTAAATCACTTTTGGAGCGATTTGTTTTTGATTTCCAATTAAATTACCCAGATTGCGACATTACAAGACAACTGAGTTGCTATCTCATCCCAAAAAAATTATAATATACAACGGTGATACCACATTACTCATATAACAGTCTAATAATATTTTCACACGCGTGTTAAATAATTAAAAATAATTAAATATTTAATAATTTTATTTAACATAACTCATACATGTTATAAAATTATTGGTTAGTGGTACTGATCGGTGAAATCACACACGTAACGCAAGCGCACGTATTGCTCAAGTAATATAAAAATATCGATCTCACGAGAACTTAATTTCTATTGTTGTTATTAATTATTGATGTTAAATGTTTACATGAATCTAATTAAAGGGAGAATGTAATGATTGGTTTTGGTTGGTTGAATGTGGATTTGCGAAATAAATAAATAAATAAAAACACAAAAGAAAATACTAAGGAAAATAAACAAAAGACACAAACATCTAGGGTTATGACTCCACGTAATATTATTCTAATGATGAATTGATTTTCTTATACATGTGAAATAAATTAATTTGTTAACCTGGGACACGAAGATATGCAAACGCCATGGTCAGATGCAAACACCCAAATAACTCAATTAATCATATATCTATGTTAACCAAATTACCTGAATTCATTAAGTTCAAGTTCCAATTATGACTACCATCACCCGACAAGTATATGTCTATCCTGAAATGAAATCTATTAAGAGTTATCTATCCTTAAGTGAGATCGTGAGCTGTTGAATCTAATGCCGAAACCTATAATCATTTTCAAGTTCATTTTAAGTTTACCACATAAATCTTATTGGTGATCAAGCAACAAAAAGCATTAAGCTTAAGATTCAATAAACAAACTAAAACATTAAACATAATATATTTAAATCAATTGTTAAGCATGTGAATATTGTATTTCATCACTTCCCTAGAATAAAAATAAAATGCTGGGGTTAGAGGATCCACTTTTACTATTTTTAATTTAGAAATCTCTCTTATTATAATATATAAATTATCAGTGATATTACCAACCGACCATATAGGCGGTATCATAATTAAGTCAGATTATCAATTAAGTCAGATTTTCAATTAAGTCCAACCGACCATAAATGCGGTGTTATTATTTGTCCATAAACTAGCCATATAGGCGGTAATCATCTGTCACTTAAAGACCAGCCATATAGATATAGGTGGTGTCACATTATGTCAAATAAATCAAACCAGCCATTAAGGCGGTATAACCTTTAGTCCATATTAAATTATAATTTCAATATTATAATTAAGAGATATTAATCTAAACTATAATAATAAAAACTTCACCCTTCCGCTAGCGGAAATTTAACTACTAAACATAAAAAAAATTGTAAAGAAAATAAAATACTACTATTACTGAAAATAAAAATACATAATTTAAATTACAAAAACTAAACACACAAAATACAATCCTTAGATCCTTATTAATTACTCAAGGAAAGTATGAAATTTACATATAAAATGACTTGGTATTTATAGGCAAAGAAAAGACTTCCACCAATTTCTCCACAAAACACTCCACCAAACATGACACAAAACACTCCACCAAACATGGAAGCATGTTTGGTGGAAGTTTGACAATTTTTATTTTTGATAATGACTTTAGTAATTAAACATAACATAATTTCGGGTTGTTCATCAATTTCGGTCATGAAAACTTCAGAATTCGAAATTCCTATGAACTTCAAAGTTGTAGATCTTTGAGTCTTCTTTAATCTGGAACTTATCACCTCAATCCGATATCGGAGTAAAAAGTTATGGCAAAAATACGAAAATTACACAAAGCTGAAATTTCCGAAATTGTACTTCGTTAAAACGTCATTTCAAGTTTCTAACCTCCAAAATCCAAATTTCAAGTCCAGTTTTTGCCCTTATTTGTTCCATATTTCATCATGATTGATTCCATTGAGTCCCGATTTTATTTTATCTACAAAATAAACTAAAACACATCAAAAAGTTCATAAAACTCGATAAACTATACAAAATATTAAGTAAAATGGGCGGTAAATATCGATATATTTTCCGCTCATCAGGTACCACGTCATCCATATTGTTTGTTCGCTATGTGACAATCTTCTATTTTTTTTTGTCGTACCGTCGAAACACGCTCATTTAGTGGCAATACATTCAAACCCGCATTGAAAATCATTAGTTAAATTTATTTTTAAATGTTTTTCTAGTGAACAAAGAAATAATATTATACTTAATAACTCTTCTGGTAAGACCAATCAGATTGATCACCAATAGGATTGATAGTTTCTAGCAGCTGTACATACAGTTAATGCATGTGCACACGTGAGTTGCTCTAAATCAAACTTTCTGCACGTACACGTCTTCTCCGTTATGTTGAAAATTTCAATTTTGTCTCCACCACAAACCTTAAACTCATAACGATCAACTGGTGGTACATATATTCGATGTGATTTCACTATACGTTTCTCTATTTTTACATGTGCCCAATGGGTCAACGGAGTTACAATCTTTTCTGCTAACTCTCTCATATCAAAAAATCATCTTTGGAGATCATCTTGATATAGTTAAGTAAACTAAGCACCGGAAGTGTTCAGGCCTCCTTAAGCAACGTGTTCATACTTTCAGCAATATTTGTTGTCATCATGTTATGTCTTCTGCTTGAAAACCTTGTCTTGTCTATTACACTCTACATACTGTTCTAAATACCTTGATGAGTATGCATTAATTTTCCAAAGTTTTTGAAGTTGCGCATCAAAGTCTCAACATCTATATGACTTGACAGCAGCAAAGCAGGTCATCATAAAGTTGTCCATATCATTTAGTCTCATCATGAATCTAGATTTAAGGTTCATAAACACGTAGTGGATGCAAACACCCTGAGAAGCTTCAGGGAAAACTGTCATAATATATTTCTTTATATTGCCTTGTCGATTAGAAATGAAAACTAGATCTGCCGCATCTCCGATGCAACCGCAGAGTTTGGTTATAAACCAAATCTATGACTGATTGTTTTCAGAATCCATAATACCAAATGCCAAGTGATATATCTGGTTATTTCCATCATTGGCAGCAACAACAAACAATGATCCTTTATAATTACCTTTCAAAAAAAAATTGTCAAATGTGATTACCGGTCTTATGGATGATAAAAGAACCTGAATACTTTGACCCATTACAACAAAATAATAAAGAATCTGACATTCCTCATTTTTATGCAAATGAGTAACTATCCCAGGATTAGTACATTACAAGACATGTAAATATAATGACAGCAATACATACGACTCTTTTACAGAACCTCGGACACTTGCATTGCAAACATCCTGGACGTCTATGTCTGGTTGTATGATCATTGAACCCTATACTCAGATTGAATATCACTCACAATATCTGTTGGCTTAGCGATTTTGTTTGCATCTAAAAAATTACCTTTGATAATGTCACCAACTGACACACTCACAAAGTGGTTCTTTACACTCATGTATAAGAATGTTGAAGTAATAAAATAATCTGATAAGTCCATGGTCGATCCACATGGAATAAATTTAATATGATAAAATAATAATTCAACTAATAAAATAATAATAATAATAATAAAATATTATGGTTAGAGGACCCACTCTTGATATTTCAAATATAAAATATTTTTTACTTTTTATAAAATACAAATTATAATTATTTCCCAATCAATTTATTTCATAATTATCAGGTATAAATTATGCCAACACATGTAATTCGTCATGTCGATAATTAGTCCCGTTAAGATATTAAATATGCCAAAATATGTAAAATTAGTCATAAAAACGGTGATAAAATTTGTGTATAATAAGTCCAATTAGGTACTCAATTATGCCAAATATATAAACCAGCCATATAGACGGTACCGTATTGTCTATAATTAATATAGATCTTTAATATTTCACTCTCTCTCATTTATGAGATTCAAGTATTATCTACGCCAATCAGAGACTGTCCACAACTAGTCAAAAGTCCTAAATAAACTGAAAAAATATGAATTTTATTTGTAAAATTATCACAATTTATAAAATATAATATAAATAAAAATCACATATATTTTCCCACCACTAGCTCACCTTTTACCCTAACATGATAAAAATTATCAGAACAAACTATAAATAAAAACACTCATAATTTTATTAATAAAAGAAAAATAAATTACAAACGAAAAAATACACACAAGAGCTCATCCCACAAAATTTCAGAAAGACTTATGGAAATTTGCTGAGGAAAATGAGATGTTGAGCACCTCTTGCAAGATTTGCTCAATTGCAAGAAAAATTGAGCAAATCTTGTGATTTCTTTCCACCGAAAGGTGGAAAGCAATTGCATTATTATTATTTTTATTTTCTCATGTTTTGTCATTTTATTTTGTCTTTTTGTTTTTGTTTTGCTTTATTTTATATAAAATACATATGTAGTTAAATACATTATAAGTTTATTTTGTCGTCAATCTAAACACGGTGGATATTTTTTTTTGGTTAGTTTTATAGATTTACCTTTATATAAAATATACATATAAATGACATAAATCATAAATTTTTAGTTTTTATATATTTATAATCACATGTTAAAAAAAAAACATATCATTACATTCTAATCTATTTAATTTTCATTCATATTTAAATATATTCGGTGCTAAGAAAAAACATACATCCAAGTACTTATCATATAATCATAACCGTTCATTTTTCTCACTTTATCTATCATCGTTTCCAAATCAAAATCATGGAATGACAACACGGTGCTCGTTAGAGTTTGCATTGTTGGAAATTCTTCTAAATATTATTTAAGGGTATATTTGTCCTTTGGTTGCTTCGGGTGCTTGTGAGGGGTACAACCTTTTGAAGGGTTGCACCCTACCCCAATGGGTGCCCTATTGGCACCCTTCTATGCCTTATAAAAGAGGCTTTAAATCCAAATACTGGGGACAAAGATTAAATCCGTTTTTTTTATAGAGACATTGGTTTTGTTTTTGGTTTTTGAGAGAGAGTTCAACCATTTTTCAGTTTGTATACTTGTCAAGGTGTGCTCCTTGGACAAGAAGAAACAAAGTTATCCTGGGAGAACGTTGGCCAATTGCGAATCCGTAAAGCACCTGTGACGGGGCCAATAAGTTCTTAAGGACAAAGGATTATCTCGACTTGGATTCGTTTTCACAATTTCCAGGTTTTCTGTAAATTTCAAGTTTTAAGACTTTTTAGGGTTTAGCATGTTTTGTAGATCTAGATTTCTGTTTATGGTTTGAATTGTTGTGTATCATGTTATTTGATGTTTAATGACACTAATTTTACAACAATCTCTAAGAACTTATCACATTCTAGTGTTGTTAGACTGTAAATTCGCATGCTAGGGTAGAAAATTTCTGGAAAAAAATACGAATTGTGCATGTAAACCCGTAGGGCGTTCGAACGCCTGACGCACGCGAAGGCAAAAATCTGAAAATTCGTAAGAACGTTCGAACGCGTCTTCAAACGCAACTCGAACGCAAGCTTTCTGCCTTAGAACGTTCGAACGCGTCCTAAACGCAACTCGAACGCAAACTCTCTAGAATCATTCCGTTCGAACGTGTTCTCGAACGCTATACGAACGCAAACTCTCTGGAAACACATCGTTCGAATGCGTTGTCAAACGCAACACGAACGCACCCACACTGCCAGTCTCGTTCGAACGTATATACGAATGCGACACTAACGAAATAGTCCTGTAATTATTATAAACTGTAAACTGAAATTAATATTAACTTAGTAAATCATATACTGTAACACATTAATCTTGGTAGTATAGATTTAAGTTATTATTAGGTTGTTCAATTATCACAAGCATACACATAGTGATAAAGTTGAAATTGATTGAGTGTTGCATACTTGGTTGAGAATTTAAAGTGTAATCATACACAAGAAATTCCATCCAATCTTGATTGACACTTACACATATCTACACATATTGTATATTGTACTGTTGTATAAAGTGTAGTTCTGGGTTTGAATTGCTAGAAGATCCTATTGAAAAAGTGTTTAAAGAATATTTTGTCTAAAAGACGATATTCGTTTATTCATTTTTCTAAAAGAATCTTTAGTTGAAATTCAAGGACTTGTGTTTATTGGATCCACCGTCCAATAGAACAACAAGTGGTTACCTAGTACATCACTTTGAACAAGATCATTTGTTGATCGTTGTGCAATTTGTCTTTTGTAAACTAATTGACCCTTTTCACAATTTCCAGTTACAGATGGCTAGCGGAAATATCACAGTACCGGTCTCTCATGGGGAAAAGCCGGAGAAATTTGGTGGGGCAAATTTCAAGCAATGGCATAGCAAAATGCTGTTCTACCTGACAACTCTCCAGTTGGCTAAATTCCTCAAAGATCCTCCGGGTCCTGTGGAGGGTGAATCTGAAATGGCCAAGGAAGAGCGAGAACAGACTTGGATGTCTAGAGACTTCTTATGCAAGAACTACATTTTGGGTGGTCTTGACAATACCATTTACAATGTGTACCAAGGCATGACTTCAACGAAGATTATCTGGGAATCTCTCGAGAAGAAGTATAAAACCGAGGATGCCGGACAAAAGAAATTTGTCGTGGGTAGGTTCCTGGACTACAAGATGGTAGATTCAAGGACGGTGATGTCTCAGTTGGGTGAACTGCAGCTGATCATTCATGAAATACTGGATGAAGGTATGAAACTATGTGAGATGTTTCAAGTTGCGGCCATAATTGAAAAGTTGCCTCCATCGTGGAAGGACTTCAGGAGCTATCTGAAACACAAAAAGAAGCAGATGAGCCTTGAAGACCTTAGTGTTCGATTGAGAATCGAGGAGGACAACAGGATGTCCGAGAAGGCCAGTTACAAGACTATGAAGTCTAAGGCCAACATCATTGAGTGTGTGAAGGGTAGCAAGAAAAGAAAGAACAGTTGAGCTGATTCTTCGAACAAGAAGTTCAAGGGGAAATGCTACAACTGTGGAAAGAGCGGTCATATGTCAAAGGACTGCAGAAACAAGAAGTCTCAGGACAAGGGCAATAAAAAAAAAATGAGGCCCATGTCACTGAGAGTGAGCAGCTGACTGATGATATCTCAGAGATGGAACTATCAGCAATGGTAACCGAAGCCAACATAGTTGGGAATCCGAGGAAATGGTGGGTAGACACTGGGGCTACTCGTCATATATGTGCTGAAAGTAAGGTGTTTTCCATATACCAGAAGGTCGATGGCGGCGATCATCTAACAATAGGAAATTCGTCTACCTCTCAGGTGGTTGGACAAGACACAGTGGTTCTGAAGATGACATCAGGAAATGAGCTAACATTGAGAAATGTACTGCACGTTCCGGATATTCGGAAGAACTTGGTCTCGGGTTCTCTTCTTAGTAAGGCTGGTTTTAAGCTAGTATTTGTTTCTGATAAGTTTGTAATGACAAAGAATGATATGTATGTAGGAAAAGGTTACCTAACTGAGGGCCTTTTCAAACTAAATGTAATGATTGTTAATCGTGCGAATAATAAAGCTAGTACTTCTGCTTATATTATTGAGTCACAAAATGTATGGCATGGGAGTTTAGGACATGTTAATTATAATATCATGCGTAAATTAATTAACATGGACCTTATACCTAAAATTGCAATCGATAGCCAACATAAGTGTGAGGCATGCGTTGAAGCAAAATGCATCGAACATCATTTCATTCTGTTGAACGCAGTTCTGAACCTTTAGAACTTGTACACACTGACTTGTGTGACATTAACATTGTGCAAACAAGATGCGGTAAAAAATACTTTGTCACTTTTATCGATGACAGCACAAGATTCTGCTATGTGTACTTGCTGAGAAGCAAAGCAGAAGCTATTGAGAGCTTGTACACTATAAGAGCGAAGTTGAAAATCAACTTGGCAAGAAAATCAAAAGAATCAGGAGTGATAGAGGTGGTGAATACGTTTCACCATTCAGTGAATATTGTTCTGTGCACAGAATTATTCACGAAACCACTGCTCCTTATTCTCCTCAACAGAACGGAATTGCGGAGCGCAAAAACCGAACGTTGAAGGAAATGATGAACGCCATGTTGACAAGTTCGGGACTACCCTAGAACTTGTGGGGGGAAGCGTTACTTTCCGCAAACTACATTCTTAACAAGCTTCCTCACATAAGGTTGGACAAGACACCATATGAGTTATGGAAAAATTTCGTACCTTCATAAAAATACCTAAAAGTGTGGGGGTGTCTTACCAAAGTAATAGTTCCTAAACCGAAGAAGGTTAGAATAGGACCCAAAATTGTTGACTGTATATTCATTGGATATGCTCGCAACAGTAGTGCGTATCGATTCTTGGTACACAAGTCGGAGATTCCTGACATCAATCCGAACATGATAATTGAGTCAAGGAATGCGATATTTTTTGAAGAGACGTTTCCTTGTAAGGAAAGACAGCGCACAGAGTCTCTCAAAAGAACAGTCGATACTGTCAAGGACAGTGATCAAGTTGACCAAGAATCAGATCAACGTGTAAATGCTGAGATAATCGAGCCTAGACGTAGCAAAAGAGCTAGAACGTTTAAGTCGTTTGGTCCTGATTTTCTGACATACTTGTTAGAAAATGAGCCTCAAAGTTATAAAGAAGCTATGGCTTCTCCGGAGGTACCTCTTTGGAAAGAGGCTATTAACAGTAAGATTGATTCAATCCTACAGAACCATACTTGGGAGTTGGTTGATCTTCCACCAGGTTGTAAGCCGCTGGGCTACAAATGGATATTCAAAAGGAAGATGAAAACGAATGGATCAATAGATAAGTACAAGACAAGACTTGTCAAAAAGTTATAGACAAAATGAAGGCATTGATTACTTTGACACATATTCACCAGTGACTCGTATCACATCGATAAGAATGCTCATAGCCATAACAACTATATTTGGTCTTGAAATACATCAAATGGATGTAAAGACGACATTCTTGAATGGTGAACTGAATGAAGAAATTTACATGGAACAACCAGAAGGGTTTAATGTTCCTGGACAAGAACAGAAGGTGTGCAAACTTGTAAAATCCTTGTACGGATTAAAACAAGCACCTAAACAATGGCATGAGAAATTTGACAAAGAAATGTTGTCAAGTGGGTTCAAAACCAATGCGTGTGATAAGTGTGTGTACACCAAATCAACTCAAAAAGGATATGTCATTGTGTGTCTCTATGTAGACGATATGCTGATAATTTGTAGTAATCATGAAATGATTCAGTATACCAAAACCGTGTTATCCAGCAGATTTGATATGAAAGATTTGGGAGTAGCTGATGTGATCCTAGGAATTAAGATTTCCAAGATATCAGACGGATATATATTATCTCAGACTCATTATATTGAGAAGATACTTGATAAATATATCAAAGGGGATCTAAATGTGGCTAGAACCCCAGTAGACCCAAATCTTCATCTATCAAAAAATACTGGCTCAAGCGTATCGCAATTAGAGTATTCGAGAATCATCGGAAGTCTGATGTATCTCACGAATTGCACACGACCTGATATCGCTCAAGCTGTGAACCGGCTTAGCAGATATACGAGCAATCCAGGACATAACCACTAGAAAGCCATAGTAAGAGTTTTGAGGTATCTGAGAGAAACTTCAAAATATGGGCTATATTACGAGAGATATCCTGTTGTACTAGAAGGATACAACGATGCTAACTGGATATCTGATACGGTGGATTCCAAATCTACGAGTGGATTTGTTTTCACACTTGGTAATGCAGCCGTGTCATGGAAATCCTCGGGGCAAACATGTATTGCCCGGTCTACTATAGAATCAGAGTTCATAGCATTAGACAAAACAATGGAAGAGACAGAATGGCTTAGAAACTTCCTGGAGGATATTCCTAGTTGGCCCAAACCGGTGTCAGTGATTAGCATACATTGTGATAGCCAATCGGCAATTGAGAGAGCCCAAAATACAATGTATAATGGTAAGTCTCGACACATACGTCAACTGCTCTCAAGTGGCATAATAACGATCGATTATGTCAAGTCGAAGGAAAACCTAGCGGATCCACTAACTAAAGGTTTACCTCGAGAGCAAGTTGAGAAGTCATCGAGGGGAATGAGCTTGAAGCCTATAATCTAAGAATTGTCACTGTGAAAACCCAACCTAGCTGACTGGAGATCCCAAGATCTAGGTTCAAAAGGGACAACAGAAACTTTGTGCAATTCAAAACAAGCACTGAAGAGTTTTGTACTCTTTCCCATTCCGATAATGACGCTGAGTGCTGTCTGTCATTGGTTAGGATAAGCTAAGGCTTTTAATGATTACTATATTAGGAGATGAGTCCTAATGGGGGTAAAGACATATTACCTCTTCATAGTAGATCACATATTTCAAGTAAGAAATGAGGCCGCTTCCATGGGAACCTTTAAAGGCGGGTTACCCTAAAGTGCTTGATGAATCCGGGACCATTGTTCAGGGCCGAAATGAACACAATCGTAGAACGGGAAATGGTCGATTAAAGCTGTGTGTTGGCAATTGTCTTGGTTTACGCCAACGACAGAACATTCAAGACTATGGGTCACTGGTTTGCCAAGTAAATCTGATTGTCACTCACTAGGAAAGGTTCAAAGCGAAAACTACCTATTTCGATGCAGCTTTAGTTCATGATAACTCTCTCAAGTGTCTCCATGAATATTTGAAGAATTGTGGGGGATTGTTGGAAATTCTTCTAAATATTGTTTAAGAGTATATTTGTCCTTTGGTTGCTTTGGGTGCTTGTGAGGGGTACAACATTTTGAATGGTTGCACCTCACCCCAAGGGGTGCCCTATTGGCACCCTTCTATGCCTTATAAAATAGGCTTTAAATCCAAATACTGAGGACAGAGATTAAATACGTTTTTTTTTATAGAGACGTTGGTTTTGTTTTTGGTTTTTGAGAGAGAGTTCAACCATTTTTCAGTTTGTATACTTGTCAAGGTGTGCTCCTTGGACAAGAAGGAACCAAGTTATCCTGGGAGAACGTTGGCCAATTGCCAATAAGTTCTTAAGGACAGAGGATTATCTCGACTTGGATTCGTTTTCACAATTTTCAGGTTTTCTATAAATTTCAAGTTTTAAGACTTTTTAGGGTTTAGCATGTTTTGTAGATCTAGATTTCTGTTTCTGGTTTGAATTTTTGTGTAGCATGTTATTGATGTTTAATGACACTAATTTTACAACACGCATTACTGGAGTATTTCTAGTATCCACCCTAAAAAAAGGGGTGTAATCGAGTTGATCATGCTTTATCCGGTTCGATAAATATTTATATGAGCTCGAGTTTAAATTGAGTATTACATGTGTTGTTTGAATTCGACTTATTAAGAAAATATTAGATTTGAGCTTGACTCGAATTCAATTACTAAACGATTTGTTCGATTCAGGTTAACTTGATTAATTAAAAATTGTAATATAATTAATCAAATTTTATATAATTTTTCTATGAATTCAAATGTTTGTGACACACAAGTATGATATCAAGTCGAGTTATATCAATACAATTTGAATTGAGTATATTTCAAATAGTATTCACAAGTAAAAAAAGAATTGAGTTGAGTTTTTGGGAGTCGGTCTCATTTAATAATCGAGTTATTATTTTCGAATTCGTGTAGTAGATTTATTAAATGAATCGATATCAAAACAAGCCAAATACAAATTGTTAATAAACTGTTCGATGCATTTATAGTCTACCTATAAGTTGTTTCTAGATAACAACACAATCTTTAATATTTTCTGAAAATAAAGACACAAATTTCTCTTTTATCATTTTGGTCCTTATACTTAATGGAAATTATTGTCATACGGTTATATCACTTTAAAACATGTTTAGAATTGTGGCAAGTTCTCAAATAATCACTTATTTGTCAACGTGGCTAAAAATATATCAGTGGGTTAATTTTATTTTTTGGTGACAAAATATATACAAATTTATAAGAAATTATAAATTTAATCCAAAATTTAACATGATTATCCAACCTATAGTACGATCCCAGTAAATTATATTTGATTATCCCTTATTTGATAAATAATAATGTAATAGGTCTAAAAGAACAACTCAAATCAACTATATTTAATAAAATTAATTTTTTGTTGTTGACAACTGTTTTTCATTTCAGGGGTAATTCGAGAAAATCACTCATCGAACAAACCTATCTCAATTGTGAATTTGTTTGGTTTTGTTGGGAGCCAAATGTAAACTTGACAAAAGATAGAAACAATAGATAAGACAAATGGTTTAACGTGGTTCAGGGAAATGGATCCAACCTACGTCCACATGTGTAAGGAAAATAAATTTTTTATTACGTGCTCTGGTTTGACTGACCTACACTAACTTTCGCTTACACTTCAGCTTTTTGCTATCTCTTTTACAAGTTATGTGAGAAAAAAATTAGCCAACCCCTTACAATGAATTCTCCACTCCCTTTTATACTAGGTCAAATTCTACTATTACACCAACTTGAGACGTCGACCACGTTGCTAAGCCATTATTACCTAGGCTCTCTTCCCCAATTACATACGGATAATAGCTTACCCGCCTGACACCTCTACTATTTGTCATCTGAACTTCATTAAATTACTCATTTTTGGTAACCGGTACACGCTCTTCCAATGTGCCAACATATATTCCAACCACTCATATGCAGTTGCGTGTGTCAGTCAATATGCTCGCAGCTCTACCCCGTCCCATCAGCCGCTGGCCTATTTCTATCCCATCAATCATTGGTAAACCCAAACTTCTGTTTAAGGCTTACGTCGCTCATCTAAGAACATAATACTACAAACTCGACTCGAATCCTCAGGTCGGGCGATTGAGATGATCGACTGTAAATTGAAATGATCGACTTATCCCACCAGGTCGAGTTGGTGCCGAAACATTCACTTCCCTCATTTTTCCTAAACGTCTTTCAATCTCGGGTCGGACATCCAGTGCAAATTAATTATGATCTTCTCATTGGGCCGTATGCCTATGTCTCTTGGGCCTATGAACTTTTGTGAGAAGTGGAAATCCCCTCTATATCATTCTTCATACTTCGATTCTTCTCGGGATTAGGAAATCACCATTAACAATTATTTCAAACATAGTTAGGTAATATATTCTCAAAATAATAACTTATTTGAGAATTTATCACAAACTAATGGTATGTAATCAAATTTTGTTTTCTGAAAGTCGTGCCTCAAAATTTGATGGCATTTTAATATAAAGGAAATTTGGTAATTCAATATTTGTAAATTTGATACCATTAATAAACTATTTCTTTATTTGAAAAAAATAATAATAAATGTACCACGAGATAATGTGTTTGATAAAAAATATAAATTAATTTATAAATTATGAAATAAATAATAAAATATAAATTAATTTCAAAAACTATTATCATATTATCAAATTATGATTTTTTAAACACTAGAATGTCTAGATTGAAATTGAGCGACTGTCAGTCTCTGAGTTAGTGAGTTTACCCAACTTTAAAATAGGATTATCTCAAATGCTCAATATTTAATTACGAAATAAAGATAATAATTACAGTTAATATTCTAATGAAGATCTCAATTATAGGGATTCTTAAAGCCAACGGTTCGATAATTTAAGGCAAAAAAAAAAAAAAAAAAAAAAAACAATCATCATATGGTAAACGAACGAATCTGAGCTCAATCTCTTCAAAGCTCAAAACTTTGATTAGATTGGTCTTGTGGGTCTGTAATAAAAAATGGAATGGAGGTGATTTGGGGAGATTCAATCTAGGGTTTCTCTTTTTTCTTTCCTGGGTTCTTAGTCTGGGGTTAAAGGAGGGCCCTTTGTTTAGAGAAATAGAGGAAGGAAAAAGAGAATGAAGGAGTTGGTAGGGAGTCCGGGGACAGTGAGTGGGCTGCTACTGAGGATAGGTCAATGCGGATTTGCTGCTGCTTCTATTGGAGTCATGGCTTCTGCTGCCGACTTCTCTAGCTACACTGCTTTCTGGTATTTTCATTTTCTTTTGGTCTTTGAAATTTTGTATGTATATATATATATATATATTTTTGGGAAACTTTCGAAATCAACCACCTGCGGAGCAAGTAAAACCCCTACATGCGCTTACAAGAAACGAACCCCGAATTCGAACCCACGGGCTGAAGGTAAAAACCCTACACAAAGCGGGGACTTTCACCAATTAAACTATTTTCTATTCCCAGTTGGACTTTTTATGTAGAAGAGATGGAATTTTAGCATGAAAAGTCATGTGATCATAAAGGATTATTTGGGATGAAATGTTAATCAGTCACTATATGTATCAATTCACTATGCTAACTATGGGTGAAAAGGATTGTTTTGTGTAGCCAGCCTAATCGTGTTTGGCTTGTTAAGCTCAAAGTTGTGGTTTTATTGACTTAGCTAAGCATTTCTTAGAGATTGGAGTGGGGACTCAAATATATGAAAATTGGACTGGCTGAAACTGTGAGTTGCGAAACATGTCTGCAGACACCTGTTTGGTGGAATGCAAGAAATGCATTATGATCAAAACAAATGAAAGATATGTTATTTCGGGCACTGGCATGTGGCACTGACTTATTATCACCTACTGCAAAAGTCAGAGAAATGTTTAGTGTTTTTATGACAGTTTATCATGTGTCTTTGTGATGATACTTTATGCTTCTTTCAAGGTCATATTGTCATATGGGAACCAGCTCAAATGGCTGTCTATTTCTCATAAGTAAGACCACTGCTTGGGATTTTGGGTTCTTGGATTAGAACGGGTTTCATTGCTTTCAGAAACTGAGTTTAGCTGTTAATTTATTTTTCAAGTGGGAAGTATTCTTTGCCGCTGCTATGATGCATCATCTATTCTTTTAATAAAGCGCATTTTGGCTCTTGATAAATAGATGAATGCCCTTTCAGACTGCCAACTTGACATAGAGCAGACTACTTTCATTATACATGCTTTTGATGATGATTTGTATCCTTTGGTTCAGCTATTTGATTGCATCAATGGGGCTTCAAATGTTGTGGAGCTTTGGACTAGCATGTCTTGATGTTTATGCTTTAAGGAGAAAGCGAGACCTTCAAAATCCAGTCCTAGTCAGCCTGTTTGTTGTAGGTGATTGGGTATGTAACTTGTCTCTGAGACTCTTTTCTGACTTCTTTTATTTGTAAATGTAAAGAGTTTTCATATAAATCGGATTCTTGCATATTAATACATGATTGCATATTTGCAGCAGCTATCATTTTTGAAATATCTCCTTGACAACGTATTGTCTTTTGTATCTAGTTGTATTCACATTGTTCCTGATTGTGGCAAGTAATTTCCCTGTTATATCCTCCTTGTGTTTGGTATGACAAAGTTCTGGTATCTAAACAGGGAGGGGGAAGGGGGAGCTCAGGAAAACATTAAAAGAGGAGAAAAGTTATAAAAAAAAACACAGTGGAATATGTGCTGCTCAATTGACTCAGTCTAATCTGAATCTAAGAATAGTAGATTGACTATTCTTCAATATATCAAATGTTGAGTCGCATTTGTAGTTTGTAGGCATTGAGACTCATTCCCCCCTTAATCATCTTGAAATCTGGTTTTTTTTTTTATATGTAGTTTGATTCATTGGAATTCCTTCTTTTCTTTTTTCCTGTGTTTTAATTTAAATATGATAGCTCAAGGCTGAAGAAAACATTTGAATTATTCTAA